>CM048821.1:6821549-7247395 GCA_026586065.1 Dioscorea zingiberensis | reverse complement strand
TGACCTTTGGCTTTATTTTGGTGAATGGGACCCACTATTATTGGGTTAAACAAGGCAGTAGATGAGAATCATCTTATTAGAGCTTGATGACATCATTGTTTACATCTAATTGGAGTTTTGAATAAATTATTATGGGAAAACCATAAGCAATTCAGTTTCATAATATGATTAACATTAAACCTTGGAAATTTAGTCAAGTGGTATTAGAAATAAGCATTAAAAAGGGGTCCCTTACACTTGGGTGAAAATCTACGAGCCAGCAAATGGGAGTATTGGCCTCCTTGACAAACGTGTTCCACACTTGCATGGATTTATCCATGGGAGCCTAACTTTACGTTGGTGCATGGGTGCTGGAAACCAACAGATAAGGTAAGAGCGGATCGTGAATTTCGTTAGGACCTCCTGTCAACGACGTGGATCGTGCGAAGATCTTTCGCAAAACCTTCAAAGGCAAACTGGCTTACTAGAATTTAAAGATTTGCTCTCGCCTATCACGCCGCATCACCACAGAGAGGTAGTGGAGGGAGACCGAGATTCTCTTCGCGACTCTCGGGCACGCCATAGGGGTGTGCTTCCAACCTGATAATAGAGGCAAACCAGGGGCCGCTACCACCGGTTCCTCACTGAAAGACTGGTGCGGACGCCCACGACAGGGGAAGTGAGATTGAGGGGGAAGGGACTGGTCTGTGTTCTCCAACACCTTAATTCGCCGCCTGACATCGGACTCTGAACACCGACTGGGTGAGCCAGCTACTTTCCTTCAAGTTGGCTATAGACCTGCACAGACTAGCATGAAGATATGATATGGGTTTTATTGACTAGTAAATGGTTTTATTAGTTAGTTGATTAAAATTATTAAAGGCATTGGAGAGCTGCTGTGGATCACATATAATGGGTATAGAGAGAGTTACCTAATGTGCAAGGGTTCTATGAGCTAGTTAATGATCTGTATTTTGGTATTATTTCATGTGTGGAATATAGGATAACTATTGATACTAGTGGACTTCAAAAGAGTTTCATTATTGCATAGGTATAAGAACAATGAATAAATGGTTTTGTTTGTAATGATTTAGGAGTAAATCATGGAAGTACTTATAGATACCTGATAGTAGTAAGGAAGCTTTGGGAAGTGTCCTTGACAGAGAGAGAGAGAAGAGTGGTAAATGGGAGAGTAGAAGGACCTTTGGTGGACACCTGGGTACTGCTGTGGATATTTGATGGGAGTAGGGAAGTTTGAACCCCAAATGTCCAAGGTCTATAAGAGTTTCTATTTTGGTCACCTGTAAGAGTGGGAATGGATAGATACAGTGTTGGTTATTTCCAGTGATTGTCAGGTATGCTGGACGACAGTAGGGAGGGGTAGTGAATCTTAGTAGTCGAAGCTATACAGATTTTTATACAAGTCTTTGATTCATGTGGAATGATCTTTTATATTGGAAGAGTATGTTAAATATTGTTATCATTATTATATACAGTAAGTACTTGGTATTTATCGCTTGTGGTGGCCACACTTTAATGATTGAAGCAACGGGTCACCGAATGGGTATTTGATTATGATCAAGTGAGATGGATTGGTTAGGTTGGGCCATTGGGCTGAAAGTAGGGAAATTATGGATTTTCTATGTAAAGCGGTAGTTGGTGATTAATTAAAGGTCTCAAGTGGAGATTATAAGCCCGAGGGGCCCATTTAATAATGTGTATAATATAATTGATTCGGGAAAGCACTTATGCCTAGTATTGAGATGGGACTTCGTGGGTGGCAGAGATATTATTGTCGAGGAAGAACTTACACTTCCGAATGAGATCGGATTGAGGAGTGGTCGAGTTGGATTACTTTGTCGATCGAAAGTAAGTTACTCTGGTGCCCTGCGCTTCCTACTACCCATTGTTTGGGTTTCTTGATTTGATGAATGCTATTAGTTAGCATATCTTCTTTGAGTGTATTTGTTTTTTTGGAAGCATGCACATACATGTTATTGCTCCGCTTGTTCTCGCTTCCCTGCGTATGTGTGTGATTGATGTGCTTGTGGTAGTGTTGTGCACCTACACATTTGTTTGGAATGCTTTATGTTGGAAACTTGCCTCTCCAAAAATGGGTGGCCATCACTTGGCCCCATCGTGGAGCACTTTCGTGGTGCTCACAGGTGTCGACTAGGTAAGGTATGCTTCGGTCAAATGGCTTTGAAGTAGGCACGGCTCATGACAGCTTAGCCTCGCTGTTATGCGGCATGAGAGACCCATTTGAGAATCTGCGGTACTTTCAGTGTCTTTGGCGGGTTGGTGTCGCTACTAACCCGAGTAGGTTTCTTCTTCACGCCGGATTGAAGTGGGCGGAGTGAGCTCCAGGATGACTTGGGCGAGGCGTTGGGGGCCAGGACAGCACTATAGCTGTTCAGAGCATTCACCGGAGGAAGGGGCGATACTGCGAAACGTCCTGCCCCGCGGTTAGTGGGGTGGATCACCGACCATGTCGAAAATGAGAGAGAGGCGGCGCTGCATCGGAGGAGCGGCATGTGTTAGTCATTTAGTAGATGAATGCTGTGTGTTGATGGCCTTAGCGACGGAGGATGTTATTTGAGAGTTTTCTTTTGAAGTTCCCTTCTTGAAGCCCGGTGGGTCGCCATTGGAGACGAGGTGAATTAAAATGCAGATTCTTGGCGATGTTTGTGGTAGACTCCTAGGGTTTTGATTATGCGGGTGTATCCCCATTGCGATGAATCTTTGATTTTTGATATCATGTTTCATCTTATGTCTTTGAGATCCTTAGTGCCTGGTACTTCTTTGGGCTTTTCTTTGAAGCTCATCACTTTTCCCTTCTCTCATTTGAGTCACGAGGAGTAGGTTGACTCGAGGCTTCGAGGGGCGTCGCGAAGAGTCGAGGGTGTGATACTTAATAGAGATCGGGGATCTCTCTTGATTCTTGTGTGAGATATTAGGTTATGACCACCTTGGGTCACAGAGTTTGTTAGGGCTTTGGACCTTTGTACTTTATTTTCGCATTAGCACTTTCTGATTTGAATTTGTTTATTATTGGATTAATAAACTTTTTGAATTATTTTTGTTATTCCACACTTGCATTTTACTTAGGCCTTGTATCCTGGCGGGGCTGCGTCTCCACTCCCGAGAATCTGGGTCATTGACATTGCGAGATCCTAGGGATCGAGATGCGAAATTCTAAAAACTCCTTCAATGTCTGAGGAATTGGAGAATGGTCGGACCACTTAGGTCTATTACAGGCAACTTTATCCTTTTTTTTAAGACTGTTTTCATGACTCAAACTCGTGACTTTTAGGTCACATGACGACAATTTTACCGCGTCAAAACTCTCCTTCTATATATGTAATAAATAAAAGATATAAAAATAACTCCTCCAAATAATGAAACTTGGTTCATTATGGAGTCAAAACCTAGCAAATATATGCATTTTCCATAAATCACCCAGGGTTTTAGTCACACCCTCACATGAAAAACCCTTTGGCGTAGTGAAAGTTGACCTTAATAAAGTATTAAAATATTGCAAGAGAGCAAGTGGACATAGCCAGCCTTCTCCTCTTTATTCACACCTTTTTGTTTTCAAAAGGTAATTGTGCACAAACAATAAATACCAGTCATAAATGTGGTGGGTTGTGCATGCTCCTCAACGTGTGCCTCTCTCTCTCTTTTCTTCTCTACAAATACCACCCTCAGGTTCCTTGCATTGCACCAAGCCATTGAGAGCAACAAAGAAAGTACAAAGAGTTGATCTAAGTACTCATCGAGAAGAAGGTAATTCTTATCTTCTTCATCTTCAACTTTCAAGTGTTCTTCTATATTTTGGGGTTCTTTCTTCTTGATTATCACGATCTTTGTTTTTCTAATACTTGGATCTTAATATCCGGGATGATGAATGTGAGAATGGTGAAATTTGGGAGACACTTCCATCCTACATCATTAGAACATATCGGATCGTCTTCCCAACGACCACTGAGACTACATCGTGGCTTCATTTCGGTGTGCACCTCTTGGCGTCGCTACACCAAGAAACATAACATCCCTTTCTTTGATGCGTCCCAAGCGAGATAGTAGGAGCAGCCTACATTTGTCTTCGGCAAAGTGACAAAGAGATCCATAATATTATCATTCTCGGAGATCTTGGGAAAGAAATGTTAAGTGGAGCCTCCCATGGTTTTCGATCATGGTTCATCCTAAAAGCGAGATTTGGTTCTCTCGGAACCCAATGACCACCGACATCATCCCAGTCCATTATTGATCACCGGTCGGAAAATCCCCAAAATGGCCAAGGTGCTTTTCCAAACCTCCCATCAAAACAAGAGAGCATGAAGAAGTTTAAAACATTGAGGCCATCCACGACTTCAAACCCATACAAGCATCGAGGAATCAGATGTTTATCTCTTTGCTATCTTCAATAGTATGTCAAGAATTCCAAGATAGCCTACCATAAGGTTGGCTCTGATCATTTGGATAGTACTTGTGCATGGCTCTTACTTTAAAGATGTCATCTTCACTGTGAACATGTGTATGCCATTGGCCGGGTTACGGAACATTTTTCATACGTGACATCCACGATGAGAATCTTGTGATGGTGACTAAGGTCACTACTCTCAATGCTCCCATGAACTATGATCAAGCGTACTTGGTTGAGGTGGATTGTCAAATTTGAATTTCTATGAGGTTCCAATATCCTCATCCACGAGAATCCTACATTGAAGAAGGGTGAATTCAGATTTGTCAAGATTAGGAGGGTGAGGCCCAATGAATGTAAAAGCCCATGTAGGGAGTTCTTGATTTGGAGAATAGAGGCTTTTTAAGTAGGGAATTTGAATCAGTCTTTATGGGTGTCAAGCTACTTGAACTTTACTCATTTGAAGAAGAGCTGCATCTACTACACAAACTTTCCATTTGAAGAGATGGTGGTGTTAATGGTCACCGGGGATTTTGTATCTTTGATATTGAGACCCATGAGATTGAGCATGTTGCTGGCTGTCCATTGGAGTACCCATTCACATGGGTTCCCTCTGCATGGCTGATGCCCTGCCAAAATTTATAGTAAAGGCTTCTTTATGTGTTATGCTTGTTTATTGTTTTTATCAGGTTTGTAGATTCTGTTTTTTTTTCGAGTTAATTTGTCAAGTTCTCTTAACTTTGTTGATCCGGTTTTTGTTGACTTCGTATCAAGTTTGTTGATCTTGTTTTGTTGAGTTTTTAGATACTATTTTTTTGAGATTTTCTTGAGTTTGTAGATTCATGGTATGGAAGCTTACGGTAAAAGTTTATATCAAGTTTGTAGATTTTGTTTTTGTCGACTTCTGGTAAAAGTTTATATCAAGTTTGTAGGACCTGTTTTTGTCTAGTTAATTTGTCAAGGCCTCTTAAATTTGTTCATCCTGTTTTTGTCGACTTCGTACCAAGTTTGTCCATCCTATTTTGTCGAGTTTGTAGATACTACTTTTTTGAGATTTTCTTGAGTTTGCAGATTATGTATTTGTCGACTTCCGGTAAAGGTTTATATTTTCTGTTTTTGTCGAGTTCTGGTCTACTTTGTATGTGCTATTCTTGTTTATACATACCGTTTTTGTTGAGATTGTAGATCATGTTTTTGTCGAGTTTATAAATACACATATTTAATTATTAATTAATTGGGAGGGAATAAGAGGAGGGTTAGGTTTTTTATTTTATAATAAAGATTCAATGTTCCGAACATTTTATTTTAGGTTAAAGACATTATTTCCAAGTAAAGTTTTTCATTCAATATGAGTTAATATCAAGACTCCACATTTCTTAGTTTGTTTCTAAATTACCATTGGTTAAACACACCCAATTACTTTTTAGTCTCAATTAAGTCTCTCAGGTAAGGTCTTTGATTTAAAATGGTTAAACCTACCTGTATTCTTATCCACATATATAGTACTATGGTGATCACTTGCATTTTCAATCTACAATAGACTGGAAAGATAGTTTATATTTTCATGTTCTATGCAGAAAATCATGATTATTAATCAATTTTCTCTTTGTTATTGTGACTAATGCCTGTTTGTTTCCCATTTCAGGGTCTTTTCTGCAGACTAACTTTATTTGAATAAAAGAAGCAGATATATATGACTTTTCTGAGGGGGCTGTCCAAATGCATCCAATCTTTTGCAGCCAGGAGTTCAACTGCAAGTTTTTATAAAATTTCAGTCATTTATGTTTTGTTGATTTGTGTTTGTCTGAGTGCGTTATGAAGTTTGATCTATAAGATTGTTTGTAGAGTGTTATGAATTGTTTTACGATCTGTAAGACTCTGATGAACTGCAATCTGTCATCAGTCCTTTTAATTAAGTACTCTTGCTCCTATCTAGTCTTGTTTCATATATCATTTTGTATTTTTGTACTACTTCTTTTTGTTAAATTCTTGACATTAATCATATCTTCAACCTGGATGTCACACCCAGTTTGATACATACAAGATCTCTGGGGCAGCTCATCCACTTAGCTGTTAGAGATTCATCCTTGAGTGTTTCTAAAAAGGATTATATCACTTGATGCTTTAGATTCATTGAGTTGGAGTAGTAATCTAGGTTATGCACCTATTTTTGGAATTTGTACAGTTTTAATGACCATAAGGTCATTTGCGTGCATTCTTATCATTGATAACTACTCAACATTGTATCATCACATTAATTATTTTCTACCCTATTGGAATAACTTGCTCTTTGATGCTTCAATTTAGTTTATAAATCATCATCGATCTTTGCTACCTCTTTGGCTGCAGGTTTATTTTTATACCATGCGTAGTATCCAGACTATATCGAAAACATTTGAGGAGAAGAAAACATAGGTTTTCATGGTCTAAGCAGGGAATCATGATTAATTATTGATCGATTTTCTATTTGTTATTTGTGAGTTGATACACTGGGAGGCATAGACTTTTTCAGTAAGACCTGTTTGAGTAGGAATTGTCTTCAGCCTTAACAAAGTTCTCCGTTGCATGAATTCTTTGCAGCCACAAAGGCTTCAATTAGATCAGTCATATATATGTTTTGGTTGTTTGTGTGCTTGTCTCAAAGTATTACTATGAAGATTGATCATTAGGAGGGTGATGAACAATAATCAG
Organism: Dioscorea zingiberensis; assembly: GCA_026586065.1. Lineage (NCBI taxonomy): Eukaryota > Viridiplantae > Streptophyta > Magnoliopsida > Dioscoreales > Dioscoreaceae > Dioscorea > Dioscorea zingiberensis. Next base: position 7,240,302 of record CM048821.1, on the reverse strand, counting down.
TCATTAATCCTGTTTAACTTCTGCTCTCTATTACCAGTTCATATATATGACATGAATTGTTCATTTTTAAAAAATTTATTATAAAAAGTGGCATTCACACCTAAATCAAACTACATTTTGCACTGATTATTATTAACCCAAATAATGAAACTTGGTTCAAGCCTATTAAAGTATCTTTCCATTATACAGTCAAAACTTAAAAAATATGCATTTTCCATTAACCAAAAACCTATAAAACTTGGTTTTAGTCAAACACCCTCTTCATGAAAAACCCTTGGTTCAAGTTGACCTTAACCAAAAATGAAAAATGAGCTTCACTCTTAAAATATTATTAAAATATTGCAAGAGAGCACGTGGACACAAGCCAGCCAACCTTCTCCTCTGTATTCACGCCTCTTGCTTTCAAAAAGTAACTGTGCACAAACGATAAAAATCAGTCATAAATGTGCTGGGTTGTGCATGCTCCTCAACGTGTCTCTCTCCCTCCATCTTTCCTTCTCTACAAATACCCTCATCTCTTTCCTTGCACCCATCCATTGCTTCTCTACTCTTCCTCCCCGTCCTCATCTCTTTAAGTCGGCTACCTCTTCGGATAGAGATAGAGTAGAGAGCAAAAGAGAAAGAAAAGAGAGTTGATCTAAGTACTCATTAAGGAGAAGGTAATCCTTATGTTCTTCATCTTCAACTTTCAAGCCTTCTTCTATCTTTCGTGGTTCTTTCTTCAGTTATCTGATCTTTGTTTTACTAATACTTGGATCTTGATATCCAGGATGATGAAGATGAAGAGGATGTGAGAATGGTGAGATAAGGAGAACCTTCCATCCAGACATCATTGAGACCATATCGATCTTCTTCCCAATGGCGCTGAGACTACATCGGCTTCCGCTCGGTGTATTGCACCTCTTGGCGTCGCGGCTACACGAAGGAAACATAACATCCCTTTTCACGATCATTCCGGCGAGATAAGCTGGAACGCCCATACAATGTCTTGAGGATGAGCGACCAAGAGACCAGCGGATTATGATACTGTCAGGGAGATCTTGGGAAAGAAATGTTCTTGAGCCTCAATGGTTATATCGATCATGGTTCATCCGAAGCGAGATGTAGTTCTCTGGAACCCGATGAAACGACCACATCATCCCGGTCCATCCGCTAACCGATCACCGAATTTTGGAAAATCCCCAACAATGGCCAAGGTGGTTTTCCAAACCTCCCAACAAGACAACAAAGCATGAAGAAGTTTAACATGCACAAGGCCATCCTAACTTCAAACCCTTACAAATATCGTGAATCAGATGTTTATCTCTTTGCAATCTTCAACTGTATGTCAAAGAATTCCAAGCTGGCCTACCATAAGGTTGGCTCTAATCGCTGGATGGTTCTCTTGCATGGCTCTTACTTCAAAGATGTCCTCTTCACATGTGACCAAGTGTACGCCATTGACGCGTCATGGAACATTTTCATCTGTAACATCTACAATGAGACTACTGTGATGGTAACTAAGGTCACTACTGTCAATGCTCCTATGAACATTGATCACCTGTACTTGGTTGAGGTGGATTGTCACACATTGGGTTGCTTTGAGGTACAAGTTTTACGAGTCGGAGAATTTTTGGGGTAAAGAAAGGGGTGCATTCAAGTTTGCCACGATTGATGGGTGAGCCCAATGGCTGTGGCAATTGAAGAGTTCTTGATTTGGAGGAGCAAAGCTTTTCTTTGGGTTGAATCAATCTTTTTGGATGTCAACTGAAGAGCACACTCAGTTGAAGAAGAATTGCGTCTACTACACAAACTTTCCGCTGAAGAGAGTTGATGATGTTTATGGCCACCAGGATTTTGGAATCTATGATATTGTGAAACGCAAGATTGAGCGCGTTCCTGGTTGTCCCTTCGAGTACCCATTTACACGGGCTACCTCTGCATGGCTGATGCCACACCTTAATATCCGATGGGGTTTCTTTATATATTACGTTTGTTTATTGTTTTATCCATCGAGTTTGTAGGTCTTGTTTTTGTCAAGTTCTCATTGAGTTTGTACATCTCTTGTTTTTGTTGAGTTAATTTGATGATATTGTTTAATTTTTTGAGGGTTTCTTAAATTTGTAGACATTGTTTTTATTAAGTGTTCTTGTTGAGTTTATAGATACTATTTATTTTTTAGTTAATAATTAGTGGATACTATATTTGTGGAACATCGATCTTCTTGACTTAATAGACCAGTGTTTTGTCAAGTCTCTTTAAGTTTGCACATACAGGTTCTTATCGAGTTTTTAGATATTGTCTTAATTTGTGAAGGCCTTTTTAAGGTTATTAATCTGTTTTTATGCGACTTTTAGTCAAGTTTGTAGAATTACCTTACGTAGAGTTTCTAGATATTATTTTTGTTGAGATCTTCTTGAGTTTGTAGATTTTTATTTGTGGAAGCTTCTAGTAAAATTTATATTTTTGTTTTGTCATGTTTTAGTCTAGTTGTTTTTGTCAAGTTTGGCAGTTCTTGTCTTGTTTTTGTTGAATTTATAAATCCACATATTTATTAAGTATGAGAGAATAAGAGGAGAATTATGTTTTTATTTTATAATAAAAGTCGAGATGCTCCAAACATATTTTATTTTAGTTTAAAACATTAGTTCATAGTAAATTTTTCATCCAATATAAGTTTGTATCAACACTCCACATTTTAAGTTTGTTTCTAAATTACCAAAAGCTAAACACACAAGTACTTTAGTAGTTTTACTTCATATGAGATTGTGTTTTAAATAGTGAGGGTAGAAGAAACCTAAGGCTAGAAACAGCGTAGAGATGCAGTCAAAAGAAAACCTTAAATTCACAAAGACACCACAGCGCAAGGAATTTGGAGAGACAAGGAGCAGAAAGACACCTTCTTGCTTGAGAAGAAACAAATTGATGCTACCTCAGTTCCCTGGGGTTACTATTTTTGTCAACAAATCTTTTGTAACACAGGAATGAATATATCAAATGATATATATTATTATAAATAAAACATGGTTTATCCATTTTATTTAAAAAATAGTGAGGATAGATTGATATTTAAGATTGACAAAAAGTTTTATTATTATTTTATTCTCGATTAAAGTCTCTTTACCTATGGGAAGATCTTTGATTCTAGCATATAATACTTAATATACATATTGTTTTTGTGGAGTTAATTTGTGGATACTAATTGGATTTAAACATTATCTTTATTTTTATGCTTAAGAACTCATATTTGTCTCCATTGAAGACCGAGATCATAGGTTGGGAAGAGGAGTTCATGTTCCTTTGCCATCAGCTCAACTTCGGTCAAATGCCCAGTTCATGATACAACTTGGTTCTGATACCACTTTGTTGGAAACTTTGATAAGTTTTAACAAATTGAAACATAACAAGAACTCAAGTTTATATAGGAAACTTATTCTCTTTTCTTGACTCTTTTATTTGCATATAAAGTGTTTGTTATATAGGCAAGATGTACAACTAAATGAGAGAAAACATGTAGCACAACAACGTGCATAACAAAAAAGGAGAAATAAGAATGCATGCAATAGAAAAATAGGAACAAAAGAGCTTAAAAGTTTGTATCAGTCCTCAACAAAGAGAGTATGAAGAATCTTAGCTTTGCACAAGGCCATCACGACATCAAACCCTTACAACTACTCGAGAATCTATGTTTATCTGTTTGCAATCTTCAACCATTTGTCAAAGATTTCCAAGTTGGCTGCCCTTGGAGTTAATAGCTCGATCGATATTTGGATGGTATTAGTACATGGCTCTTACTTCAAAAGATGTCATCTTTACTGTGACTATGTGTGCACCATTGTGGGTTATGGAACATTTACATATGTAACATCCACAATGAGACCTCTTGTGATGATGGTGACTAAGGTCACTATTGTCAATGCTCCCATGAACTTTGATCATTTGTACTTGGTTGAGGTGGATTGTCAGCGATTGGGAACGCTTTGAGGTAAAAGTATCACGATCACGAGAATTTTGAGGTAAAGAAAGGTGCATTCATATGCTGTAGCGATACTGAGTGGTGGCGCTTGATAGATAATGGCTATCGAAAAAGGTTAATGATTTGAAGGGATGTCAAATGAAGAGCACACTTTTCGGTGAAGAAGAATTGCATCTAATATATAAACTTTCTAGCTAAGGAGAGAAGATATGTTTATGGTCACCAGGATTTTGGTATCTTTGATACCACGACCTGCAAGATTGAGCATGTTCTTCGTTGTCCCTTAGAGAACTCATTTACTTGGGTTCCCTCTGCATAGCTAATGTCGCGGCATAATATCCAATAAGGGCTTCTTTATATATTATGTTTGTTTATTATTTTTACAGATCGAGTTTGTAGGTATTATTTTTGTCGAGTTCTTGTTAAGTTTGTATATATTGTTTGTATCGAGTTATTTTTTAGATACTATTTTAATTTTTTGAGGTTTCTTAAATTTGTAGATATTGTTTTTGTCGAGTTCTTGTTGAGTTTGTAGATACTGTTTTTTTTTTAAATAAAGTTAATTATTTATGGATACGATATTTGTCGAGTGCTCCAAACATATTTTATTTTAGGTTAAAAACATTATTTCATAGTAAAATTTTTCATTCAATATAAGTTAGTATTAACACTCCACATTTTTTTTGTTTCTAAATTACCAAGAGCTAAGCACACAAGGACTTTAGTAGTTTTACTTCATTTGAGATTGTGTTGTTATATATATAGTAAGGTTAGAATAAACCTAAGACTAGAAGCGACTGAGCACGATCAAAAGAAGCTAAAGTTTTCAAAGAGACACCACCTTACAGTGGAATTATGGGAGACGAGGAACGAAGACACCTTGCCACCAAAAGGAACTAGCGTATGCTACCTCCACTGGTACCACAGGTATTGTTATTTTTATTATTAACAAATCTTTTGTAACACAAGAATGAATATTAAACAATCCTATATTATTAACACAAGAATGAATGTATTGACGGTCATTAGGCGGCCTTTATTAAGGGTAGATACATACATGGCAATATAGTAGCAGGTTGGAGAACTCATCCACGCGGCATGAAACAAAGGGAGTAGCGATGGAGCAACTTCTTTGAAAGTAGATTTCGAAAAAGCCTTTGATGTAGTGGATTGCGAGTTTCTACTACAAGCTGCCGAGGCTCGGGGTTTTGGACGAGTTGGATAACTGGATCAAGATAATCCTCACTTCCTCCAAAGCTAGTTTCCTCCTAAATGGCTAACCAACAGGTTATGTGAGGTACCAGAGAGGCCTGAGACAAGGGGATCTACTCTCACCTTTACTTTTTGTCTTAGTAACTAATGTCCTTAACTCTATGATGATAAGCCTTGATGAGAGCAAACATTTTGAGGAATCCGATGCGAGGGAGTCGGAAGAGGATGAGATCTCCACCACGCAATATCTTGGATGACCTCCTTATTTTGAGCTTAGGAGACCTACAAAGTTTCAGGGTTTTAAAGATGATTCTCATTCTATACGAAGGGCTTTTAGGGCTCAAAGTCAACTACCATAAGAGCACCGCCATCCCAATTAAGCCATTATCCTACACTCCTCGAGGCCTTGAACAAATAACGGGTTTCAACATTGGTAGCTTACCTTTCGACTATCTAGGACTACCAATCTCGGGATCCAAACCGAAAAAAGAAAATTGGCGTACAGTTAACAATAGAATCAAAGCGCGACTAACAACATGGAAAGGGAAGCTCTTGTCACTAGGGGGACGCATTACTATGATCAACGCGGTGCTTACAACGATCCCTAAGTCTCTATATCTACCTGGAGCTTAGGAATGGGTGATAAACCCGGATCGACCAAGCGAGGGCAAGACTTCTTATGGAGAGGATCGAAGAGGAAGAGAGGAAAGCATACGAGGTTGGTGCCTTTGGGATAGAATATCTGAGACCCAAAGAATTTGGGGGTTGGGGCATTCTGAACCTCAGTTGTTTCAATCACGACCATCTTTGGGAAAATGGTGGTAGAGGCTACTTCACAGGCCAAGGCGGCCTCTGCGCATAGAATCTTTGAAATGCAAGTACCTACAGGCGAGAATTCTACCCCTACGCTCCAGGCTCCCTCGAAAGCTTCTTTCTTAGAAAGGGGCCACCCGGACAACAAGAAGCATTATTACTGCTGAGGACTTACGAGGTAGGAAGGGGAACTCATTATTCTTTTGGTAGGACAAGCTGGCTAGGCAGGCTGAGCATCTCGAAATGTATTCCCCGCTCTATATGACTTGGCGAGAGACAAATCACAAACAATACGAGAAGCAAGTCTCACCCTGACACATGCCAACGACTTAATAATGCTAGAGGGTCCCCTACCTGAGGAGGAGACAATTGGATTGGAACAACTCATAAGGAAACTACATGTCACGCCCTGACCCGGTTTCCAGAGCCTCGGGCACGTGCACAAACAGGCCGTACCCAAGTGGAGACGAGCCCCACTCAGATACAAGGCCTAAGTAATCAAAAAGCATGCAATAAAATAAGTCCAAATATTCAATAATGATCAAACTCGAAGTTCTTACAGCGGAATTAAAATCAAGGTTCAAAATACCCTATAACAATCTATACAGAATCAGGCTCTATAGGGTCCTACAAACACATACAATCTCACACACAAAGGAAATCTGAGGTCCTCAAACCTCGGTAAGCTAGTCCCAAGCCCTTGCGCAACTCACGGAAATGAATCAGTTAATCCCTCGAGCACGAAGAGAAAATCAAGTGGAATGAGCTTTCAAAAGGAAAGCTCAGTAAGTACCTTGCAGAGAACACAAAGAATCCAGTCCAAATAACAATAGATAGTAAAAAATGACATATCAAGGAAACAATCAGCACAACAAACCAATCAATGGGGCCCCTAAACTCAACCAATCACACCTCCACTGTTAGTACAAGTGCCACGTATCACCGATGGTTAAGTCTTAGGACGGCAGTGCGTGGCTATGCACTCAACGAGCCAGCTCAACTCTCTTGGCGGCGCATCGCAGGCCCAACCCTAGAAAAACACAAGCACTACGAGTCTCACAGTAATGTCCCGGTCCACGGTGGCATGCTCAGTGAGTATCCGACAACAAACTTATACAAACAACCAATCAATAGATATGGAAGCAATAAACCATGTATATGTAGGGAATCAACAACAAAGATCCAAGTCATCATAACAACATGCACAAGCATGAAACCAACAAAGAACATACCAAACCGAGGTACTTGTGACAAGGTCAAAGAAACCCATGTTTGGGTAGGTACTAGTGGCGGAAGCACTTACAAGAAACATGAATCAACAAAGTCAAGGAAGCCCATCAATAGGTGGGTACTAGGCAAAAGTACTTACAAGAAACATGAATCAACAAAATCAAGAAAGCCCATTCTTTGGCGGGTACTAAACAAAAAGTACTTACAAGAAACATGAATCAATAAAGTCAAGGAAGCCCATCCTTTGGCGGGTACTGAAACAAAAGTACTTACTTCTATGAGGAGATTTTTATAGCATGGGCAGGATCCGGGACCTGCATACGTCAGCCAGGCCGTGCCGTGCAGGAGTGGAGGCGAGCCCAGCTGGGATACAAGGCCTAAGTAATAAGAGCGGATAACATAAATAAATTCATAATAAATCAAAATAATAAGATCAGTCATGAAATAATCAAATGCAGGTACACATGCCTATAATATCTGGACAACATGTCCCTCTGATGCCTCACTCACAATAAGGGAATAGGTCTTCAACCTCGGCAATGATACCACGCCCTGCGTGCAATCCCTCTAGATCACCCGTCCTGCTCCTGAGGACCTGAAAAGGAGGGAAAAACAAGGAGTGAGCTTTCGAAGGAAAGCTTAGTAAGTACCCTGCGAGGAACACAAAGAGTAAGATATGAACAGACATATCACAAATGAAGTCAACAAGCGGTGGAACCAGCGTCCGTATCCACGGAATCCTGGGGTCTACCACAAAGGCAAAGTCAATGGTAAAACCCTATCCTACTCATGTCCCTCTAAAAGATCATCCCGGTCGGTACTATCCCACGGCAATGTTTTGCCCGGCAATAATCCCGATAAAGCCCGCGGTAGCGCCACCTCTCTCTCATGTCGACATGAATTGGGTGATCGACCCAGCGGTAGTGGGGACAACGAATATCGTCCTCACGGCGGGGAATGCGGAGCGTCGAGGTGTCCGTCCCGGCAGCTCGCAAAATCGAGCTTCCACCGCTCCAGCGGAATCGAGCGGAAGACAAACAAAAGCTAGGGATGCCAACATCCAGAAAACAAACATACATGCACGAGAGAATCCAAGCAACTCATAAAAGAGACATGCATGTATCCAAAACATAACAAAATGATATCAAGAATCGTAAAACCAAAAAAGAATCCAAGAAAAACCGAAGCCCAGGGTGGGAGCGAGCAAGTGCACTTACTGTAATCACTAAGCACGGTGTTCCTGCGGAATGTCCTCCGGCGCATCCACGTCTATACACAGTAATGACAATTACCATTCAATACCACCCCCCGGCAAAATGGGCTATTAATATCAATAACAACATTAAAGCGAAATTTCTGAAATTACATATGCGGTCCCAAAGAAGCTGCTCATAACTTTTGATCGAAACCCGTTTGAGGTGAAGCAGGGCTGCGTTGGAAAGATCTCTTCCTTATCTTTCCAACAGTACCTTCTACGATACTATCCGACATCTACACATTACCCAGTTTTCCGTTGGAAGCAGGCAGCCTGGTAGCAGCCTTCCCAACCCGAACATACATGGGCTAATACACTGCACACTTAACTATCCAAGAACCTCTCCTGAAAACCGGAGAAAACTGCAGCTCTACTATGGGTATCATCAATCAATCATGTCCCAGTGAACCTCAACCCATATCAACGTCATACGTACATTAACCCACACACATGGAAATCATAAGCCTCCCAAACCACTTGCAATACTAGACACATCACCATTTTTAATCATCCAAAATCTCCTCTGATTCTTCAACAACAACAGCAAACAACTAAATAGGTGAGCTCCTCTACAAGCATACCACGACTCATCCTCAAATTCACTTTACTCATGCTCAAAACCAGCATTCCTAATTATTTACACATATGAAAATCTATATTCAGCCATGCTCTTTATCAATCTCATAAAATCAATCTCCTTACACAACCCCTATGCACCTTCATATATGTAAACACTAACCATTGTCCTTCTGGAAACCATCCAACTATGAGATTAATCTCTATAAAACCATGATTATTCAATACCAAGCTAGTTTCATTATCTACTGTCAAGTGTAAACCTCAACAGAGAATCTTAACCTCTTCCCTCACGAGCATCTACAAGTTCATGCCCATTATATACCTTGTAGACACAATCCCCAATCTCTTAAACCCAACCATAGCCTTTCATAACCTTCACACATGATCCGGTCACCCACAAACAATCAACTAGAGAAACCACCTGACATCCTCGAGAATCCAAATCATAACTAACATGCGTCTATAATCCATGAAAGCATTCTTGTGATCTCATGCATACTATCACGCCCCATGCATGCTCTCATTTTAAAACTACAAATAACTCAGAATGAAAACCCCACAGGTATCCCATCTACTCATACATATGCATAAACTCAAGACTTTAGGGCCGAGATCGATTATCTTACCCGTGACAGCGACACATCGGCGTCGGCTACCGGCCACCACCACCTTCTCTCTACCTTTCTGCTGTTTCTCTCTCGGAAAAATAATCCCGTGGGCGCTAGGGTTTCCGTGATCTCGTCACCGTGTTTATGGGAACTCCAGGGAGGTTATGAAGGCGATCACCTTCCCCGTTCAGCGGTGGCGACGCGCATTCCTATCCTCTACGCGGTTAGCAGTGCGAGGATCACGGGGTGACTTCAGCGCATGGAGCGCTTGAAGAAACGTGGTGATGTGCATGGGTATTTTGAAAACTTTTGCAAAGTACCCACAATACTTTTGTTATTTATTCTCATTCATAATATGTGTGAGAGATGAAACCAATTTCCTATTTAATTGTACATTTTAGTAAGTACTCCACAGGGGTTTCTTATAATTAAACAAAGTTCAAACATAGAGAGGGACCATAATTTCTTTAAAGTCCTTCTAGTTTTTGAATTTTATATGCGGGTCCCTGTCATTCCTAATTAACCCTAATTAGGGTTTAATCCCATTTAATCTCCATTTTCCAATTAAACCAATCTTAAAGAATTTTCCATTAGGTATCAACGTAATTAAAACCATTAAAACCTCAAAATTATTTACAAAACCCTTGGGTTTTACAGATTTAGTCGTTTAATATAGGTCCCTCCTGATGTGTCTCGACACTCCACAACGTTAACCAACCAGTCTCCGGCAAGGTCTTTTGGTGGACGCTCTTCCCGATCTTCACCTCTTGGCGGCATTGAATTCTGAGCGAGAAGCAAGAGTCGCTAGGGTTTTGGATATGGTGTCTCCTTTTGTAGAAGTCATTTTGGGAGATTGAATAAAGTTTTAGATAAACTCTATGGTTTTAGTTTCCACGTTTAAAACAAATCTTTATCTTATCTTCACCGCGGTTTGATTGAAATTATCTTCCACAGCGTTTTCTTGATTCCCAGCCACATTGTTCACTAACCCAATGATTTATTTGAATCTTTAATCAATAGAAAGCCACATGTCATTAGTCCACGCATGGCTTGCTACTAACTCATGCATGGACGAAAGAATTCTCAACTTCTTATCTAATCATATTTAATACCTTCTATTTATCTAATCATTTATAATATCTCTATCAAATCAAACCATTAATGAACTTCAGTCAAACCACCATTTTAAAAATCAAATCATCTATCCAATTCATATATATATATATATATATATATATATATATATATATATATATATATATATTGTATTTACATATATATTGATTTATTTATATATTTTTAAACAATATATAGATACATATATATATATAATTTTAAATTTATATATATACATGTATTACGAGGATAAGATAATGTAAAAATTATATATACATATCTATATATTGTGTTAGAGCTAAAATCGGATTGAGAACCCAATTTCAAACTTAACAATTGAATTTATATATTGATTGGGTGGCTATCTTAGTGAGAAATCAAATAAGAATCCAAATAGAGAGAGAGAAACCAAATTTACGTGGAAAAACCCTAATCAGCGGGAAAAACCACGGGAAAGAGATCTCACTATCAATCATCGAAAGTACAAGAGATCTTACAAGAACTCACAAATGGAAAGCATGAAGAGGAGAGAAAAAGTGGATCTGATTCCAAATGGAGCTTACGGCTACTTAGATTCCACTTATGCAGAATTTGCTAGGCTTGGGTTAGCGTGTTGAGCACGCTCCTTAATTTAGTCACGCGTGTTTACGGTTGTCCTTCCATTTCGGTGCGGCTAGCGCCCGGTAAGTGCCGGCTAATCGGTAATTTGTCTCAGCGTACTTCTTACAGAAGGCAAGGCGTCTCTGGTGTACTATTTCTTCTAGAAGGATGGAACCGTCTGGATAATTACTATCCCGGGAGTACCTTTCCCGGATTGACCGCGTGTTGGTTTTGGTGGAGTTCCTCCCGATCAGGATGAGTTTTTCACCATGATTACGATATATCGGTTCTACATGGATCGGTAAGACCGCGTCATATCGTGTCGATCGATGCGGTTGAGAGGGTTATATCGGAATGATCCGATCCAGCGTCCCAATATGCTATTATTTAGAGGGTTACGTCTTGTTACCTCACATATGGCTTGCTTGGATGAGTGCCACATGTCCTTCCATTTCATCCCTATCATATTGTTTAAAATATATAGATAAATCAATATATATGTAAATACATTATAAAAATATAAAATATATTTTATATATATTTTTAATATATAGGATTAATTACACACTTTTAGATCACGAAAATGGTGTTATTGTTCACTTTTATCCTTTGTATTTTAAAAATGTTGTCTGATCCTTGTGTAATCGTAATACAATGTTAGGGACCAAAATAGAGCGAGAATCATGCCAATACACAAGGGCGTATTGAACATTTTAAAAATACAAGGATAAAAGTGAACAATGACACCATTTTAGACGAAAGAACAAAATTTCTAATACACAAGAATTTGCATTGAACATTTTTAAAATCTGAGGATAAAAGTGAGCAATGACACCATTTTCGGGGCGAAAAGTATAATTAATCCTAATATATATAAGTAGTGATAGGATGAGGCGGCCGCAAGTGCTGCCGGCCTCATCCTATCACTGCTATATATATATATATATATATATATATAAACATATTATATATGAATTCATCTCATCTATCAAATCCGATTTTGTTTTCTTTGTTTTGTTTTTTTTATTATTTTATTTTACCATTAAATCCAGTCACGCCACTCCTATAGCCATTAAATTCTCTTATATATATATAATTATTTTTTTTCTAGTAATTAATTATAGGTCCTTTGAATAGTGCCCAAATTACCTATAGGTCCTTGAAGGGGGTGTGTAGGGGTGTAATATAATAGTGTTTTGGGTGTGGGTATTTTGAGTGAGGAATAATATTAAATAGTGCCAGGGACTAATGGAAAATTTGCCTTTTTTTTCCAAGCATAACTTTATCTTAATCATCAAATCAAATTAACTTTAATATATATACTAACTCTTTATCTTATCTCATCATATCAATAAAATATTTATTTATATTTTGATTTATATCTTTAACCAAATAATATAAACTAAAATATCTATTCATTCATATATTTATTTATATAAATGTATACATAAATAAATCCTACTAGTTCTACGTTTCGGGGAATTTATTCAATTGTCTAACTAATTAGAGAACACTAAAAATATTTATTCCCAAACATATTCCCAAATATCAAATATCCAATCATTTTTTCATAATATATATTTAAAGCATCATTTTATCATATTTTCATAATATATTCCCAAATATAAAATCAGCTTTTATTTATCTGAACCCACTCAATTTGATTTCTAATCCACCAATAAAATATTTATTTATTTATACACATGGTAAATAAGTCCCATTATAGCTAAGTTTAGGAAACAATTTTTAATCAACTGATTAATCATCTAAGTCCTTTTTAATTATTTCTCTCTCTCTCTCTCTTTTATGGTTTGTTTGGACTATATATGACCGGTCAATAGCTACCTTATTTAAATAATACAAATAACTAACTTGAATTGCTAATAATTGAAGTTCACATGATGATGGGTTTGTAAATAATAACATATCCAATCCCAAGACCATTCAAAAGAAAGGCTTGACTTTCTTCTAATGTGTCAACTAACATAATTTCAATTTAATCCCTATTTTAAATTTTACTACTTTAAACTTCAATTTAGTCCCATGCAAGCCCTTATATAATTTGCATCCAACCCATATCTTATAAGAGCCATACATGCAGGTCCTTATTATGAGTGAGAGAAAATTCCTTTTAAGTCCCTAACTTTCCTATAATTATGAAAAAGGTCCTTGATGGCTTGATTAACCTTAATTAAGGTATAAACCAATTTAACACCTCTTTTCACATTAAAATCCAACAAATTCCGAATTTAGAATTCCTTATTTAATTAAAGAATATTTAGGAAAGCAATTATTACGAAAACAAAATTGTCATTAGATCCAACCTTGAGGACTTTCTTTTTATTAACCAAAGATTTTTAGGAAAAATAATTAGAAAATTCATAACCTAAAATCTTGGATTTTACACTACAAAGAGGTATGTGAGCGAGCCAGAACAAAAGGCTGGAAACTCACCTCACAAAGATCCCCGGCGCTCATACTATCAATTCTTAGTAGATGGAGGCGTCCGATCGGTGGTAGGGAAAAGTTTTTGGAACCTGCCATGTCCCCTAAAAATCAAAGCATTCGCCTGGCTAGTAATGGATAACAAAATCCTCACCTTGGACAATCTAAGGAAACGCGGCTGGCAAGGAACAAGGACAACCTACTACTTGTGTGAGGAACAGGAGGAAACAGTATAACACCTACTCCTCCAATGCCCATACTCTGGAAGTATCTAGCACCACTTCACACAACTATGTCAGCTAGGGTTACCCCCCTCACAAATAAGAGATTTGTGGGGTCCAACAACTCTTGCCAATAGCTTGCCCAGAGATGCTAGGTTGGGATGGAACCTACTATCTATGGCCACTATATGGACAGTGTGGATGGAAAGCAATAGGAGATGCTTTCAGGATAAACACCGTGTTTTCTCGAAAACAATCCGCGAAGTTGACTTCCTAACATTGTCTTGGTTTGATCACGACTCACCCTTCCAAAGTAGAAGGCGATTGCGATGGAGTCTATTGTAAAGAGGAGCCTCGCTTTCAATAGGGAGGACCGCGCACTCACCGTGGAAGGACTTGAAGACACTCAATCGACTAAGGAACTTCTAATGATTGCGGGGATACTTAGGAATTACGAGAGATAACCTCTCCTTGTCTTGAATCCAACAAGGATTTTTCTTATCTAGCAAGTCTTCTATTTTAATAAAAAAATATGGTTTATCCAACTTTGATCAAAATAAATAAATAAATAAAGTTTGGTTTACCCACCTTAAAAGAAATAGTGAGCATAGATTGATATTTGAGATTGACATAATTTTTATTTTTATTTTATTCTCAATTAAAATTTCTCTACCTTCGAGAAGACCTTTGATTCTAACACACATACACAGAAGTTCTCCATTGGTCTCTAAACTTTTAATTTTATTCATTGAACTTTAACTTCTAATTTAGTTTTAATATAAACTAGAGGTAATTATTTATCAGTCCTGGTACTATTTATTTGAGTCTTATTTTAGTAAAACAGCACACACCCAAAAATCTTATTCTAAGCCCCCTACACCCCCACCACCCACATGACGAGAGAAAAAACAAGCGATCTGAGGACCAATAATTTATTATCTATATAAACTAATTGCCAAATTTTGGTCATTTAACTATCAATTGCCATCTCAATAGTACACGCGTTACCTTGAGACATTAAAGCTAATTCAGTAATACAAAGTTCAATTGAATTTATTTTCCCATCTAATTGGTTTGATGCAGCTTATGGAACCAAACGGCCAAAGAATGTAACAGTGGAATCACCCGTTAAAAAAAGTCTTAACATTTACATGGGAAGATCCACGACATACCTGAGGTAAAAGTTTGGCTCAGGTCAATGGCTCCGAGTACTCATCCATATCAAGGTCATGATCACACGTACCCTTCGAGCAATAGTTCATTACTTTTGTTGCATTATGTACTATCTTTATTTTAATACATAAATTTTGTCCATCAATTTGTATTTAAAAAAAAAAATGTAAAGACTTGGAGTATATTATAGGATTCATAAAAATTAAATTATCCTTTTGTTTGTTGCAAAAGAAATGTATTTTAATACGGATTTTTTTTCTCAATAATCTCACCATCGATGTAATATAATTAGAAAAAAATAGTATAAATAGTGTTTTTTTTTTCTGGGTATGTGAAGAGCTAAACTTAGCTAATAGTTACATTTAAGTATAAGTTTTTGGGTTTGTACCTTGCACCACCTTGACTCCAGGGGGTCCACCCCTTGGTTCCAAGAGATCCTTACCTCCATGAAGTTGATGTTATATGTTCATAATATTATTATTACATTTCCAATTAAACAACCAATTTTGAGTCTAATTTAGTGGTTAGAATTCTATGTTTTTATTGTGGAGACTTGGGTTCAAATCCCATTAGCCACATTTTTTTTAAATTAATAGTGCTATCATTTTTAAAATTAAAATTTTGCTCATATATTCCCAACAATTTTTTTTTCTTTTTGCCTCCAGTGATATATTTTTTTTAATTTAATTTTAATATCATAATTTTTTAATTATGATTTATATGTTTTTTTACAGACATTCTTGTAATAAAACTTGGATGGAATTAGACTTGTACCTAAAGAATTAAAACGAAAGTAAAACTTATTATTTTTTGAGCAGAGGAATTAGTATAAACAAATAATCTTATGTTTGATTAATTAATATAAATTTTTTAGTATTTATAATT
The DNA here is from genome assembly GCA_026586065.1 of Dioscorea zingiberensis. Classification (NCBI taxonomy): domain Eukaryota; kingdom Viridiplantae; phylum Streptophyta; class Magnoliopsida; order Dioscoreales; family Dioscoreaceae; genus Dioscorea; species Dioscorea zingiberensis. Next base: position 7,224,210 of record CM048821.1, on the reverse strand, counting down.
TTTTTAAGTTATGTTGATGCAAAATCAGGGAGAAACCCTAATTTCGACAACCAATTGAATTTGTTTTTGGGATTTGGGAAAGAACGTCAACTAGAGATCAAGAGAGAACCAAACCATGAGGGAAAACACCAAATATAACGTGGAAAACCTCCAAAATCAGGGTAAAAATCATGGATCTCCTTTAATGAGGAGAAGAATCCGCTATAGATGAATCAATTTACAAAAGGAAAAAGGGGGAGAGCTTGAAGAACACTCATGGAGAAGAGGAGAGGAGCCAGGTAGCTAGAGAGGCAGGGCTTCGCCATCGGATCCGAAGATTTTTTTAATAAGTGAGCTCCTCTATTTATAGGCGCCAGATCTGGAGGAAAACTTGGCGCCCAAGTTTTGCCAGTTCAGCTCCGGCTCAGATTACAGCTCAGAGCCAATCGTCCTTGCTTCTAGAGGCTTCTAGATTCTAGTCGGATGCCAGTTCATGTCCAACTGTCTATTCTTCTAGAAGTTTCTCGAAGTTCTCCCTTAAGTATAACTGAGTAGTGTACTACAGAGTTCCGAATCTGAGGAGGCCGAAGAGGGATCCAAATGGGACTACTCTGTTGTTGTCTAAGTGGGCTTATCCTGCATGGAAGAGTAGTTGAAGTTCTTGGGTCATAAGAGTAGAGTAGTGAAAGAGTAAATTTGGGCCTCCTCACCATAAGAATAGAGTGGTAGAAGAGTAGGCTCGAAGCTCCTCGGTCATAAGAAGAAGAGTAGCTCTTCCAAGTGGAAAGATACCCAGTTAGAGTAGAAAATAGTCTATGACCTTTCCATGTTGTTGTCCTGGATGATTGTATGTATCTTCCCACTTTTACCCCTATCAAGTTAAAATTAGCACCCCTTAATTTTGCTTACGGTTACAGCCAGCTTTTCGACCATAGTAGTGGTACTTTATCTAAACCTTTGATTTTTCACTTTCAATGCCTCAGGTTCTTTCCCTTTTTTGTAAGGTTATGCAGGAAATCTTTCTCCTCCCTTGCTTAGGATCTTTGTGATATTCCAATGCTTGAGTTTAAGCTAGCGGTATGTAACAAAGGTCTATTTTCTCCTCCATTCGCCAATCTTGGTTGCATGTCCTTTCTCTTAATGTCCTGTATATGTAGATATTGTTCGTGTACACTTGTACTATGTCCTCTCCTTAGTGCCTCCAACTCCCCTTCCAGTCTTGATTCCACCTTGGTTGGTGTTGTTCTTGCAATACAAGTGTAAGCCAAGTTATTAATTAGAATTACATATCCTGAACCCCCATTACTTGCATGTTTTTTTCATAGGATCCATTAGTAACCAACAATGTTTGATAGTTGTGGTTATTCTAGCATCTTCTATTCTCTCCTCTCCCACTTCCTCTTGTGAGTCTTTGTTCTCTGCATACTCCTTTGGTAGATTGTAGCTTGAAGCTGTCAGCATGACTGGGTTGAACTTTGTTTTCTTGAATATGCTATTGTATCTAGCTTTCCAGATTTGTCACAATGTGTTTGAAATTAGCTCTTGTTTGCTTCTGATCGTGATTTCAATAAGCCAGTTCCTTCTTGGGCATCTATGTTGTTCTAGTTCTAGCCCTGTAATACCCCCTTTGTTCAAAGAATTCTCCACACTTTTTCCCCATCTACACTCCAAAGAAACATGGTTAATGGTTTCATTATGAAGGTTGCATGTTGGACACAACTCTAGCGGTCTTATTTTAAAATTGTACAACATCTCCATTGTTGGGAACCTATCATGGAAGAATTTCCACAATAATATTTTGATTTTGGGTGCCACATTAAGTTTCCATTGTATTTTCCAACTCCTCCATTGATTTGATTCTTTGTGTCATTTATATGTTTCATAAACAACCACCGTCAGGGACCTTCCTCATATCTCTGGTTTCCATCTCCATAAATTTACTTTCTCTAGTGTGGGAACCTATTTATATATGATTTTGTGTGTTGTATCTTCTGAAAATAAATCTAATATGACATTTCCATCCCATTCATTATTATGGATTAGTTGGCAAACATACATATAGATGAAGTCATAATTCATATTAGTAGTGCAAGGTTTACTTTGGATAGGCATATCATATATCCATAGTTCTTGATTAACATATATGTTCCTAGCTGGCTCACTAATCTCTATGTTAGCCCTAACTTGAGATCGTGCCAATACAAGAAGAAAACTAACCAAGAAGATACAAGTCTTGAGCACTCAAGCTCTAACAATCAAACTCTTATAGCAATATGAAGAACAATCTAAAGAGTAACACTTATGCTTTTTTAGGAGTTGTTGTCAGTTTTGCCCCAACTCGCCCTACTTTAAAAAAGTTGTTGCCAGCTCGGCTCTGACACGCACCTAGCTCGGATCTGTTTCCCTGGAGCACGACCCCAACTCAGATGTGCTTCCCAACAATTGTTGTCATTTCGATCCATGACTCAGATCTACTTTAGAATCCCCAATCTATATTGGTCTTGGACTTTATCCACAACACACTACTCTGTCCGTCTTATTTCTTATCATCGTTGGTGGATTGTCCAGAAGCTTCTCCAGTGAATGTAAAACTTCTTTTGAAAGTTCATATATATCATTTAGTGTTAATTTTTTTATATTTTATTATAAAAGATGACATTAACACCTGAATTACCAAATTACATCTCGCACATGTTATTATCAGCCAAAGTTTATTTTCTTATTTAAAGTTGAGATAACAAGTGTAAAATCTCTTATTCTTTTTTACATACATACACTTCTCTTCTGAAACTCTTAAATCTGATATTATTATAACTTCTACCTATAAGTAATAAAACCTCTAAGATGCATTGTATTTCAAGTTTTAAGAGGTATGTATGCAATAAATTATTAAATAAAAAGGCAGCCCGATGCTATAAATCTTCCGCAATGTGCGGGAGTCGGAGAAAGGTCAGACCACTTAGGTCTATTATAGACAACTTTATCCTTTTTTTTAAAACTGTTTTCATGACTCGAACTCGTGATTTTTAGGTCACATGACGACAACTTTACCGTTGCATTAAAACTCTCCTTCTATATGTATGTAAAAAATAAAAGATAAAAAATAACTCCAAATAATGAAATTTGGTTCAAGCCTGTTAAAGTATCTTTTCATTATGGTGTCAAAACCTATCAAATATGCATTTTCCATAGATCACCCAGGGTTTTAGTCACACCCTCACATGAAAAAACCTTTTGGTGTAGTGAAAGTTGACCTTAATAAAGTATTAAAATATTGCAAGAGAGCACGTGGACACAGCCAGCCAACCTTCTCCTCTCTATTCACGCCTTTTTGTTTTCAAGAGGTAATTGTGCACAAACAATAAATACCAGTCATAAATGTGGAGGGTTGTGCATGCTCCTCAACATGTGCCTCTCTTTCTCTCTTTCCTTCTCTACAAATACCACCCTCAGGTTCCTTGCATTGCACGAAGCCATTGAGAGCAACAAAGAAAGTACAGAGAGTTGATCTAAGTAATCATCAAGAAGAAGGTAATTCTTATCTTCTTCATCTTCAACTTTCAAGTGTTCTTCTATATTTTGGGGTTCTTAATTTCTTGACTATCGATCTTTGTTTTTCTAATACTAGGACCTTGATATCGGGATGATGAATATCACGAATGGTGAGGGGAGACACTTCCATCCTGCATCATTAAGAACATATCGATGCGTCTTCCCAGCGGCATAGACTACATCGACTTCCGCCAGTGCACCTCTTGGCGTGTATCTACACCGAAGAAACATAACATCCCCTTTGTTGATCGTCCTTGGCGAGATAGTAGGAATACCTACAATGTCTTCCGGCTAGAAGCGTCGAGAGATCCAGCGATTATTATCATCCCTCAAGAGATCTTGGGAAAGAAATCTTTGCGGAGCCTCCCATGGTTTCTGATCATGGTTCTTCCTAAAACCGAGATTTGGTTCTCACGGAACCCGATGACCACCGACATCATCCCAGTCCCACCACTGATCACCGGCTGGAAAATCCCCAAAAATGGCCAAGGTGCTTTTCCAAACCTCCCAACAAAACAAGAGAGCATGAAGAAGGTTAACCTGTTCAAGGCCATCCTTACTTCAAACCCATTCAAGCATAGAGAATCAGATGTTTATCTCTTTGCTATCTTCAACAATATGTCAAGGAATTCCAAGATGGCCTACCATAAGGTTGGCTCTGATCGCTGGATGGTACTTGTGCATGGCTCTTACTTTAAAGATGTCATCTTCGCATGTGAACATGTGTACGCCATTGACGGGTTTTGGAACATTTTCATCTGTGACATCCACAATGAGAATACTGTGATGGTGACTAAGGTCACTACTCTCAATGCTCCCATGAACTTTGAACAACTATACTTGGTTGAGGTGGATTGTCAAATTTGGACTGCTATGAGGTTCAAGTATCCTCATCCTGAGAATCCTGCGTTGAAGAAGGGTGAATTCAGGTTTGTCAAGATTCGGAGGGTGAGCCCAATGAATGTGGCCCTTGCAGAGGTTACTAATTTGGAGGATAGAGCTTTTTTCTTAGGACTGAATCAGTCATTTTGGATGTCAACTGAGGAACACACTCAGCTAAAGAAGAACCGTGCATCTACTACACAAACTTTCCAAGAAGAGATGGTGACATTTATGGTTACTGGAGATTTTGAGTATCTTTGATCTTGAGGCCGGTGAGATTGGCGCCTTCTGGTCATTTGTCCCTTGGAGTACCCATTTACATGGGTTCCCTCTGCATGGCTGATGCCGTGCCAAAATCTATAGTAAGGGCTTCTTTATGTGTTATGCTTGTTTATTGCTTTTATCAAGTTTGTAGATTCTATTTTTGTCGAGTTAATTCGTCAAGGTCTCTTAACTTTGTTGATCCTGTTTTTGTCGACTTCTTATCAAGTTTGTAGATCTTGTTTTGCCAAGTTTGTAAATACTATTTTTTTGAGATTTTCTTGAGTTAATTTGTAGATTCTGTATTTGTCGACTTCCGGTAAAAGTTTATATCGAGTTTGTAGATCTTGTTTTTGTCGACTTCTAGTAAAAGTTTATATCAAGTTTGTAGAACCTATTTTTGTCTAGTTAATTTGTCAAGGCCTCTTAAGTTTGTTCATCCTGTTTTTGTCTACTTCGTACCAAGTTTGTTGATCGTATTTTGTCGAGTTTGTAGATACTACTTTTTTGAGATTTTCTTGATTTTGTAGATTATGTATTTGTCGACTTCCATTAAAGGTTTCTAGTTTCTGTTTAATTTTGTCGAGTTCTGGTCTACTTTGTATGTGCTATTTTAGTTTTATACATACTGTTTTTGTTGAGATTGTAGATCATGTTTTTATCGAGTTTATAAATACACATATTTAATCATTAATTGGGAGGGAATAAGAGGAGGATTAAGTTTTTTATTTTACAATAAAGAATCATTGTTCCAAACATTTTATTTTAGGTTAAAGACATTATTTCCAAGTAAAGTTTTTCATTCAATATGAGTTAATATCAACACTCCACATTTCTTAGTTTGTTTCTAAATTACCATGAGTTAAAAACACACAATTAGGACTTTAGTGTTTTACTTCATAGTTCATAGAAGTTTTATTATTATTTTATTCTCAATTAATTAAGTCTCTCAGGTAAGGTCTTTGATTTAAAATGGTTAAACCTACATGTATTTCTTATCCTTATATATTATACTATGGTGATCACTTGCATATTCATTCTACAATAGACTAGAAACATAGTTTATTTTTTCATGTTCTAAGCAGGAAATCATGTTTATCAATCAATTTTCTCTTTGTTATTGTGACTAATGCCTGTTTGTTTCCCATTTCAGGGTCTTTTCTGCAAACTAACTTCATTGAATAAAAGAATCTGATATGACTTTCTGAGGGGTGGCTGTCCAAATGCATCAAATCTTTGCAGCCAGGAGTTAAAATTTCAGTCATTGATGTTTTGTTGATTTGTGTTTGTCTGAGTGCATTATGAAGTATGATCTTAAGATTGTTTGTAGAGAGTTATGAATTGTTTGATCTTTAAGACTGTGATGAACTTCAATCTGTCATCAGTCCTTTTTAATTAAGTACTCTTGCGCCCTATCTAGTCTTGTTTCATATATCATTTTGTATTCAAGTTTTTGTTTTCTACTTCTTTTTGTTAAAGTCTTGACATTAATCATATCTTTAACCTGGATGTCACACCCCAGTTGATACATACAAGATCTCTGAGGCAGCTCATCCATAGCAGAAAAAAATACCAAAAGAAACACAAACAGGTTGACTCCTCCTGACAATGGGCATAGCCTGAAGCATATGACTAGAACGAAACAAAAATGTTTTCATAACAAACAATACGAGAGATTAACTTTCTAACACTCTTGGTTTGATGCATCTAATGCAATGAAAAGGCAAAGTTAATCGCTATAGAGTCCATCGTCAAAAGAAGTGGATCTGATATTCACTTGGGAAGAGCCTCTAAGACACTCACCCGGGGAAGAGTTCGACGACAACCAAAAATGAGTGAAGTGACAATATAATCAGGACGCAATAGTTATCCACTAAGAGATCACGTTTTGTACTATATATATATAACACTTCTCTTCAATGAATATGATTTATCTATTTATTTAAAAAATAAAAAATCCTGACATTATAAACACAACCAAAGTATATTTTCTTCTCACAAGCTTATATACCATGCTAGTTGAGATTCTAATATATATATATATATATATATATATTGACAAAGGCCATAAGCGCCCCCATATGGAAAGTCAAGGATGTGTATAAAGCATGGCAACTCAATCCCGGGTTAATCTACATGAGAATATCACCCCCACCTTGCAAGAGTAGAGGTTTGATCCCAGAATAGTCCATAGAAGAACACACTCTTAACAAGGGACCCGGCCCCCGGGTACCAATAGGCTTGGATGCCGTTGGTTTCTAACATGCATATATAAAACATTGAAAAAAAAGTGTATATCTGTTTTACTTTCTAGCTACATGCATAAACTTTTCAAACTTTTAAATTTGATATCTACCTCCAAAACTCATATATGCCAAGGCAAGAACATACACCTTTATTAAAAATAGCAACCTCATTTACCTACCACAAAATAATTCTATAGATATACCTAAATTTTTTCACTTCCATTAATTTCATTTCATTCATTAGAAATTCAAAACATGTTATTACTGAAAATTGTAAAATAGACTTCATGCCATACTTCTTGAACATTTCGCTTGAACTGCAAGTGTCCTTTCTGTATCTTTACATTGTGGATCAGCATGATAGGCTTCATAAGAGACTGGTAGAATACAAGCTTCCTTTCCAACACAAGCCTGATAAATCAATGACAAAAAAAATTTATTATGATATTTTGAAAAAATATGTAGAGCCCACATACCATCAATATTTTTTTAAATTTCATGATTCAACTGAAATTTTTGTGAATAAAAGATGATTTCACCACCATTTTCTTTACATGTTTATCACTTTCTCTCTTTTTATACTCCAAATTCTGAAACTATTTCGGTTGAATGTTGAACCATAAGCACATATGTTATCCGAGAAAAGATGATTTTTATCTCTTATCTAAAATAATTGCATGTTTAACTTGCCGTCAAATTATATGTCATGTCTTATACTTCTAATCTTTCAAATGAATGTGATTTATTCATTTTTATCAATTATAGAAAGTTAAATTAAAAGAAATATACCTTCTCAACGATAGCCTTGGCTACGGTGTGTGGCAATTCCGGACGGTGAAGTTGCGCAGCAAGCACCAATAGGGTTCCCAAAGCTCGCTTGAATACAATAGTTTTGATAACTTTGCCCTTGCTACACTTGATGTGACCATTTGGCTGCAAATCATCTACAACTGTACGAATATGATTGTTCTCTCTGGTCCATGTCCTAATACCTGCCGGATGGAACTCGGAGATAACAGTGCAGATATTATCTCTACTCACAGTATTAAATTGGATACCATTTGGATCTCCTCCACTTTCTTCAAATATCACAATTGTATTTGTCCTTTGGCTTCAATATGGGCGTGGAATGTGATAGCTAACACATTGAACAAAATATGAGACAATTACTTTGAATTAATTAACTTGTTTTAATTAGTGTTAATTAAGTCAAACCTTCACAAGGAATGTCCTTCTCACAAGTAGAGGTTGAGGTTCAAAACATGCCTAGGCCTGTTTTAATGTCTTGTCCACATTTATATAAAAAATAATTATGAAGAAAAACATGGATTTGGAAAGTACTTACTATGATTGTGTAGGAAAACCAAGAGAACTCCTATAGGACACCCAATAGCGACCGATGTTCTCACCCATTTATCCATATCCATCCTTTTCCCATGCTTGCCATATCAAGTACAACTGGATCGTTTCCATGAGGAGGATCAAAGTTTCTCTAGAGAAAAAAGAAGATATATATATATAGACATGGTATGCATAATTTGTAAATGTTTCCAATGGTTCATCAAGTTTTACATACCATGTACCATGTCATCTGCAAGCCCTTCATGGCTTTTGTCCACTCAACAAGGTTGGTTTTTTGTGGGTTATATATTTGATTCTTTTCTCCTTCCATCCCCACCTAAGAAATCATTAAAATTCAACAAGTAATAATCCACTATTAATTTTATTGTTTAATTGATGTAACGGTAAAGTTGTCGTCATGTGACCTGGAGGTCACAAGTTTGAGTTATATGAAAAAAGCCTCTTAAAAAAACCGCAGAATAAGTCTGCTTATAATAAACCAAAGTGGTCTAACATTTTCAGGCACTCGCATATAGCGAAATTTCAGAAGCACTGGACGCCTTTTAATTGATATTGTATCACTAGAAAGTTAGCTTTATTATAATTACCTTGTGCCCCCAAGTATTGGCTGATAAATCTAAGGTGCCTGCATTAAGACCTTGGATTGTTAGAGTATGAAGACCAAGCATTCTCCTCTCTAGATATGGTCCATTGTCCTACATAAGAAAAAAAAAAAATTTCTAAGGAATGAGAGGCAAAAGGAAAATGAACATCCAAATTAATATGGTTTCATTGATTTCAATTTCATACCGGTAGTCCCACAATCAGGCAAAGAATTGCAATTTGATTTCTTCCTACCCTGAGATTTACAGGCCTTTGGAAAACAAAAGCTTTTTCTATCTTGTTTCCGTGGCCAATTCCTGAAATATGTAGGCCAAATGAGGATTTCATATCAAAGTGTAAATATTGGATATTAAGTTGGACATTAAAACCAATTTTCACAAAAAAAAAGCGACTAGCTCATTTCCTCTCCAATTTAATTTCCTCTACTTGAGGGGAGAGGTTGAGGTTGAATCACGCCATGCTTACCTATGTATTTACCATTGACGAAAACATGCATTGCATGGCCAAGGTTTGATATTTGGATCACTGGATGGATATCACTACGCTTGGGTAAATCCACATCATCTAAGCGGAAACTGCAATAAAATAAATTAAGTATAATTACTATCGATAATAGTCTTAATAGTTTGAGTCTCTTTTATATTCAAACAAAGAAGTTCATTAATTTTGTGTGAAGATACTCACTTTGTGATGTACCATGCATAATCTGTGGTGTCCTTGGTAAGGTCTATGAGCTCCAAGGGTGTTCTTGACCTGATTAATGTTTCGCGAAAAGATGGAATCTTCTCTTGGTGCATTACCCATGTATTGCCCTCATTTGCATCTTTAGATGTATGGAATGTCCTTGCATTGTGTTGAGCATTCACCTATTCCATACTCAACATATAATTGACCTTTAGTTTGAGGTATTTGCTTATTATCACATCTATTTATTATCGATAATAATAATAATGATAAAGATTCAATAATAATGAATTAAGAGAAGATGAAATTCAAATACCCTTTGAGTGTTGAAAACCACAGTCTTGCAATCGGGAAGTATACTTATCGAATGGTGAGGCGCAAAATACTTCAAACCTCTAAATTTTATGTTCTTATCTAATCTTTTGTGGTTGTTGGTAAGAAAAGCAGCACACACATTGTTCTGAGGAACCTCAAACACCCAAGCCTATATCAAATTATCAACTGCATTAGAATTAATAATGCATCCATAAAATGAAAACTTTTTAAGTAGTTTTTTATAACAGTAATCGATCAATATTTTTTTTTTTCAAAAACTCTTACCTGAGTGTGCTTACCGAGTTTTTGATTCGACGGAGCCCCCCAAAGTAGTGCCTTCCTAGACAACGACAATGCTCGGTGCAAGTCCTTCAAATGTCCCCATTTAGGCTCCTTTGGCAAGCCTATTAATTAAGAAAATATAATTTTGTTTATTATCATGATAATTAAGAGCATACATAGTTCAAGTAAATTAAAATTTTGCATATCTCACCATATTCATCTAGTGGTCCTTCATCATAATAAGCAGTTGTGACAAAATCAGCAGCAGTTCTATCAAAGTTAGTCCCACCATGATACTGCATAGATATAAGATGAAGCAAAACTATTGTTTTAGACATAGTAAACTACCTTCTGACTGATTTCATTTTGGATTTAGGAATTAAAAAAAAAAAAATTGTACCATGTAATAATTCACCAGGGTGCCACCTTTTGAGAAGAAGCGAGCAACTGAGTATGCGAGATCTTCTGCTGATCTTTGAGAGGGCGGATCTCCAAACACTCGATACCTAAATTCTCAAAGGATGACTTTTATTTTAGGTAATTTGTTATATTTATACGGCGAAAGTGTACTTTTGGTTCCTAAATTATATCCTTTTATCTTCATTTTGGTTCATGAGAGTAGTGGTTCTGTTGAAGTTAATGCGATGTCTGCCGAAGTTACTGTTTAAAGTTATGGTGATATCTGTTAAAGTTCAAGTGATGTATGCTTAATTAGTTACAGTGATGTGTGTTAAAGTTACTATGATGTGTGTTGTAACTCTGTAACCTAAGACTGTAATACTGTAACTCTAGACTGAGATATTGTAACCTATAACCTACGACTAAGATTACTCAGCAGAAGAGTATATAAAGGTTGCTGATGTGAGGCAGCTGTGAGCTCTTTTAGAAAAGAAAAAACAAATTCACTCTCTTCTTATGCTATTCCCCTCTTCCAAATCCTCACAAAACTGACAAGGTCACTTTTGTCCTACTTTTGTGCATAAAGACCAAAATAGAATGTTTTTGAGTTATGAGCTAAAATGAACATAAAGATATAGTTCAAGGACAAAAAAAAAACAAAAAACATTTTTATCAACATCTTTTTTTTTTGGGACTTAAGAGCGACTGGTTAGCCCAGCGCTAATTGTAAAACCCGAGGATTTTAGGGGTTAATTTTTATTATGGATCTTCGGGGACCTACTTGTGATTTTCGAAAAAATATGAGAAATTAATAGGAAATTTGTTCCTCTTTCTAGATGAAGGACTTGCATGTAAAACATTTGAAAAGGTGGGGGCTTAGATGTAAAAAGGTAGTGATTTGATGGGGGTAATATAGTATAATATATATATATATATATATATATATATATATATAGAGAGAGAGAGAGAGAGAGAGAGAGAGAGAGATGAGATAAGGATGAGATGCTATTTGAATTCAAGAAAAATTAATAATAAAATATTAATTTAAATGCATAGATGACTAAATAGGGAACATGCATCATTGATGGGTTTTAATTGAAGATTTAAAACGTGTGGTTGACCGAAATGGTATTAAGGACTTGATTAGATATCAAATATAATATATATATATTATATATTTTCATATTTCGGATGGGAGAGGAACGGTTTTGATTAAAAATTTATAATAGTAATTATTATCTCCTTTGGAACAAGCACGTGAATTTCCTTTTGAGTGGAGGTGTATGGCAGAGGTACGGATATATATATGTATATATAATATGTATGAATATGAATGGATTTATATGTTTTATAACAATAGATAGAGAGATAAAGATAGAGAGAGAGAAAGTAACTTTATCTCTTCCATTTAAACTCATATCGGCCAGCGATCTTCGGGAATTCAAATATGGGATAAACCTTATCAGATCTCCTCTGAATCTTCCCATAAACCCCTATAAATAGACGAGCGATCACCCAAGAAACCCTAACGCCGTCATTGATTAGAGAGAGAGAGAGGGTGTCCATCTATGGTTTGACGACGCGAGGCCACCGGAGCGAGGGGAAGTGACGGCTCTGCACTAGGAGGTGATCGTGAGGTTGCTGCAGGTGATCGACGCCGGTCACCAGGAGCCGCCGTCCAAGGTGCTGGTAAGTCCTCTATGCTGTTATTTTACTTTGGGGGAGGAAGTGAGATAGGTGATGATAGGGAATACATGATTGTTATAATTGGTATGTAAATCTATATACATACATGGCTGTGAACCTGTGAATAAGATTGGGTAAGCACAAGTGATTGACAAGTGAGTATAGAGAGATTATGTTCACAGGTCTTTCATAATAGTAAATATGAGTTTGAGGGTTAATGAAATAATGAAACCTTGGTAAGTAAGGTGATGAAAACCATTGATGATTAGTCAAGTATGCATGATTCATGAACTGTGTGTTTGAGGACTGGTGGTTTGCATGATGTTTGATAGAGTTTAGAAGGTCAGGTGCATATATTTCTAAATAGGTGACACAGTTCATGAGTTAATGATAAAGACTAGTATGCATATATGGAGGTAGGGATTTTTGTTTAAAAAGTGTATACTTTGGAGGGATGATAGCTCATCGGTATGAAGGATTAATTTGGAGATTCATTAATATGGGGTCTCACTGTGGTCAATGATGGCATATAAGTTTAGAATCCACTAGCTTACACTTTCATTTCTCTAGAACTTTTGGAAAGCTTTTGGTGAATTATGTTCATTATTTTAAATGTCTCTTTGGTGATATTGTGGAGTATATGATATGGTGTGTGTGGCCTAAACTCCATTGTCAAAGCTTGAGCAGTAGTCAAGTGTAAATTGGTTTCCTCCATGATTAAAGACCGATGGGCATGAATACTCAAGATTTGTTTGGTATTGATTTATTTTTAGTGATTGCTATTTAAGGAGGCTAGTGTTTTGAATGGCTTTAGTGAGTGTTGAGGTTTTGAGGCTTTAGAGGTTGCTGGACCTTAATGATGAATATGAACATGTATTTTTTAGAGAGAGAAAATGGCCGGTTTGGTCAATTTATATTTGGTTGGTTTGATTTTTTTGTAAAATTACTTTGGAGCTTTGATTATTGATCCAGTTAGAGTGGGGTTAAAATAATGACTTGAGTCTAATTATTATTTTTATTTATTTAGTTATTTAACTGGTTTCTTTTAGAATTAATTGGGTAATTGAATAGAGAGTTGGCTAGGATCTGTTTCAAGAATTGATCAAGTTAAGTTGATAAGATTTAAAGGGACCGGGTTTGTTAGTGGGCCGGGCCCATTAATTGGAGATGCATTATAGAAATATATTCTTAAACACTTGTGTGTGTGTGTTGAGTGTGAACTTGTGTTTACCAGCTATCGACGATGAGTGTGGGACTTCGTCGGGACAGATACGGATCGGTCGGTAGGTTGGATTGCGAGTAAAGGTAAGTGCCTTTGCCTCGTTTCTACCCTTTGTATGGGTTTCTTTGGCATTCTTATACCTGGTTTGGTATATTCTTTGCTTGTATCGTGATTGTGCCTGTGATTATGATTTGGATATCTGTTGTTGATTCCCGGTATACATGTTTTGTTTGATGCTTCCATATCGATTGATTGGTTGTGGTATGAGCTTGCTTTTGGATGCTCACTGAGCATGCCACCGTGGACCGGGACATTACTGTGCGACTCATGGTGCTTGTGTTTAGGTTGGGTTGGTATGTCTCAGGGATGGAGTATGCGTACTCAGGGAGCATAGCCACCTGTCGTCAAGACTTGACCATCGAGAGGCACACCTGCACTTGTGCCGGCCGTGGAGGTGTGATTGGTCGGGCTTAGGGGCCCCGTTTGATTGACTCATTGTGTTGGTGATTGTCTTGATTTGTCTATCTTGACTATTTGGTACATCGCTTATCGTGATTTCTGCGGGGTACTTTGAGCTTTCCTTCAAAGCTCACTTCACTTTCTTTTCTCTTCCGTGTTAAGAGGAACGGATGGCTCGGGGTTTGGAGGCTGGCGTGGGGACCTGATAGGTTGGAGAGGTCCGAGGACCTCGGTTGTCGAGAGTTTCACTTGTGGGTCCCTTTATAGTACTCGATTTTGTATAGAGCTTTGTAGGGTACAGAAACCCTTCATGATTTTTAATTCCGTTGTATAACTCGATGTTGTTCTTTATTATTAATGAACATTTGATTATTATTGTTATCTCGCCTTATCATTTTAGGCTTTGTATTGAGTGGGGCTCGTCTCCACTTGGATACACGCGGCCTCAATGCGTGCAGGGTCCCCTGATCCGAGGGTCGGTACACCACTAATAGGAACCGGGGATGGGGTGGCACAGGATCGACTCTGGGCCGCAACGCGGCGTGTAAATGTCATCCGCAGACTGACTACTGCACGAGAGCACAGGATCGCCACAAACTGCCCCCCACGAGACTCGAACCCACGCGGGGTTTAAGACATCGGGAACCCGATACCACACGACCTAGCGATCGTTGGTATTTTTATCAACATCTTAGAAACATCTTTAGGACTGTAAGGAGAGATCATTTGTGGAGAACGCTTACTGTGCTGTCCAATTCTCTGTCCATAGAATAGGCTTATTTTTACCAGGCCCTTTGAAGGTGTCTCCACAATTCCTTCCATTGCATGCACTAATCTACATCCAAAATTAAAAACTAATTTTAAACAATATTCTTAGGAAATTTCAAAAAAGAGCTTTCACAAAAATAAAAGCTAAGAAATGAAGCATAATAGAGCGTTTTAGGTAAAAGCTTCAAATTATAACTTTTTCGTATTTAGGCCCGTTTAGAATGATTTATGAAAAAAATGTGTTTTTCAGAGTAAGTTAAGCACTTATGTATATTTTGTATTTGAATATATCAATTCAAAAGTATTTTTATAGTTGGAAAGTTTTGGTTATTGTACGATTATAAAGGTGTTTTGGTAATTGTATGGTCTCAGAACTCTAAACCATTGTTTTTCTGTGTTTTAGTAATTATATAATTTCAAAATAGTTTCTGAAAAACAGTTTTTTTTAGAAGCTTCAAACTACCAGCTTCTCAAAAAAACATTTTCAGTTTTTTTTTTTATTGGAAAGAAATACAAACGGTTTTTTTATTTTTAGAAATGCTTAACTTATGAAAAAAAGGCTTCTAAGTTTCTAGAAGCTAAGCCAAACAGGGTTTTTTAAAAAAAATGAATTTTTTTCAATAGAAAATCAAGTATTATAACAGAATCACTCACCACTTGATCAGGAGCCATGCCTTGCTTACACATAATCCATGGGACTCCTGTCTTCAGCCCCACGGCCATTTTTGCCACCCATTCAACATATCGTTGTCCATCCTGTCGGAATGCAGCTTGTACCATCCCATATTCATTTTCGATCTTTTTTTCAAAAAAAAATTATGAGTTTTAATTTCTCTTTCAAAAATTTCTAAAAAAATAGAAAAAATAGAAAAAATAGAAAAAATAGAAATATTTCTAATAATATAACAATACCTGTGAAACAATAATCGGTCTCCCTGAGAAGCAAATAGATTTTCATCTTTCATCATCTTCACTAGCATTTCTGTGAACATTTTCATGTGATACTACAAACATGAAAAGAAATCATCAATTTAAGATAGGGTATTAAAATTTTAAAAAAAAACCATATGGTTTCACAGATTTGTAAAATAACAACTGTGGTTTCTTGTGGTTTCTCCAACTAAGAAAAAGGGAAAATAAGTCAAGTTTTTTTAACAAAAACTATTCTTTTTTTACAAATCTGTTAAACCATATGATTTTTTTTCAATAAAAACCTTATGGATTTTTTTTTTTTGTTTTTGTTAGTCGGAGAAACCATAAGATTTTTTTTATAAAAAAACACATTTCTTATTTTGCAAATATGTAAAACCACATTTTTTTTTTAATTTACCCTTTAAGATACTTAGTAACAAATTAATTGAAATATCAACAATGAATCACAAAATGGTGGACTCTTGTGATCACCTTGTATGCTTTATTGTCTGTTCGGAAGGTTATATTATGGACCTCTCTAAGCCAGTAAGGGAAGCCCCTAAGATATAATGTAGCAAATAAGAAAATTAAGAATAAATTTAATTGAAATAGTAATAAACAAGTAGCAATAAAAATTAAATAACATGATTTTTAATTAATTTATACCCGAAATTCCATTCTGCTTGAATGAAGGGGCCAATCCTAAGAATGACATACATCCTATACTACTTGATCAGCTTGATAAATCTTATCAGATCAAATCTTCCCCTGAAATTGTACTGCAAAATAAAAGCAATTTAATTCTTAATATCATTCATTCTATTTTCTATTTTCCAAAAGTGGAGTAATGAAAACAAGATTTGCTTCTCATGCATATGAAAAATTAGGAAACAAAAACTTTTTTCAAACATGAGATGTTTGAAGAAAGTTTTCATGACAAATTAACAATACGTTTTCACGAAAACAATTCATGATATTGATTTCTAACTCTTTCCTGGTTTGATAGAGCTCATGCATCGAAAATGTCAAAGCTGGTAGATTTGGAGTTCATAGTAAAAAAGGGCCTGACTTTGAAGGCACACAAGAGTAAAGAATGCCTCCATTATTAGGATTTGGGTGCCCTGTACCAGATCCACATGAGGATCTTAGATTATGCTTATGCTTTTGTACCCGGCACAACTTTACCTTTACTAGTTTTCTATTTATTAAATCAATGAATATGATTTATTCATTTTATTAAAAAAAAAATCTTTCAACTTTGTTTTCAACATCTTAAAAGAATTAGTGAAAATTTTTACAACAATGCAATTGAAAGACTTTAAACATAAAAATTTATTGGTGTTATAATAATGTAAGACAAGTCATTAAAGTGATAGACTCATATTTAGTCCTCAGTTTTTTATTATATAAAAAAAGAAAAATAAAAACTAAAAAAGAAAGATAAATCATGCTACTAGATGCAATTAATCAAATATATCCTTCTAAAATTAAAATATGTTGATAAGTAATTTCAATATTTTTCAAGGATTTATTAGTAAAATTACCTGTCCCTGAATAGGCTCATGTCCATTCCAAAACACATACGTATCAATGGCATTAAGCCCCCCTTGCTTTGCTTTAGCTATCAGCCTAGGCCACATCTACATGAATTCAATAGAACAACAAAAAAGAAAAAAAAAATCAAATGAAACAATATTTTGTGTGATTTTCATTCATTAGAAAACTAGAGTATATATTCAATCCATGGCAACATACATTTAATTCTCCAATGTAAAACTATTATCTTCCACACAAGCAAAACATAACATAAAGAAGTGCAAAAATCAAAAACAAAGTGCGGTAATATGTAAAACTTTTTATGGTTTATTCCGAGTGCTAAACTCATACCAAGAATTCAATCCAAAAGAAAATTCTCATATTAAACAGTATTCTCCGTGATCCCTTGTTTGCACTATTTTTTTATGTTATAAGAAGGTTTTTTTTGTTATATAAATATGGACAAACTATTTTTTTATGTTATAAGAAGGTTTTTTTTGTTATATAAATATGGACAAACTACTAGAAGCATATGACAGATATAGAACCCTCAAACTCTCATGTCTACTAAAAGAAGTGAAAAGAGCTAACTAGTTCATTACGTCGGGGGTGCTACGAGGGTAATGGATGGACCCGGAGAAGATGAGCTCTCTCTTTCCATTGATGATCAAGGACCTTCTATCATAAGTGACACCCATGGCCCTTCCTCCTCTGTTCTTCGAAGCCGCTTCTCTGGCCGAGACGGCAGTGAGGGCCAAGAGCAAAAGACAGAGACAACGGAGCATTCTGTTTCTTATTTCTTGTTGATGGTTGTGGAGTAGAGTAGAGAGGAGTGATGGTGAGAGATGCGCTTGGTCATGGAAGTAAGACGAGCAAAAGTGGAAGGGGTGGTGTTATATATAGAGTGATGTGAAGGGTGGTTGCTATTTACGTGGTTCTTCTCTTTTATCTCTTTCTTTCTGGTTGTGAGGGACGTTCTGTTGTTGACCCAGCCTACATATCCATCTTCCCAGGATTCTTGCCTTTCTTCTTGGGATGATGTGGTAGGCCTTCCTATATGTTATGTGCACACTCTCAAGAATTTTGTGTTCTCTTTAGTGTTGGGTTCAAACAATAGCCCCATATCATCTAATGGAGGAAGAGTGAAATGACATATATAGAGAATGATACATTCCACAATAATAAGACCTTTTGGAACATTAGCTCCGGGGACAAAAACCACTTTGAGTGTGGTGTGGGCCCATCACCCGCGGTAACGATGTATTTTAAGTTAAGCCCATTAACAAAACCGTGAGGGGTTGTTAGAAATCCGGTGTGATTCCTTAAGATCATGAGAGACAAAACAAGAACACAAAAGAAAACAAGCAAAAGAAAAAACACAGAGTTTTTCAACCGAACAAAAAACTTCACAAGGATGAATAATATATAGGGACATCAGAAACCCTAATATTTTGGAAATATCCAAAAGCTTGGCTGGATGTCCAGTATGATCAGGCTCCACATAACTCAACAGGGGTATGTGGGGTTCCCCATTATTTGTGTTTTGTTAATATCATTTACGTCTCCGTCTAGTATTTTGATTCGAAACAGGATTGGTCTCTGAACTAATTCTTAGATATACGAAATAATTTACTGATATGTCTAACATAGTAGATGATAAAAAAGAGAGTTTAATCTAGTCTTCTTTATGTTCTTTTCATGTTTCTGTTTATGTATATTTGTGAGATCCGAAAATTTCTGGAGAAATAATTTTTTTTGATCATTTGAATAATAAGGGAAAGACCCTAGGTTTGATTTGTTTAAGTAGAACCTATTTTAATTTTTCTCATGATAAGTGAGGAAATTGAAATAAAGTTCTAAGGGTATTTTGGTAAATGGAAATAAAATTCCTCTATTTAATTTCTAGTTAATTTTGTCAAAGGGTACTTTGGGGTTTTTTATAAAAGTCCAAGGGCATTTTGGAGAATGAAAAGATTTATAAGGAAATGATAAATAATAGGAGTAATATTCCTATTGAAGGGTTCATAATTGATTTAGTCAATTATAGAAGGAGATAATGAATTAGTTAAATTGAAGAGAATGATTGAATTCTAAAATAGGGATGATTGAGGCTGCCAGGGACCCATATGTAAATAAATGAGATACAAGGACCTGAGAGAAATTGTGTTCTCTCAGAGCCCAAGGACTTGCATGTAAACAGATGAAAGTACAGGGGCTAAATGACAGTTTTCCTGATGGCCATGAAAAAGAGGAAATGAATGGTGGAGATTTGATCATCAAAGAAAAGAGTCTAAGTTCTAGGCATGAGATGCAATCTCAGCCTCTCATCCAATCCGATAGGGTACACCAAATCACAGCCGCCCATCTAAATGGAGAACGGATCCCGAGGCAAAACCTTCTCCTTCCCGGCCAAAGATAGCGCCCGGTAGCGTGATTCCTTCTTGCCGAATTGGTTGCATGGGCCGGTGCCGAAATGGAAGATAGAGGCGATGATGGGCGCTCAATCTTCTTCGCCAGCATGGGGCGATCTTCTCTCGAGGCCTATAAAAGGGGTGGTGACTGAACTTTTGAGAGCACACCCACCACCGACGAGTATTCTCCACAGTGAGGAATAGAGAGAGAGGGACCGGGGAGCAGTGAGGAGGGCGCCAGTCTGAGAAGCACCAGACCTCGTCTGGACCACCGTGAGCCGCCAAGGCTGGGAGGCGACGCAAACAGGGAGGCACGCCTGGTTCCCGGCCGGCCGAGGGCACACCACTTTTCCCGATTTTGTCGTTGATGCGTCGGGACGTCCCTTGGAATACTAGACTTCGAGATTTCTGTAAGTGCACCTGCCTAGTACCCACCCAGTTTTGGGATTTCTTGGTTTTATGCTTTTATTCTTTGTTGATCTCGATACTATTGATTATCTTTGAGCTATTTCTTCATTGATTATTGGTTTTGATATCGTTATGTTTTGGATTGCATACACGTGTTCGAGATTCTTTCTTTATTGAGCTCCGTGGTAGTGTATGCATATTGGCGTATAAGCTTTTGTTGGACATGTGTGTGTATGCTGATTACGCCTTCCTGTTGATCGGCACGTGGCCGTGGAAACACGTGAGCCTGTGCTCCGTCCGGGTCGGCGTGTCAGCATTTCTTTTGTTGAAGATTCTCCCGCCGGTCTGATTGTGATAAGTTGTGGGCGGACATTACGGACATCACCGTCGATTGGGACGATACGTTGGTAATGCGCATTACGTAGGGAGCTCCACCTCGACTTAAGGGTTTGGTTTATAAGATATAAGATCGGCTTAGGTCGATGGTACAGTGAGATGACAAGCTTGATTTGACTTAGCTTTTAAGCGCAGTGCTTGGTGATAGTGATCTCCTTATGTTTGTGCTTAGTCTCTTCTTATTATATTCTTGTGTGTGGATCACTATTTTGTGAATATGCTCATGACCTCTTCGCATTCCTCATGAGTACTTCTTGAAGCTTTCCTTTCAAAGTTTCATCCCACTTGTCTTCTTCTCTTTCGTGTTTTAAAGTTTAGGTGATTACAAGCAAGAGTCAGCTTGTAGAGGTTCGAGGACTTCGGCCTTCTTTACATGAGACCTTATATATTTTGTAGGACCCTTGTAGGGCCAATATTTGTTTTACTAAGAGTAAAGTTCCGCTGTAAAATGACTCTGAAATAATAATTTGTTGGTCATTTTGGTTATCTGCTCATGTATCATTTAGGCCTTGTATTCGAGTGGGGCCCGTCTCCACTCGGGTACGACCGGTCTGTGAACGTGCCCGAGGTCCCGGGATCCGGGTCGGGGCGTTACAATATTGTTCACTAATTGAGTATTATTTCTGGTGTATTATATATATACACACACATTTGAATCAGGGAAGCCACCATACTTTTTCTCCAGGTAAATGCTGAAGTTCCAGATGAACATTATATATATCCAGTTTTACTCTGTAACATCAACTATAAAAAGTCTCAAGCTTGCTGCTGTAATTGAACAAGCTGAGAATACAAACTGCCAGGGTTTCCAAGTAGATCACCATGTCTACCAGTTTCCTGTACTTTTCCATCTTGAAGCACCACAATCAAGTTTGCGTCGCAGATTGTAGACAACCTATGAGCAACCACAACAGTTGTTCTACCTTCCATAAGCCTGTTCAGAGCCTCCTGAACTAGTTTTTCTGATGCCGTATCCAATGCACTAGTAGCCTCGTCGAGAAGAAGAATAGATGGATCTTTCAAGATAGCTCTAGCAATTGCTAATCTTTGTTTCTGACCGCCAGA
Organism: Dioscorea zingiberensis; assembly: GCA_026586065.1. NCBI lineage: Eukaryota > Viridiplantae > Streptophyta > Magnoliopsida > Dioscoreales > Dioscoreaceae > Dioscorea > Dioscorea zingiberensis. The sequence continues at coordinate 7,202,782 of CM048821.1, read as the reverse complement.
TAATTGTGCGCCACGCTCGCCGACCGGTGTATGGTATCCTTCCGGCATCCTGCTGATAAAACCATGAGCATTTGCAGCTTTGGCAGCTTTCATTACCTCAATCTCTGATGCACCTTCCTTCCCATATGCAATGTTTTCATATATAGTGGTTGAAAACAGTGCTGGTTCTTGCTGAACTAATCCAATTCTTAGTCTCAAGGATCTTAAGTTGAGATTTCTGATGTTTTTGTTGTCAATCAGTATTGATCCATGGCTTGGATCATAGAACCTCATGATAAGAGCAATCACACTACTCTTTCCGGATCCACTTCTCCCTACGATGGCAAGGCTGTTTCCTGCTTCTACTTGTAGATTCAAGTCATCAAGGATGATCACTTCAGGTCTTGTAGGATATCTGAAACTCACATTCCTGAATTCTATGTCTCCTTTGATTTCTGTCACCATTTCTGAATTTCGGTCATCAGGATTTATCCTTGTTCTTCTTTCCAGAATGGAAAATACTGAACCAAGAGCTTGTGATCCTTTCACAATATCAGGTGCCATTGCTAGAGTTTCAGCTATGCCAAGTGCAGTGATGATCAGCACCATGTAGGACTTCATTATGTTGCCAAAGTTTGAAGTTCCATGCTTGAGAAGCTGGGATGCATACCAGAGACTAAGTGCATAGGAACAAAACACAAATAGCTGCGACAAACCGAAGCCTATTCCTGATATATGGCCACGTAATCGAGCTTGCTTCTTTGGCTCATTTAATTCATGGATAAACTGAGATGAAATCCTATCCTCTGCACCAAATGCAGCTACTGTTCTTATATTAGTGATGGCTTCTCGGGCGATCGATGTAGCTCGAGCATAGGCATGAGTGTAGTTTCCTCCAAATCCTTTTAAGAATAGATGCTGCAATAACAACAATCAAATTAATTGCGATTGTTTGAGAGAAATAATTCGGTTATTAGTAATTACCTCTGCTATCGATGCCCCGATTATGAGAGGTAACGTTGAAATAACAACAGATGCCATGCGCCAACTGAGAACAAATGCAATTACAAATGCTGTCACAGTTAGAGCTACATTCTGAACAATTGTTGACATCCTATCTGCAAGTGCACTTCGCACTAATGTTGCATCAGCTGCTAAAGATGATGTTAGAAATCCACTGTTATTTTCCTCCAAATCAAACCATCCAATCTCATTGTTCAAGATTGCTGCAGCAGAAAAACATCAGAAAGTTTAGAGCACTTAATGATTTGCTTTTCTTTCTTCTGAGAATTTTTCCTTGTTGATTAAATTTTCTGAGTCTTTCTGAAGATAAGAAATAAGAAAATTTTGAAATGCATGCTTATCCACACCCTGAAATATCTAAGGAAAGAAGAAGAAACCTGAAAACATAAGAAGGCGGACACGAGAAGTGAGCTTCTCTCCCATCAATGTGTAGAAGTAGTGTTGCAGTAAGTAAACAGGCACAGTGCTAACTGCTGCTGCAATAAATATGAGGGAGATGATCTTTATCTCATGCTTGATCTTCACATTGTCATGTGTATAAAGTGTGTCAAGGATATGTGTGATTCCAAGAGCAAACAGAGGACCTTCAATGCCTGCCAATATAGCACCCATTGATCCCATTACTGCAAATGGCCACTCTGGTCTGTTGAGTTTTAAGACTTTCCATATTGAAGGCATTGCTTTTGACTCTACTGAATACAATTCTTCATTCATCTTGTTGTCTCTGATAACTGCAGGTTTATAATTCCCTATATCGTCTTTACCAACAGGAATCTCAAGATAAGTTGAATTTTCAGAACAATTCCTGCAATGAAAACATTGAGATTTTGCGAAGAACTTCATATAATTAAGTACTAAAGAGTAGAACTTACTTAGGTCCCTTGGCACTGTCCTGACTCAAATTTTGGCTGCTTGACAATAATTGCAGACTTACTAGCATCGCATACTCTCCGTTCTCTCCCTTTGACATCAATTCCACATGTGTTCCACTTTCAATGATTTTTCCATCTTTTATGACAGCAATAAAGTCTACATTGCTGATTGTAGATAACCGGTGCGCAACCACAACTGTTGTTCTGTTCACCATTACTCTTTCTAGAGCTTGCTGGACTTGGCATTCAGATTCAGCATCTAGAGCACTTGTGGCCTCATCCAGAAGCAAAATCTTTGGATTTCTCAGTACCGCTCTTGCAATTGCAATTCGCTGTTTTTGACCTCCAGATAGTTGAGTTCCACCCTCTCCAACCTTATCATGCAAACCTCAAATGTCAACAAGAATGAAAACATTACCTGTGTGAAAACCGATCAAATATATACACCACTATACCAACCTCTGTTTTGTAACCATCAGGTAATGCTTGTATAAAAGAATGAGCATTAGCAACTTTTGCAGCTTCAATGATCTCCTCCATTTCTGCATCTTCTTTTCCATAAAGAATGTTATTAGCAATAGATGTCGAAAATAATGCTGGTTCTTGACTCACTAGTCCCATCTGGTTTCTGAGCCATTTCAGTTGAAGCTTCTTCATGTCATAGCCATCCAAGAGAATTTCACCTATTAAATATCAGTGCTCATTCCATTTCTCTAATGGCATTACATGCTTACTATGAGGAATTCATATCTATCAATCTATCTACCTGATGTTGGCTCATAAAACCTTTCAATCAAGGATATGATGGTGCTCTTCCCTGATCCACTCTGACCAACAACAGCATGTGTTCTTCCAGAAAGGATTGATAAGTTTATTTCTTCAAGAATCATATTCTTGCGTGAAGGATACGAAAAAGACACCTTACAGAACTCAATGTTTCCCGAAAATTTTGGTAAGATGATTCCCTTGTTACTGATGTCTGAAGCATTTGGAACATCATTGATCATGCTCATGATATTGCTTGCCGCAGCCCGGCCTTTGGCAAAAGAACTAATGTTTGGAGCTGCTTGTCCAAGAGCACTGTAAACACAGTTCACATTTTAGTGAACCCAACGTTGATCAAGAACAATATGTATTTTCAAGCATTGAACTTACAATCCACTGAAGATAACATTAAGAATTGTTGTGAATGCTTTACCACCATTAGTAACCTTGTGTGTCACTAGAACACCAGCATACCAAAGAAGTAACGACCATGCACAAAATAGTAGCCCATATGTTGTTCCCACACCTAGTCCTTTTGCAAGTCCGCTTTTCTTTCCGAATTCTAATGCAGTTTTAATTGACCTCGAATAAGCTTCAATTGATCTTTCCTCGCCCACATATGAATACACAGTGCGAATTTGTGAAATTACCTGAAATTCATTAGATGACATGTTAGATTATTACCTTTTATTACCTCTAATTTTTTTAAATCATAGTATATCATTTCTGCATATATTTACCAACCTCATCAGCAATTTTCCCAGCTTCAGCATATGCAGCCTCACCCTTCTTTGACAAACCAGACATAATCACAGCATATACTCCTCCAGCAATGACCATCAATGGAACAATGGCTACAGTGAGTAATGTAAGCTGCCATACCGATGTAAATCCGACAACAAATCCAACCAAAAATTGAGCAATATAACGCAAACAGTGGCCAATCTGCAATTCAGGAATCACTGAGCTTAATTTTCTGTGAAAGATTTAAGTAACTCATTGAAACGTCCTATTGAACATCAAAGTAAATCATAGACCATAAATGTACCTTATCACCAATTGCATCCTGTACAAGTATAGCATCACTTGAAATGTGATAAAGTATATTATTGTTCTTTGCATCTACATCAAAAAAATGTATTTCCTGCTTCAAGACTGACTGCATATATTTCACTCTCAAACTTGCTGCTTGTCTTTCTCCAGTTTGCATCCAACATGATACTCCTGCATATAAATATCACACAATGACTATGATTCAATTGAATAACAGTATCAGATATAATAGCCTGAAAAATATTTTAGGCCATACCTATCCATGCTGATACCATGACCAGAAGTCCCAAATAAACTAAGGACAGAGCATTCTGCAAGTATGAAAAGTGAATTTTTCTTTTTTTTGGTTGGAGCCAATGACAAATATCATATTGATATTGAGATATGAAGGTGATAAAACTAATCCTGCTAACCATCTCACCTTTGAAACTTCTGAAGCAAACCTTTGAGGATCACTAGATAGACTTCCCAAAGAATCAATGAGCCTTCCAAAGAGCACAAAGAAGACGGGAAGTGCTGCGCCGTGAATGCACGATCCCACTGTGCCAAAGAACATGAAGAACCAGTCAAGCCTGTCTGCGCCGGAGAACAAGCCAGAAACTGAAGGATGAGCAGCAAACGCAGGAGTAACAGGCACCGAGTTCGAGTCGAAACTGGACTTGGATTCATGAACCTCACCAGCAGGCAATGCAGAGAGCTCCATGGCTTCCATTCCTCCACAAGTGAAGAGATGAGAAGAGGATTAGTGAATGAGTATCCAGCCATGAAGACTCTGTGATACTTAAAATTTTTCATGAAGGACTCGTGGGATCCATTGTTTCTAATGAATGAAACCAACAAACCAACTACTTTTTGCGGCTGCAGTTGCTCAGCCAACCAACTTTTTCCCTGCTTTATACCAGCTCTTTATTAAGTCTAATTGATGGTGGATTCATGGAAGATGAAATTAAATAGCTTTGAATTCTATGTTATGATTATTTAATGATAACCATGTTAATTTTAATTTTTTAATCAATTTTTATATGGACTAAAATACTCTCTTATCTTGTTACCATCTTCCTCCATCATAATTACCATCATCTTCTTCTTTTAACATTCCTAGTCACACTGATTTCTCAGAAATAACTTAAACTAACACCAACTTTCACAAGAAATGAAGAAAAGTTACTTAACCCATTTCAATCATGCCTGTGACGTTCTTCTACTGGTTAGTCCATATTAAAAAAAAAAAAAAACCTAACTAACTAACAAAATTTTCTTTAATTGTCCAGATGCCTTTAGTATTAGAAAAACACTTATAAGAATATTTTAGTCATTGACCTCCCACAATTCCGCACCATGAAGCTCATCTTCTATCTCTTCGAAGACTTGTCAGGACTAAGAATCAATTTTACAAGAGTGCGATAATCGCATTACAAACACAAGGACATACTGCCCAAGAGATCGCACAAATCATTATAAACTGCCCGGTCGCAACCCTTCCAATCAAAAACTTGGGAGTCCAGATCACTAGGAGCAAGCCAAAGAAAGAGGATTGGTTGAGACTCATGTCAAGGATAATAATAAAAATAAAAAAAACTGAGCTCCTGGCAGAGTCATTTCCTATCTATGGATGGCCGACTCACATTAATCAATGCGGTGCTTACAAATGTCCCTATACACTGGATGTCCATATACAGATTACCAAAATGGGTACCGGACCAAATTGAGAATATAAGGCGAGACTTCCTTTGGAAGGGCATAGACATGGGCTCACATGCATAACACCTCATAAGCTGGAGACGCCTGTGCCAGCCAAAAAGAGCAAAAAGGATGGGGTATACTGGACTTGTGATGGTTTAATGGGGCACTCCTGGGAAAATGGTGGTGGAGACTCCTTACTAGGGAAGCCGGCCTCTGTCGAAAAATTATCACTAAGGCCTATTTTAAACGGGACTTCTCCGATGCACATAAGAAGGCCCAGTCACAAGCGTCCTTCTAGAAAAGGATATGCAGGGAAAAAGCAGTGCCACTGTAAAATCCGGAGATTTTAGGTTTTAAAATCTTTGGTTAATAAAATAAAGTCCCCAATGTTGGAGCTGATTGAACTTTACGAGAAAAGAGGGATTAAGTTGGTTAATCTCCTAATTATGGTTAATTTGGGGTCGTTGGGGACCTATCCGTAATTCTAGAAAGTTTGAGGACTTGAATGAAATTTGCCCCTCTCAAATAAGGACCTGCATGTAAAAGTGTTAAAAGGTAAGGATTTATGTGCAAACATGAACAAAAGAGAAGGGATGATTTGATGGATATTATATATATATATATAATTGTATTATGATGGATAGATGTGATTAAATTATTTTAAGTGATGATAGCTTAGTATATATATATATAGATATGAGAGTCAGATTTTTTTGAATTCAAAAGAAAATATAATAATAATAATGATTATATATATATATATATATATATATATATATGAACGTGCAAGGCTGGTGAGATTGGTTTGGGTTTTAGAGAATGGATTATCGAAACCCTAACGCCGTCATCTCCTCTTCCTTTCTTATTGCCCAACTCTTCCAGTTGGAGCATTCACGGCCGGTGATCGTCCACAGGGACAGGGGGTGACTAGGGGTCTGCCACGGCCGGGGAACACTGTTGTTCGCTCCCAAGAGGGTGCTGTGCACCGGGGTGAAGCTTGAGGAGACCGAGAGCCACCGTCGTCTCCGAGGAGTAGAGAGGGAGGATAAAGACGTTGCTCTCACCATAGGAGCTCGCTGAAGTTACTTCGAGCCTCCTCGCGTGGTGAGCACCTTTATTTTCTTTTTCCTTTGTTATTCCATTACGGTTTGAAACTAGGTCCCAGGGAGCATGCATGGGTGTTTGGATGATGGTTGTGTTCTCATGACTTTTGTAAGAGTATCTTATTTACATATTAGTTGTGGCCGTTGGTTGGTCTGTGAAATATGAATGGGTGACATGAGCTAACTTTGATGGCTGGTGACGATGAGATGTTTGTGAGGATGATGTTAGTGGTTTCAAGGATCGTGCATGTCTAGTTGTGGATGATTTCAGTGAGCATGAGGGTCTGGGTTCTTTAATGTTTAGATGATGATTCTATGCTCATAAATCTTCAGGAGATTACCTTGCATGTATATGGAACGAATGTGTAGGGGTTCATAGGTGATGTGTTTCAAGTAAGATGGAAGGGAGAGATGTTTAGAGGATTAATAGTTGGCTATAGGTATGCAGGTGTAGAGGTTTATTAGTGGAACTGTTTGAATGGAATTCAAAGTGCATGAGTTCTAGATGAGTTGATGCATTGTTGATGTGAGGTATTTTGTCAGGCCCAGAATCTTATTTCTTTGTGAAAAGGTGAATGTGAGTGTTAGATTCATTGGTTTAATACTTCATTGTATAGTGTTTCATGTTGGAAACTAGGTAGCATATGGGTGGCACTTTGTGGGGCTTCAGACATCCTTGTTATGCCACTATTATAAAGGCCAAGTTCTTCTTTTTGATTGACGATCTTGATTCAAAGCTGGCTAAGATAACAGCCATTGGCTCTCAGCTCTCAGGCGACAAACCACTCACTCTCCCCGTCCACACATCTTCGCCCACAGCCCCCATTACTTCTCCCCCACTTGCCATGGCGAGTGGGGGTGGAGGCGCCGGTCTTGGGAGATCATGGGCTCGTGTGATATCCGGTGAGCCAAAGGAAAGAGTCTTTGGTAGCGATACAATCTACATGAAGGAACACTTTGACAAATTGAAGAAGTACAAACATCAGAGATTCAAACCTTCTGCAGACTTTAACAGGAAGTTATATGACAGAATGAAAACTGCTATATATGCAAAATTCTTAGGAAAAGCACAACCCCTTGATCAAGTTCGCTCTGCACTCCTGAAACTCTGGCAAGAATTCGGAACCTTCACCATCTCCGATCTTCCTAACGGCTTTTACTATATAAGATGCCAATCAGAGGATATGGTGGAAAAGGTCTTATGGGAAGGTCCATGGAGCATCAATGGCATGGTATTACAAATCATTCGCTGGCAAGAGCGATTTCAACCGGCCTTTGAGAAGCTTGACACTGTTGCTGTGTGGATCCAGCTCCATCACCTGCCCATGGAATACTGGGAACCATCGACACTTGAAGATTTGGGGGGATTGATAGGCCCAGTTCTTAAAATAGATGAACATTCTCGCAAGGTTGACCTCCCCACAATGGAAACCGGAAGGGCAAAGTATGCTCGCCTTTGTGTAGACCTTGATCTATCCAAACCGCTCCAAAGTGGTATATGGGTAGGCGATGAGGAAGATGAAACCCTTGTTGGAATATTATATGAAAGGATCCCCACCTTCTGTGCCCACTGTGGCATGATTGGGCATGCAGTTGGACAATGCACTGAACTTAACAGCAAGAAGGATGAAGGAGAAGCTTTGTCAACTGCAAATAGTGAAGGAAATAGAGATCATATTCATCGCCATATGCAGGTGGATTCACCAACACAAGGAGAAGAAACACAAGAGAATCAGCAACACGAACACAATCTTGAGCGACCAAATAAACAGGAAAATCAATTTGGTTGGGTTCTGGCTGGCCGTCGCCGTGGTCGTGGCCGTGGAAGAGGACCGGACACGTCTCACCGGAACCCTGAACCACCGGCCAGAACTGATGCTGGGATGAATGAACACGCAACAAGGCAGCACGTGTCCTCCTCCAATGGCAACCGTTCATCACGTGGTGGACGTGGAGGTCAAAGCGGCCAGAGGGGATGGGCGCCTCGGGATATGAGGAAGCACGATCCTACTATCACCTTTGGAGAGAGTGACTTTCCCCCTATTTCAAACCCTAGTCGTGCCATTATCATTCACACTGCCTCTCAGGATGATACCCAGCCGCCCCCTCCTCTGAAGCTCAAGCAGAAGGGTATAGCCGTTGAGGTAAGCCATCCAGTCACATCTACAAGGTTACCGTTGCCAGCACCTGTAGAGACATGGGAACCAGATCCAGGTGAAGGAAGTAGCCGTCATCAGCATAGTACTCCACGTCTCATCACTTCTCAAACCTCTGGCCAGAGATCCACCACCTCTGATCAGCCATCTTCTCCCAGAACTGAGAGGCAAAGAGGACCACATGACTGTCTGGTGCAGAGAGTCGCTCAGGCCTTTGAGGAGAGGATGCAGGCTCAGATGGAAAAAGATCAACATATGGAGGAAGCCAAGGATTCCGATATTTTTGATGATGATATGCCGCTGGCAAAAATTCAAAAGGATGCCAAACAAGAAGCTTTGGCTCGAAGAGCAAGCATCAAGACTGATGTATGCCCAAAGAAGGGCAGAGTATCCTCACTTACTACAGAACCTTGAAGCACTAACCCCAGGTTACCTCTTTTCAAACTACTCCTTCTATTCAGCTTATTATGGGCAGTATCAAACTACTATCTTGGAATTGCAGGGGAGTATCAAATCCGAAAACAATGGGCAGAATCCGATCTCTTATGAAATCACTACAACCTGATATCATCTGCCTGGTGGAAACCAGAGCAGATGAAAATAGGGCTACAAAATTCTGTGCAACCTTCTCTAAACAATGGGATTGGGCAGCCATACCAGCTCTGGGCATGTCTGGAGGAATCATTATTCTTTGGAAGCCAGATGTTGGTAAGATTACACCTATAGCTCAATCTCATCTTGCATTACACTTAATCCTCTCCACTGACAAGCCCAAGGAATGGGTTCTGTCTGCGATATATAACTCCCAAAATGTTCATAATCAAAACTTACTATGGTATGAATTATCAACCATCACTAATCTCCACCTCCCCTGGATTCTAATAGGAGACTTCAATGCAATTCTCAACTCAGATGAACACAGGGGTGGAGGTTTTAGTAATTACTCTGTAAAATCTAGATACTTTGCAGACTTTATTTCAAACAATCACCTCTTCGATTTAGGTTTCTTTGGCTCTTCTTTCACCTGGTGCAATAATCAACTAGGCCTAGCCAGGAGATGGGCCAGATTAGATAGATGTCTGGCCAACAATGATTGGCTAACAAATTTTGATTCTTATTGCAATAAGCATTTACCTCGAACATGCTCAGATCATGCCCCTATATTTCTGACTGCAAAGTTCTTTACCTATGCTAGGAAAAAAGTTTTCAGATTTGAAAATTACTGGTTAGAATTAGATCAATGCCACCAATCAGTCTGTAAAGTATGGAATCATAAACCCAGCACTACACCCATGCATGCATTCACACACTCTATTGCTCAAACTAAAAATTACTTAACACAATGGAAGAAAATTGGCTTCACTCCTATAGAAAAGGACATATCTAGAACTGAAGCTGACATTTCACTTCTAGAAACTTTAGAAAAACACAACACTTACTCTGAACTTGATTCTATTGCCTTAAGAAGTTTATACAATAAACACACTGCCTTACTTAGACAAAACTCAATTAGATGGGCTCAAAGGGCCAAACTATTATGGCTTAGAAATGGGGATTATAACACTGGTTTCTTTCACACACAAGCAAAGATAAGAGGGCACAGAAATAAAATCTCTGGAATTACTGGTGAACAGGGTGAAATTGTCTCAGATCATCATGGGATCAGCAATCTTTTTCAGGAATTTTACAAAAAACTTTGGACCCCATCAAACCAAACTTCCATAGATGAACTCACTTATATCTTGCCCTCAGATCTCCCTATAATCTCTGAGGAAGATAATGAAATGCTAACTAGGACCTTCACTACCAGCGAAATATATCACACACTGAAAACTATGGGTAGAGGAAAGAGTCCAGGACCTGATGGATTAAATGTTGAATTCTATCTATTCTATTGGGATTTAATTAAAGAGCCTCTTATATCAGCCATTGAATACTTTTATCAAACAGCCAACATTCCCTCATCATGGGGTAGAACCTATATTGCTCTTATTCCCAAGAAAAATGCCCCAACTAATGTATCTGATTTCAGGCCCATATCCCTGTGCAATGTTTGCTATAAAATCATTGCAAAACTGTTGAGCAATAGACTGAAAAATGTCATGCATAAGCTTATTGGCCCAGAACAAGCTGGCTTTCTTGGTGGAAGATCCACTAGTGACAACATTATTGCTGTACAAGAATTGATTCATTCTCTAGAAACTGACTCCCAAGTCCTCCCTAGGATGATGTTGAAAATAGATATAGAAAAGGCTTATGACGCCATGGAGTGGAATGCCATCCTTGCAACATTAAAAAAAATGCTTTTTTCTGATTCTTGGATTGCTTGGATTAGGTCCTGTATTTCTTCAGCCAGTTTCTCCTTTTTAATAAATGGGCAACCCTCAACTTGGATAACCAACCACAGGGGGGTCAGACAAGGGGACCCCCTCTCCCCTTATTTGTTCCTACTTGTCTCCCAAAATCTCACAGCAATACTTAATCAAGCTATGTCCCTTAACTTGATCCCTGGTTTTGACATGAGGCTGACCAATAACTTCAATCACTTAATGTTTGCTGATGATCTTATAATCATCACTAGAGCCTCAAGATCTGCAGCCAGAAACTGCAAAATGTGTCTCAACTTATATAAAGACCTTACAGGACAGAAGGTTAATTTCTCTAAATCTTCATATTTCCTGCCTACATGGATCAATAAAAGAATTAAGACCTCTATAGGGAATATTCTAGCTATGAACTCAGGTACTTACCCCTTCAAATACCTGGGGATCTTAATATCCCCTAAGAGAATTACAACCCAACAATGGCAGCCTCTACTACACAGAACACAAGCTAGTCTAAAATCATGGAACCATTCATCCATTTCCTTAGCTGGAAGAGCAATACTGGCCAATTCATCTTTAATGTCTATTCCTGTATATGCTTTGTCCTCCACATTAGTGCCTGACACAATACTTGACCACATATCCAAGCAAACCAGATCCTTTCTTTGGGGATGTAGCACTGCTGGTGGCAGACCCCTCCATACCATTGGATGGAGCACTACTACACTTGCCAAGTCTGAGGGAGGACTAGGAATTAGAGATCTAAGGAAAGCAAAGATAGCACTAATGACAAAAAACTTATTTGCTTTGATCAATCATGAAAACAAATTATGGATCAAATTGTTTTTATTCAAATATGGAAATATCAACCCTTGGATGAATAACAACATAAGGAATACATCTTGTTTTTATCAACTCATATGCAAAACAGCATCTATAGTCAAAACAAATATATGTATGGATATTTGCAATCCTGAAAATACACATTTCTTGAATGATGCATGGCTATTTGAAACACCTATTTCTCTAAAACCAACTTACATGAACATGCATTGGCCTATAGAAACTTTGTCAATCAAGGATTTTGCAACTGGAAATCGATTGAGCCTCATGAATATCATTAGTTGCTTTGGTACCCAAGGTGATTGGAGCAGACTGAATGAAATCTCAGTGGATAATAATCACTCAAATCACTGGGTATGGAAGGCAAAAACCCCCTCTTCTAGGATTACACATGCTGTATATAAGCTACTTAATCAGGAAAACCTTTCTACAATTAATCTATGGAAAGGATGGCACAAGATCTGGCATTTGCAGGTGGCCCCCAAGGTTCAGACATTCATTTGGAGGATGATACATGGCAGACTTCCAACTTATCACTATCTGTATCAGTTAAACATTGGCCCCCATATCCTTTGCCCAGTCTGTGGAATCCATAATGAATCAGAGGAACACATTATCTTTGAATGCAGATTCTCAAGACAATGCTGGGATTTGGTCTTTAATTTCTCTGGCATAACTGGGGATTTGCATAAAATGATAGATGGTGAATGGCTTTGGACAACATACACCATTGGAAGACTAGATGCTCAAACCTTCAAAGCACTAGTGGCTAACATGGCATGGTGCATCTGGAAGGCCAGATGTGATCTGGTCTTCAAAGCCCAAAGAAGACAACCTGACAAACTTTTTCAACAAGCCTGCAGCATTACATGGGACCAGTTCAGCAAAAACAAACTAAAACTCAGGGAGTACCTCCAAAACTCAGTTTATAATTCATCTATTGTCATCTTTTGTGATGCTTCTTGGTGTACTGATCAGCATACATGTGGTACAGGATTCTTAATAGTCAAAGGAACAAATACAGTAATCCTGGTAGGGGCAGACAATCATCATGCTGTATCAAGTCTTCAAGCTGAAACTGTAGCACTGGGGGCTGCCATGGAACAATGTGAGAGATGGGGATTAGAACCATATAGAATATACACTGATTGCTTGGAAGTCTTAGCCATCCTGGACAGACCAGAGCCACAAACAACTTGGAGCTTTCATAATGATATTCAGAAGATCAATAACATCATCGGAAGACACCCAGAAACACAGATCATGTATTGTCCCAGAGATATTAATGGAATTGCAGACTTATTGGCAAACCATGGCAGGAGGCATCCGCAACTATCGCTATTTCATCAAGGGATTGACAAGCCCAGATGGCTGGAAAAGGCAGTAGAGGCAGTTGGACTGCATTTCTGAGAAAGTTTATTTCTAGGAACTTGAATATCAAGTGTTTTATGTTTTTTTTCTAGCTTGCTCTGTCAAGCTCCCCTTTTGTCAAAAAAAAAAAAAGGCCAAGTTCTTTTGCAAGTAATGAGCAGCCATGAACTGCAAGATTATTATGAATTCTTGGGGATTTAGTGCTCAGTGATGGTTGATGTTATTGGATTTAAATATAATAGATATAGACGTCCACCATGTTAAGTGATTGACTATATATATATATATATATATATATATATATATATATATATATATATATATATATACTTATACTAGTATGGTTATTAATTTCTGGTGATAACTTTGTGGTTGGTGGAGTTTGATTAGCCATAGGTGTTTATGTGATAAATTAATTGGATTGGCTAGTTGGATGGCTGGTTTGGAGAGATAGAATGGGTTAATTTATTTTAAACCTGACTTGAGTCTAGTTAAATGGTCAAGTTAATTATTAATGTTGGTTGAGTAGTTGTTGGGCTTGACCTATTACTTTGGATCTGTTTTGGTTGGGTTTTGGGCCGGACTTGTGAGCTCAATTAGGAAAGTTAGGATAATTATTTGAGTGGTGAAGTTAAAAGGATAAGTTGGGTTTATTTAATGGGCCGACCCATTTAGTTGCATGTAAATTTTAGGTGATAATATTCTTAAACACTCGTGCGTGTGTTGAGTATAGACTTGTGGTTATCAGGTATTGACGAGGAGCGTTGAGCTTCGTCGGGATAGATTCAGAGCGTCGGTTGGATTGCAATTAGAGGTAAAGACTTTTGCTCTAGCACCTTGCAAAGGTGGGCTTTCTTGACTTTGTTGATTCATATTTCTTGTAAGTACTTGACTCTCTCTCAGATATGTATGAGTTTATACTCCCAAGCGCAAGAGTTGTCAAAGTTTAACAAGGGTGAGTCCCAAGATCATTTACCACAGGGAGCAATAAAATCCAAAACAGGGAACTTTTTAGATACAAAAAGGGAAACCGTAAAGAAGTTGTTTTTGTTGTTTTGAGATAAAGTTTGCAAAGTTTACAACATAAATAGGATAAAAACAAAGGTTGGATAACAGTTGGAGGAAGACGTAGACTCAACCTTCACTGTCTCTCAAATCAGGACTACTTATAGATCGTCAAACACCCGCTAACTATCATCCCTGTCACTAGAACCCTAGTCTAGGAAAATATGCAATCATACCATGTGAAGACACAAAGGTTAGAAACCAAATGGTTTGTCAAATCTTTGTTTCTAGGCATGGTAGAACCAAGAGTCACTAGCCATGGGCAATCGGATCATCAAGGGAATCTATACCCCTAAGTATTCTATGGGCTAACCTCAAGGTTGGCAACGAGAAGATTAGAGGGCTCTATACCTATAGACCTCGCAGCCGTTAGGAGACTCCAACTTAAGTCCTGGTAGAAATAGAGGAATCTATACCTCTAATTCTATACAAAACATCAAAGCTTTCCTAACTAGAGGGATGGTTCTTGAGGGATTTATACCTCAAGTAACAAAGCGAAAGTGAAACAAGATCTTAAATCAAACCAAACTTTTCATTAACACCAAACCAAATCCAAGAAAAAGCAATCGGATAGAAAGAAAGATCGGGCAGAGATCTACAAGTGCTTAAGTATACATATGGTCTAAATCACAAAGATTAAAGAAGAAAATACAAGCTTACAAATATATGAAAAAGAAAACCTAAATTTCTTTTTTTTTTTTCTAACAGCCAAAAGCTCCCCACTTCCTCTGTTCTCCCGTGCCCCTTTTCAGTCTTCAAAACAAAAGATCCATTAAGAGGCTTAACGGGTTAATAGGATATTGAATTCAGATCCAATAAGCTTTTAATAAATCAGAACTCCAGAGGGCATTTTCGGTAATCAAACTCTTTTTTTTTAGAATGACTATTTATGGCAAAGTTGTAGATCTCTGAATGATCTTTCCAACAGTACCTTGCATCAGAAATTCTGATAAAACCACCAAAAGTTATCGCCGATTTACTGCATCTCTGTCTGCAGCTCTGTAAAAAATCAGCCAATTTCAAGCCGAAATTATGAGATGAAAACCTCCTCCAACGAGAACAGTGTCTGATACAAAGTTGAATATATTCAAATTGTCTTTCCAACGATACTTTGTACAAAATATTCTGATAAGAATGGAGCAAGTTATGATTTTTTTACTTCAACCCTGAAAAATACAAAAACAGTAACATTAGCGATATTTTGGTTCTCGTTTGGGATGCCAAATTTTGACCTGAACACAATCTAATCAAAACAAGTATATGAGCATCAAGTACACATTGAATTACATGTGTTAGGATATTTAACTGTAATTATCTGACATTTATGCTATTGCAAAAGATCACACATTTTCATTCAAACATGTCAAACACACCACACATGTTCACTCAAACATGTCAAACACACCAAATTAACACCAAATACAAGCTAAGGGTGCAAATGATCCAATTATATAAAATTCATCATAAATATGCGTAGATAACACAATTCAAGCATGATTTGGATATGAAAATCAACCAATAGAATGCAATATAAGCACCCAATCAGTACTTCTGCCTAGCACCTCCATCATTCAATGTGTTGATTGGCCTCATGAGTATTGAGTATTGTTGTTTTTCTTCTTTGTATATTGGCTTGAAGTTACCATGCTTTGCTTGGATTCGCATACATGAATTTATTAACTTGCTTTGTTGAACTTGTTAGTATATGCTTGTTGAAGTTCTGGCTTTAATTTGTTGAATATAATTGTGATCGCTGAACATGCTTTCCCGTTGATCGGTACATGGCCGTGGAAACACGTGAGCTTGTACTCCGTCCGGGTGTGTGTGTGTCAGCTGTTCTTGTTGCTGAATATGTCTTCCCGTTGATCGGCACATGGCCGTGGAAACACGTGAGCCGGTGCTCCGTCCGGGTTGATGTTTCAGCTCTTCTTGTATTGTAGATTCTCTGCTCGGATGCAGTTATGTGCGCGTCGTGGGGAGGATACTCTGGACGTCCTGTAGTCCTACCAAGGGGACGAAACTCTGGATGTCCACCCGCTGGGACGATCACGGCCAGATACGTACATGTAGGAGAGCTACCAGACTCAAAGGTCTGGATGATAAGATTCAAGATCGGCTTAGGTCGATAGCTGTCGGGGAGATGACAAGTTGGTTCTTCATGATTTGACTTCATGTATTGTGTTTGTGCTTAGTGATAGTGATCCTTGTGTGCTTTGAACATAGTCTTTCCTATGTTATTGCTTTGTATGGATCACTATTACACGATTGTTTTCATGACCTCTTTGCATTCCTCGCAGGGGTACTAATTGAGCTTTCCATTCGAAAGCTCATTCCACTTGTTTTCCCTTCTTTTGTTCCAGGGCTTGAGGTGTAGGTGACTCTGGATCAGGAGCTGTGCGAGGGATCGAGATATTCTAGTAGAGGTTCGAAGACCTCAGGTTTACTTGTTGGTGAGATCGTGTTTCACTTTGTAGGACCCTTATAGGGCCATTACCCGTGTAGGGTGTTTAATTATGTTTTAAATTCCGCTGTAAGACTCTTATTATTGAAGAGTGGATTATGTTATTGCATGCTTTTGATTACTTAGGCCTTGTATCTGAGTGGGGCTCGTCTCCACTTGGGTACGGCCGGTCTGCTCACGTGCTCGAGGTCCCGGGATTCGGGACGGGGCGTGACAGCCACTCCACAACATCACCACTCGGCCGAGTGATGGACAATCCATGCATTTGTGGCTAAAAAAGTGGATTGAGGGGCACTCGCCATGGGATATGTTCCTTTCCCTATAATTGCTGATGCTACGGAGGCCGATATCCATCTATAAAGCGCATAAGATAATGCAAAGGGGCTAACGCTGCTCATGCTAGGACCACTCAATCTTAGCAGGATGGAGGAAAACCAAAGGTTGTGCTAATACCTAAACACAATACAAGGCACAGGGACAGACCAGAGGGCCTGGCGGCTAACACCAACATCATCATTCACAGTCAAGTCGCTCTACAAATTTCATATCGATACAGGTACCCGAAGTGACTTGGCATCAAGCTTCTGGAAACGCTCTTGTCCTGTGAAGATCAAGCTCTTCGCATAGCTAGCACGTGAAAACGGAATTCTCACACTAGGCAACCTCCACCAGAAATAATGGAGGGGGCACTGGGGTATCCTGTTATCCCTACGACACTAAAGAAGAGACGGTCTCGCACCTCTTCATCAAGTGCTCCCTCGCCCGTAGTATATGGGAGCACTATGGAAGTATCTTTAGAGTAGATATATCTTCCGTCATCCAGGGTATTAGGGACATTACAAACACTTCAACATCAGTCAAAAAGACCGTGCGAAGAGGGTGGGAACTTGCGATGCTAGCAATCATCTGGACTTTGTGGGGAGAAAGGAACTTGCGATGTTTCCAAGACAAATTAACATCGTATTTTCTGAAAAATTATTCATGATACTAATTTTCTCCTTTTATATTGGTTTGATGCAACACATCCTTTGAAGATGTCGAGGTTGCAAGAGGCCGAGACCATAGTCAAGTGGAGCTTACACTTCACCCCCCACCCCTAAGATCTAGAGGTGATGAGGCCCAAGAAAGAGGGTAGATGCTGAATGGGAGAAAGTTGCATGAAGTCCCAGCTCTTAAAATGGAAAAACTGTAATCACAAGACTCATTGTAACACTAAGTTGTAACTCTTTATTACCTTTTTCAAAAAAACAAAAAGACAAAAAAAACACATCTTCAAAAATAAAAGTAAATATTTTGTTTTCTAAAAATCAAAACAAACATCCCAAAAATAATATAAAAAATACTTAATTTTTAAAATAAATGTTTCAAACTACTCTAATAAAAAATAAAAAATAAAAAATACTAGACAAACACAAATTTCCAAAATAGATCACAATGTTGGCAGCATAAATAAAGAATGATCATGGGGAGCTTTCCAATGCATCCCTTCTCACCTTCCAAAACATTAAAAAAAAAACCCAACCTTTCTGTCACTTGAATCTTCTTTTTGTCATCACACCAAATCTCAAATTAGTACTTTCACATTCTGATCAACGAATTTAACGGATCCGTAACATCGCCAAGAAATGTCCGTTACCGGCATTTTCCACAATTGAAAGCCCACATTGTCTTGAATTGGAGACATTCATAGATCTTGATTTTGTTGTTGTTGGGAACTTGAGATGGGTTTTGTTAGTGCTGTTCTTGGTTTCTTTGGATTTGGTATTGGGGTGACTGCAGGGATCTTGATTGGCTACTTTCTGTTTATCTACTTTCATCCCTCTGATGTGAAGGTATGTTGTTTTCATTATTATCATTGTTTGTGTGGATGTAAAGCTGTTCTTGTATAATTTAGTATTTTGTATGTGTTGGAATGATTTTGGTGTTTGCTTTCCTTAAAAAGTTTTGTGGTACTGCAAGCATTGATGCTTTGTTGGAAGAAAAGGGTGTTGCTTTGGAATGTGGCTGGAGATTCAGTGGCTGTCCTGCAAGTAGTGATTAGTGACTAATGAGAGGCCTAATTGTTTGTTTGATAGTCTCACAGTAGAGATCACAAAAGAAAAATGAAAATTTTAATATGGGAAGATTGTTTGAAGGAAGGTACAGATGTTGCTAGGTTTTTTATGCAAACCCTAGGCCCTGTTTGACAGAAATAGATGACAGGCAAAAAAGAATATCTTGTAGAAACTACATTGTGAAAAGTGGGAAAAGATGGAGCCTGGTGAATCAGAATAAGGTCCTTGAGTTAGGACATTCCTGAGAATTTTTTTTTTTTTTTTTTTTTTTTTTTTTTTTTGATCGAAAAGAGCTACATAGTAGCTATAGATTAAGAAACAAGCAGCTATTACAAACTCATCCAACAGACAGGATGAACACAAGCTTTCACAGCCTACAACCAAATAGATAAAAAAAACAAGCAAAACACAGCAAATAGATGCCTGATGCATAATGTCCGATCAGGACCTCCTCTTTCCAGCCATCTTCTTACCTTTCTTTTTCTGGATTGCACCCAATATCGGGATCTCAACGCATGCTCGAGACCCTTTTCTCGCGCCTTTTTGGATCTCCCAGAGGGTGCGATCATCGTCCAAACTCTCCATCTCTAAGTCATCTTCCGAGAAATCAGAATCAGTCCGGAGCTCAGAGGTCCCCTTGCTATCGTTCAGGGCTTGTTCAACACGTTCAACGAGACACCGGTGGCCATCGCTGGAGCAAGCTTCTCTCTGGTTCAGAGAAGACAACAGCAGTTTGGGAGGGGAGGAACATGCCTTTCGTTTTCCTTTCACGTCATTGTCCGCCTCCATATCAACAGAGCCATCCGTCCGATCGTCCTCGCGAGAACCGGGACTGGGAATCAAGCGAGTAGGACTGGAAGAGATCGCGACACAGGGGATGGATTGTTCGCAGCGAGAGGCATGGTGAAAGGACCCGCCACGAGCCCCACGCCCGCCTCGATCCCCGCGCCCATCAAGTCCACTCGTCACCATCTCTCTACTCACCTCTCCCGCGTGGCGAGCAACAGTAGCACCAACCAGCTGGGCTCCACTAACAGGTAGCATGTGCAAGGCACGTGGGGGCACACCCCTGCCACCACCACGGCCACGCCTATGATCGCGCCGGCGAGGGAGACGCATCATCCCGAAACCAGGATCCACAGCATGCTCCTCCATCGCAGAGGCACCATGCGAGCATTGTCCGTCTTCATTATCACGCCGAGGCTCCGAAGCATGTTGAAGGGCCAAACCCTGTGAAGCCCGACCATCATCATTACCGGTTGCCAGGCCGGCCACCTTCGGTGACATAGATGATTTGCCACACCGACTGGTACAAGAGCAAGCTTCATGACCAATCACACCACAACTATGGCAGAACGCCGGAGTTCGCTCATACAACAGCATCACAAAGATGCGCCTATCCCCATCTTCCAGCCAGAAGCCTCTTTTCAGAGGGACAGCCAGATCAATTTCCAGACAAACTCTTGCATACTTCGTACGAGATAAAGAAGTCGTGAAATCGTCAACCTTCACCAGTTTCCCAATGGCTTTCGTGTGAGTCTCCAGCGAGTCTCCATCCCAAAAGTCCACCGGGAAATTGTGTAGCTGAACCCATACCAAAGCCTTTGTCAACTGTGTGAACGCCGGTTCAAAGCACGGCTGCCATGGGGCGAGCTGCAATGTGACACCGTACACCGCCCAAGGACCACCAAAGAGAAGACGCTCCTTGACCATCTCCGAATCGCACCGGATGAGGAGAAAACCGTTGGGCATATCCGAGATCTGAATCGTCCCAATCGAATTCCACATACCCAAGAGGGTAGTACGAACGATTCCAAACGGAGGGGCTTTTCCGAAGAACTTACCATACAGGGCATGTTGGAACCTCGTGCGAGCTCGTAGCTTGCTGTCCTCGTCTACGCGAACTGTGTCTATGACCACCTTCTTGAGCTTTTCCAGCACCTCAGCGTCGATCGGCAGGGGAGACGCTGTTCCCCGGTGGCCTGCACCAGCTACCTCAGCCCATGATGAGGCTGGAGGGACAGGAGGAGGAGGAGAGTCGCTTCCTCCACTCATTTACTGACATTCCTGAGAATTGAAATGCTCTGTGGTGAAGGATAGATAATCCTCCTTTTTTTTAACCTGTTTTTTTTTGATAAGGGGATAAATCATATTCAATAATAAGAGAATGTACAAATAGATAAGAAACATAAGGTAGAGCTATAGGCTATGACTGAAGTCCATATTGAATGAGCACACTTGACACATAATAGTTAACAATCCTTGCCTTTTCTTCTATTATGTGATTGGAAAGTGGAAAGAATTGAGGCAAAACATCAGTTTAGTCTATTTGATTGGGTAAAAACAATGCTTCGAAGAAGAATATGGTCATAGCATTTGTCCTAGGGACATCTTTGAATTTGGAGGGATCAAAAGATTTGGTAAGGATTTCCAAAACCAATACCTAATTGTTAACATTAATAGTTATGAAGGGCCCTGAATTTAATTAAATGCAAAAGGATTAATAGTTAATACTTTGGAGAATTAGAAAAAGTATATATTGTCAAAATAGGTTGAACCCTGGCGAGAAGACATGTTTCTGAGAGATACAAAAAGAAAAAAATAGCATTTTGTGAATTACGAAGGAATACCAAAAGAGTCAAAACTTCACAATGAATAATTGCTAGAAGATGAACACTAAGAACCTATCACTAATAGGATTTAAAGCATTGGAAAGCGTAAAATAGCATTACAGAATATGGTTGAATCACACCAGCCGCATGATCACTTTTGTATCCAAAAAAATTGATATAGGTTAATATGTTTTCAGTTTAATAGAAAAGAAATTTTATTTGAATTATGAATAATAGGTACATATTTAATGGGCTTTTGTCTGAATGGGAACTGACTAGAATGCAGCACTTTTTTTTGTTTTCAATTGACTTGACCAGGATCCAACAATTCGGCCACTTGTTGAACATGATTCAGAATCTTTGGAGAACATGTTTCCTGAGATTCCCCTATGGGTGAAAAATCCAGATTTTGATCGAGTATGTACATAAGGTTGCAGAATACTTTTGCCAAATGCTCAAGGATCATAGCTGACGGCATAATGATTGTTGCACATCTTTTAATTGTTTTTTGCTGTATTATTCTTGAAGGTTGATTGGCTGAACAAGTTTTTGGAGAAAATGTGGCCTTATCTTGATAAGGTCAGTAAGCTTATGGAAAATAATGTACTCTTAGCTGGTAAAGTTTGCCTTCCTCTCAATACTTAGGTTTGCAATTTCTTGTGTTAGGCCATCTGCAAGACTGCAAAGGAAGTCACAAAGCCAATCATTGCTGAGAATATTGCAAAGTTTAAGATTGATTCTATAGAATTTGAAACACTGACATTGGGTTCACTCCCACCTACTTTTCAAGGTCAGTTTCATGGTGTAAAACAGAGAAAACCATTTTGTTTACAACACCGTTCCTATGTGAAGTCTAATGATATCAGAGTATGCTAGGTTCCTAATACCCACATTTTCAAGGTTATTTTTTTTTCATTCGTGCCGTTGCATTCAAACACCCATTATTTATTTGTACACAACGTCCATCAACTTCCAACCATTATTTTCACTTTTTATTAATTTGGTTAATCAGTTAATCTTCTTCCTTCTTGAAGCACAAGTTGTTACCTTTAAATTCTTTTCAAGTAAAATATGTATAGCACCACATATATGCAAATGTAAACATATCTACACATAACACATTTAGACTTGTTTGGAGTAAAGCAAAATATTATCTAGATGTAAAAATATTTGATATTAAACAATAAATTCAATCAGTTGATACTAAATGCCACCTGCTAAGTAGCTGCCTGATATCATTTATGAATTCAGTTATAAATATACAATAGAAGATGACATAGAGGAATAGAATTATGTATGGTCATCATATTCTGTGGTGATTTTGCATATAGATACTCTGATTCTTTCATTGCTCTCACCCTTATAACTTATATATTGTTTCATTTTTTTTTCTAGCATAATTTTCAAGCCTTTTTCTTGATGTTTTACCAACTTTTAAATTTAGGCATGGTTAATGCCCATTATGTTCAGACATTAAATGTCTCCAGAAGCTTATAGCATGTTTCAACATTTTCTTCAGGAATGAAAGTTTATGTTACTGATGAGAAGGAGTTGATTATGGAACCTTCTCTGAAATGGGCTGGAAATCCTAATGTAACCATTGTGGTTAAAGCATATGGATTGAAAGTGACCTTGCAGGTAATAACTTTTCTTGTTTCAATTAGATTGATTTTTTTCCAAGTTGATCAACAGTTTGATAGAATGTAGGATGTCAGCTGAAATTCTGTAAAGTAGAAAACCATACTTCTGAGATTCATCCTGTTTATGATTTTCAGGTTGTGGATCTGCAAGTTTTTGCTACACCGCGTATTACATTGAAGCCATTGGTCCCCAGCTTTCCTTGTTTTGCAAAAATTTTTGTTTCTCTCATGGAAAAGGTGCATTGAGACATGCGGAATGGTCTTTTTAATTTTTCTATTGTCCAAAATTTCTGTGAGTTGAGTGCAAGAATCTTAAATAACCAGATTTTTGCTGCAGCCTCACATCGATTTTGGACTAAAACTTCTTGGGGCAGATGTCATGTCAATTCCTGGTCTCTATACATTTGTGCAGGTAAATTCTCCTACTCCTCTTTATTATATTTTTTTTATTCATACTAAATTTTCACTTTTTGTCTCTTTTCATGTCTGATCTTGAAGTCAAAACTCCGTTGTTTGAGCAACATTTAATTATCTGGCTCTGAACCATGTATCAGATTTTCAGCTAATTTGATCCAACTTCAAGTAGCAGTTAATTACAATTTCCTATGCAGGAGACAATCAAGAATCAAGTGGCAAACATGTATCTTTGGCCTAAAACTTTAGAAATTTCTATCATGGATCCTTCCAGGTAAGTGTTTGCATGTCATTGTCACAACCAGTTTTCCTGTTTTTGACTCAGCGTTCCTTCCTTTGATCATGCAGCGCCCTTAAGAAGCCAGTTGGAATTCTACTTGTGAATGTGGTCAGGGCGCAAAATCTCAGAAAGAAAGATCTTATGGGGAAATCAGACCCATATGTGAAGCTAAAACTAACAGAAGATACGCATCCATCAAAGCAAACAACAGTAAAACGTAGTAACCTCCATCCAGAGTGGAATGAAGAGTTCAAGTTGGTTGTCAAGGATCCCGAGTCGCAAGCTTTGGAGCTTAGTGTTTATGATTGGGAACAGGCATGCCTTCTTTTCACTTCTCTTTCAAGTCTCCTGTCATGAATTATGTTCTGAATTATCACTTTCCTTAAAATCTTTTCTCTTTTTCATAGGTTGGGAAACATGATAGAATGGGCACAAATGTTATTCCATTGAAAGATATTATGCCCGATGAGCCAAAAACTTTGACACTTGATTTACTTAAAGTCATGGATCCTAATGATGTCCGAAACGAGAAATCGCGTGGGCAGATTATTTTAGAAGTGACATATAAGCCTTTTAAGGAAGGTGATGTAGAAAAAGAAGTCACAGATGATTCAGGTGTGGTTGAAAAGGCTCCTGAAGGCACTCCATCAGGTGGTGGTCTGCTTGTAGTTATAATTCACGAAGCTCAAGATCTTGAAGGTAAACACCACACAAATCCATACGTTCGAATCCTATTCAAAGGCGAGGCAAGAAAAACTAAGGTACATTCCATCATCATGAAAAACCCTGAGTTTCTTCGTCATCTTTTCTGTTCATCTCTTTCTAATTGCTTTAATGAGACTGTTTTACTGAAATACAGCACATTAAGAAAAACAGAGATCCACGATGGGAAGAAGAATTTCAGTTCATGTGCGAGGAGCCACCCGTTAATGACAGAATACATCTTGAAGTTCTTAGCAGGCCACCTAGCATCGGCATACATTCTAAGGTAGGTATAAGGTGATGAATTTGATACAAACTAACAAGGTTTGTATGAACATTTTCACGTCATAAATGATCAAATTTTGCATGGTTTTTACTTTGTTCATTTTTTTCAGGAAATTCTTGGTTATATTGATGTCAACCTGGGGGATGTTGTGAACAACAAAAGAATCAATGAGAAATTCAATCTGATTGACTCAAAGAATGGGCGAATTCAGATTGAGTTGCAGTGGAGGACTTCTTAGAACAATCTATCAGAATAATCCAATTATTGACATCACTTGTTTAGTAGATGGATTTTTGCAAATTGATTTTGGCTGTTTGGAATAAAACCATGTAAATATTCAGCTTATTGGTTTTCCCATCTGATTCAGTTTGAGGAGAAATTGATACATCCTAAATGAATTAAAACCTTTTTTTTTATGTTTATGTATCGGTTGCATCCTGAAGAACTTCATCATGAAAGGAATAACAATTATGATGGAATTTTGAGTTTTACTTGTCGCAAAATTTATGGTATTTAAATTTACAATTTCAAATGCAGAAATGGAGATAAACTATATGAATTCCTACGACAGTAAGTCATTCATGGGAATTTTTTTTTTAATTTTTTTTATTTATTTTTTATTTTTTTACAAAGGCGACAAGCACCCCGTGAAGGACGTCAATTGACGTGTATATGTTCCACGGTGTGAGAGCACAAAAGCTCGGCAGAGATCTGTTCATCTGACCCTTACCTTGCAAGAGAGGGAATTCGATCTCAGGACTTCCACAGGATTACTATCCATTACTTAATAAGGGACCCTGGTACCAATAGGCCTTTGTGGCCATTGGTCATTCATAGGAATGAATTGAAGGCAAGCAAAGATTCATAACAGAGTGAAGCATATATATTTAACATTTTCAGAGCTCAAAATGCTGAAAGCATTATTTATTAAAACTAGTATTATTTTCTTTTTTAGTACAAGAGTGGAAGATATGTTTCAAAAAGCTTGTCTGTCAAAATCTTATAGGCTTTCTCTGTGGGATGAAAACTATCCCAGAAAACAAACTTAGAAACATCATCACAAGTAGTTGCAGTCAAGCTATTGCATGTCAGTGCAACTTCCAACTTTCCAGAGCCACAACAACCTTTTGTTGCCTCTTCAAATCCTGCCAAACATTCAAACGTATTATTTGAGTACTGAAATGTACTAACCAAAGTGGTCTTTGATTCATGCAAAATTAATGAATTTTTTTTCTATATTATACATTATATAAGTCAATTGGATTAGTATGAGTGTTGAATTATTTTAAAGATATATGCCAAAGACCAATTGGTCTAGCGGCACCAGGTTCTTGCATAAGAGGTTCAACTTGGGGAAGAGCCAAGTTTGAATCTCCGTTGCGCATGGTGAGGGCACAGTGCGTGTACCTGAGCCTGCGGTCCATAGGGGGGCGTTTGTCGCCCAGGTCAAAAAAAAATTTATTTTAAAGATATATAGTAATGTTCCGACAATATTTTCTACAACTTTATGAAAGATAAACAACATAAAAATATGTAAGCTTAATTATTTTAAGAGAAAATTATCTATAGGTCTTTTGCACTGTTTTCAGGGACCTTAAAATCAAATAGACACACAACACTAAATAATAAACAAACACCTCCAAGGACCCCAAGGCAATTAGGGCACTATTTCAGAGACCAATAGTGGATTATCTATTATTTCAATCATGTGGCACCAAAAGGCAAGCCCATAATTACGATTATATTATATTTTATTATTATCCTTATTAATAGTTATTTTTAAAGCTTCAAATGTAGATGTTTTAGATTTTATATTTATTATGTAAGTCTAAAAATTGGAGTCTAAATTTGTAATCAATAAAGATTCTAGTTTTTTTTTTATTATTATCAATTCTCCCCTCCTCTTTCTTGTTTTGAATAATAGGTTTTCCACTTATCCATTGATGCCATGTGAATTATTATTCCAAGAACATAAACAAATAAATTTTTATTATTTTAAATCAATTCTATTTTCTTTATTTTTTTACTATTTTTTATTCATTTGATATCATATTTCAAGAAGGGGTGTTTTGACGCAAAAGTAAAGTTATCGCGATATGGCCTGTAAGTTACAGGTTCACATGGCGATCATATTTCAACGTGAATAATCAATAATATATCAAGAATTATTCTCTAAAATGAAAGAGGATGCAAGTTGGTGAGAAAGATATAAGTACCATAAGTTTGAGGCTGTTGAATGATATCAAGAAGGATGGGATATATATCAAGAAACACAATCCTTGTGCCATTAACCATTCCCATGAGAAGCTTTTGAATTTCTTCTTGCATCCTTGAATTGAAAAGAGATGCTGCTTCATTGCGAACTGCTACACATTCTCTTGATAACCCTCCTGCTGCTGTTCTTTGTGATGGCAAGCAACCTATTGGTGGAAGCCCCACAAATCCAATCTTTTTTGCACCACTTCCATACAATTTCTAAGGGAGTTTTTGTTTGAAAAATTTGTGAGTTCAAGCCATAAATTAATAATACTATTATTCAAGAATGAAGCATTTAAAGTTGAAATAATTCTAATTTAAAGACCATGGTTTTTTTTTCAAGATTTTTTTTTTTTGCTTGGTTTGATATAAGTAATAGAACTACAGCTTAATTTCAACAGTTAATGAACTATATATGGTTGCTGGCAGAAGGACCGATGGTTATAAACTATGTATTTTCTTCTGTTCTAGCCAAGCAATGTAACAAACTCTTATTATCATAACTAAATAAAATGTGGTTCATCCACTTATTAAAAAAAAATGAACTATATATACCTCTGAATACCCCTAGGTTTCTTGTTTTATTGGGTATATACCCTAGGTTAATATCAGGTGTTTAGCCGTTTGTTAACAGACTGTAGTCCCGTCAGAAGACAATTATACCATTTGTAAATATACCCCGAAAATTTTAATTGACTATAAGTTTACAAATATGCTCCTAAAAAAATAAAATTTAAAATAATTAAAATGTGTCTTAGAGGGTTTATAAGATGTATTTCCTTATTCCATAGTGTAGATTTAACCATGCATTTGGGTTGACAATTATTCTCAAATTTCAATGGCAAGAGTATATATATGGTGCCTAGCTTCTATGGTGCCTTGAAGGCATGGGTGCCGTGGAAACCCGGCACCCAAAAATATATAATCCAGCATCCAATTTACACTTTTAGTGGCACCCCACGTTATGCACCGTGGGTTAAAAATCATATATATATATATATATATATATATATATATATATATATATATATATATATATGTATGTATGTATGTATGTATATGTATAGGCGTTCTACTGTCAAGCCGGTCGGATCACTGTGCTGATCCGATTACCTCCAATTTTATCCCATGGAGCATTTTTGAAGGATTTTCAACTATATGGATAAGAAGATCATCGAAAAATAAACTAGCCTATCAATTTTTATATAATTTGGTGACCGTTTGATCCTCCCATTTAATGGTTTTGAATCATTAAGTGGGAGTATCAAACGGTCACCAAATTATATGAAAATTGATAGGCTAGCTTATTTTTCGATGATCTTCCCATCTGTATGGTTGGAAATCTTTCAAACATGCTCTATGAGTCAAAATGAGAGACGGCTAGATCAGCACAGTGATCCAACCGGCCTAATAGTAGAACGCCTCTCTCTATATATAAATATATACTCAAATGAGAAACTTGGGCATATACTTACAACTATGATTTTTCCATTGGTACGTATGTAACTAGAATAGTTTCAAAGGGTAGAAAGGTAATTTTTCTATAAATATGGACCATAGGTTTTTGATAAGGGAATCAAGAACAATTGAAGTTAAATTTATAGTAAGAAATCAATTAATTCATCACCTTAAGAAAAGTAGTGGCAGATGAAACCAAGAACTCCACATAAGAAGGAACATCATAGTGTAATGACCTGAAAGGAGTGGTGAAGTAAGTGACAGCAAAATCATCAGTCCCAGTACACACTATATAAAGACTGTCGGAGATGATCTTCTCTGCTGATCTTTCATCTCCAGCCGCACTTCTCAGCTTCTCTTTGTACTCACCATCAAACAGTTTCAGCTGGTCTTCCATTGGTATTACTCCCTGCCATACTTGAAACTTATAAATATTATTACATAATAGTTTTATCAGATTTGGAGCAACGGTAAAGTTATAGTCATTGATCTAGAGGTCACGGATTCGAGTGATGGAAACAGTCTTATACAAAAAAAGAAGAAGGATAAGGATCGCATACAATGTAATCTAAATGGTCCTTTTCTCGGCACTCGCACTGCATACATAAATGAGCTTTGTATCACCGGGCCACCTTTTTATATATATAGTTTTGTGTGAGAGATGATATATATGAGAATATGTATATCTCATGCATGTGGAACTTAAAAAAATCAGTTGATCATAAGAAACCACAAATTAAATAGATTCTTTAGCTGTTTGTATTCATGTGATAGCTAGTCAGGAAGCCTATATTTAATTTGATAATAATAGCATATCTGTGTTTGAAGATAATGAAAGTTGGCTAGTTAATTATTTTTATAAGGAGAGATTATGGGTTCAAATCACACTAGTAACGTGTTTGGGGTGATTTATCCACATTTATCAAAAAAAAAAATGATAAAAGTAGAGAAAGAGATGACCGAGATAACATCGGTGAGAGGGTCATATCCACAAGCCGAAGAAGCAAAGCTAACACCGGTAAGGATGTCCTCTGGTTTAAGATCATTTCCAAGATAAGGTGGCAGAAACTCTTTCAATCCAAGTCCTGAAACTAAATAATCATCATGATCTTTAAGCATTGTTAGTCTTAAAACAATAAGAAGAGAGAAGAAGAGTTCAAATGGAGTAAAGTATATATAATACCAAGAAAGTCGCCAGGGATCTTTCCATTGGAGAAGCGGCCAGTAGGCAAATGGCCAGGGAAGTCTTGGCCATATGGAGGGAAGTTGCCTTTGGCAATGGTCTTGAGGACATTGTTGTTGCCGGGATCAACAATGGAGTCCCCAAAGATTATGACCGCTGGAACTCGAGGACCATTTTGAGTGGGGCTGGAGGTGAGGACTTGATGAGCAAGATGGAAGAAGACAAAGAGAAGGATTAATCTCATCTTCATTATCTTAACTTATAATGCCTTCTTTGTGCTGAACACTCATGCATGTCTCTTTATATACTGAAGAATAACACTGTTTGTTTTGAAGTACAGAGAAATCAGTAGAAATATGGAAATTTAAAATTATATTTTTATGAATATTCTTGCGAAATAGTGGAGGGAAAACTGAATCCTCACTTTAGCCAACCTCCATCGGAAATAGTGGAGGGGTACAATGATAGCCTGCTATTTCTGTGACACTGAGAAGGAGACGGTTCTGCAACTCTTCATAACCTGCCCCTTCACCTGCAGCATATGGGAACATTATGGAAGGCTCTTTCGGGTAGATATCTCTTCGGTTGTCCAGAGTGTCAAGGATATTGATTACATCCACTTCAACAACGGTCACGAATGAAGAGGGTGTGAACTGATGATGATGGCTATCATCTGGCCCTTGTGGAGGGAAAGAAACTTGCGATGTTTCCAAAACAAACTCCATGTTTTCTGGGAAATTATTCATGACATTTTCTTCTTCTATCTTGGTTTGATCCAGCACATCCTTCAAAGAAACCGAAACAATAGGAGGCCCAGACCATTGTCAATGGAGCCTGCACTTTACCCTAGGGATCCGGAGGCGACGAGGCCCAGGAGGGAGGGTAGGTGCTGATTGGGAGAAAGTTGAAAGAAGTCTCCGTGCCAGATATTGAAAATTTGTAAACACAAGACTGATTGTAACACTAAGTTATAATGTCTATTATCATAAATAAAATATAGTTTATTTATTTATTTAAAAAAATATATATTCCTGTAAAATAATAACATTTGCATGTAAATCTCTATGATTATTCATAATTCATTGGTCATTCACGTGAGGTGAGAGTGACAAGAGGCTATAAAGGTTTTCAAGAAAATGAGTTGATGTAATTGATCAACTAATTGTGGTTGTTAATCATAAATAATCATCTTAGTAACCACAATTTTTTTATCAAAAAAAAAAAATTTGTGGTTGCTAAGATGATTGTTTATGATTTTTTTTAATTTGTTTCTACACCATTGTTTTATTTGTATATGTTATATAATTATTATCCACAAACTATGAACTCATATATTCCTCATGCAAACAATGTTGTAGTATAATCATTTGTTTGGGATTCAAGTTAAATATATAAAATAAAAAATTATCAATTTATAGTGATCATTTTTATATTTATTAAATAAATTTAAATATTTTAATAAGGTTAAACTTGTCCAACATGAAAGAATACCTGAATCTTGATCGAAATCACTATTTTTTTCTTCTATGGTCTCCTTTATTTTTAATGGCCTTGTAAATGTAAAGAAAATTAATAATACTCTATCTTAATTTTAAACAAAGTCATAATTTATTGAAAAAAAAAAATTCTAACATGGTAACATGGACACAATTTCTTTAAAACAAACAAGCATCAATACTATTGACCCAAAGCCAACCGTTAAACTTATTTTTCATAAGAACATGGGCACCACCGACATATCTTAATATTTTTTTTATAAATATAAACAGGTGATCACTAAAAACACATTGATTTGAACTCTCAACCTTTCTTTATGAGAGGGAATGAACTAACCAACTTTTTTTGTGAAAATTACAGGTCCGACATCTCAATATTGGAGAAAAAAATTAAAACAAAGTTTATTTAACATGAATGGTCACGATTAAACAAGTGAGATATCTGCATCAATCTAGTTGGGTGTTTGTTGTGGAGTTAATAATCAATAAATAAGCAACATGCATGCAATAGCCAACTCATGACATGAGTCAAGACTTCTTATCTAATTCTAATAAATATTTGATCATTGATTTATATTGCCAAACTCTTAATTTATGAAAGCTACTTATAGAGTGATCAGTTCTAACTGTTTCACAATTGAAAGAAATGTGAATATTCAGATCTCAAACCACAAATTAATGTCACAATGCAATTAGACATTTTTCAATGTAATAAGTAGAATGTTCATCCACCCAAAATAAACCGAAAAACCGAACCTAGCTAGTTGATGAATTTGGTTCGGTTTGGTTTGGGATTTGTTATCTAATGGTTTAGCTCGGGTAGAAATTAGGAAACTGTGAGAAGATGAAGAGATGAGCCCATACGGGGCCCCATACGGGCCGTATGGGGCTACCATAGGCCGTATAACGCAGCCAGGGAAGTGTACGGGCCTATATACAGCCCATACAGGCAATACGGGCTCATATATGGGCCGTATACGGGCTCGTATGAAGTGACCAACAAGCCATACGGGCCTGTATACAGCCCATATATCAGACCGTATGGAGCGTCCTGAGGAGTATACGGGCGGGTATAAATACGTCCCTGTTGCGGCTGAAAACAAAATCTGAAATCTTTTGGGGCTTTTGAAGAGGGCTTGGAGGGCTTGTGGAGGAGAGACATTGGAGAGGCTTTGAGCAACATTTAGAAGGGTGTTTGGAAGATCAACTTGAAAGCTCTAAGGTGATTATAGTGCATAGTGAGTTGTTCTTGTCTTTCTTCTTCTTTGGTGTTGTATTGCTCTTATGAATGTTTTCTTCTTGAGACGAGCTTGAGTCTTGTTCAAGCCTCGGAGATACTCATATCTAGTGGATTCCCTGTTCCCCGCTCCCGTGGAGACGTAGGCAAGGTGCCGAACTCCACGTATATCTTGTGTTGTGGTGTATGCTTGTTTTCTCAATTTCTGCCCTAGTTCTTTGCATATGCTTGGAGATATTGAAACAGGTTGTTGAAGCATCATTGTGTGTGTGATTGGGCTTCCGCCGAGGGTTGAATTGTAATGTTCTTCCCCAACAGAAACTGAAGGAATTTTATTTGGGTTCAATTTGAGCTCTAAAAAAATTGATCCAAACCGAATAACCCTATAACATGTAACCCAAGATCCAATCCAAACTGAACCATATCAAACTTATTCTAAGTCCCAACCAAATAAGTATATAACCAACTAAAACATATTTCCATATTGTTCTCCCATCAAATGATATCTTTTAAAATTAAGAATATTATGTTTGCTAAAGTTGAAAGCTTAATCTGGTTTGATGCAACCCAAGCGTCCAAGAAGCCGAATCCGATAATAAAATAAACAAAATTCATAAATAAATAAGAAAGTATCGTCAATTTCTTGATGAAAAGTACATTTCATGGTACTTATTAAATATTTTAATGACCATAAAGTTTCGTTCATAAAAGTAACAATATTCATAATAAAGTTTTCCAAATTTCTTGGGCACATTTCATGGCTCTTATTCTAGGGATCATAAAGTTTCACTCATATCAACTATGGGGACTGTTTTGCCAATTCAAGTATGGAAGATCTTTTGAAAAGTTCAGCAGTCAGCATATCATAACCTTTCTCTGTAGGGTGAAAGCTATCCCAAAATAGGTGTGTTGTAGCATTGGCACAAGTGCTTGACAAACTATTACATGCCACTGCAGTTTCAAGCAATCCTGTCCCACAACATCCTAATGTTGTTTCTTCAAATCCTGTCAAACATATTTTAATTTAAATTGTTACTTGAAATAAATCAAAATAAAAAGTTTCAATTGCACATCTTGATTAACTAAAATAATACAGTAATTAATCCGCATTGATTCACTCATTCACTGTTATAAGTTAAAAGTACCTCGAAGTATTTTCATCATAGATTCATTTAACAAGTGCTAGTTTTCAATGTCTATAATATTATATTAAATTGGTTCAATCCGGTCTAAAATATTAATTTGATAGTTAAATATTTCTTCTCACAAGGAGAGGTTACATGGCGGTTTGAATCACACCTGTGATGTGTTTTTGTTTTTAGTGGTTTGTTTATATATATATATATATATAAAAGTTATGAAGAGATATACCATAATCTTGTGGTCGTTCAATGAGATTGATTACTATGTCATAGATATCAAAGTAGCCAATCCTTGTGCCATTTAACATTCTCTCAAGCTCTCCAATTTTGCTTTTGATCTTGGAATTGAAAAGTGATGCCGCTTCATTGAAAAATGTCGAACATTCTCTTAATAAGCCTCCAACAAGTGTTCTTTGTGATGGCAAACATCCTATCGGAGGAAGCCCTACAACTCCAATCTTTCTTGCACCACCTTGGTACAATTTCTACAAAAGGATTTACTAGTTAGAATATTAATATCTTTAAATTTTTCAAGAACTCTGATACAAAGATAAAGTTATGAAATATAATTTAATAAATAAAATATTTGATCAATTTTTACAAGAAAAGTTGGCTAATTCATTTCTTCTCACAATGAAAGATTAAGGATTCGACGCACAATTGAAGTATGTTTCTAGTGATTTATTTATATTTATATAAAAAAAAAGATATTTATGAACTATTAGCAAAGTTTAATAATTGTGGAAGAAATGTCTTAAGAAATTAGTCCCAAAACAGGACATATATGAAATGATCTTAATGCCTGGAGATTTTAAATTGATTTCATTTACTTTGAAACTAATAAAATTTTAAAATGTATGAACAACTATTTTATGTGGTGTTTTGGTACCTCAGAATGCAATAAAATGGAATGAAGTTTTAATTAAATTGAGATCGATTTCCACTTTTTTTATAATTTTATTTTCCCTATTTAATAATATCTTAAGTTATTGATTTTATGTTTTCTTTTTTCCATATCATCAAAACTATCAATCTGTTCTCCTCTTTTCTATCATTATTTTTAGTATCTAAACATTTTATTGGTGTAAATCACAATTACTGATATTTCTCTCTACAGTTATGTTATCCATAGAAACATACATAATACTCTTTCAAACTATGCTTTCTCTCTATCATATTAAATCTATAATGTATGTAATCATATGTTTCATAATTAATTATATGCTTTATTTTATTGAATTAAAAAATAAATAAAATAAAAGAAATATTATTTTCACATTATTACACTTTAAATATTAAAAATGAGAACCATCAATACATGTGATTCTAATCTAACTATTAATTTTTTTTTGACAAAGACGACAAGCGCCCCGATAAAGAAAGTCAGGGATAGGCATAGGTGTGGAGCCCACCTCAACACACCTTAGCCCTCACTTGCATGAGCAGATGTTTGAATGTTTGAACTCAGTTCATCCGAGAGAACACACTCTACACAAAAACCCAATACCAATAGGCCAAGAGACCATTGGTGATTCTAATCTAACTTTCATTACCATTCTCATTTCATTTGGCTTCATTTTACCCATTTGAGAATGAAAAAACTTAAAAATAATTAATAATAATAATAATAATAATAATAATAATAATAATAAAGAGAAACCAAAACATTACCTTGAGAAAACTCAAAGCTGATGGCACCATGAAGTGATCAATATAAGAATTCACATCAAGGTTTAACCTTTTCAAGTAAGTAATAACATCATCAGTCCCGACACTCACAATGTAAAGACTTTTGGAAACAATGCTCCCAGCTCTCTCATCTCCGGTCATATTTCTCAATTTTACTTTGTATTCCTCAAATAGTTTCAACTGCTCTTCCAATGATAAAGCCAACTGCAATCAAATGTTAAAGTCTTAATCAACCGATTGAATTGTGAGAGATCCAAACATATATATATTTATATATGTAGAGAGAGGAGAAATGCTACATGCACCAAAAATAGTGTCCGAAACAATCACCTCCATCCATGTTTTCTCGACATGGATGGAGGTGATTGTTTCGGACAACCTATTCGGACACTATTTTTGATGTATATAATATTGGTCATATATACATATATATAATAAATAAATAAATAAATAAATAAGAACCGCAGGAACAGGCGTGAGAGGATCATATCCGGAACCCTTAGAAGCGAAGCTAAAACCAGTACTGAATTCCTCCTGTGAGTGTGCAACTCCGAGGTAAGGTGGCAAAAGTATCTTCACACCAAGTCCTAAAGCTGAAACAATAGCCAAAGACCTGCGGGTCTAGCGGCAAGGGTCCTCCGCACCCAGGTAGTAGAACTGAGTTCGAATCCTCATGGTGACGGAGTGCATCGCGCAGGACTTGGTAGTCACGTGTGGTCGGGCCGCTTAACCGCGGAGCCCCGTGATGGTCCTTCCTGCCCGTGTCCTATCTGGGTTGGGTGGGGTTTATCCCCTTCTCTCAAAAAAAAAATAAAGCTGAAACAATATCTTATTGTTAGGGAGAAATAATAAATTAACATACATGGTAATATTTTTTTTTGTGGGAAGTCAAGGATGTGTACAGGCGGGGCAGCTCGATTCTGTGTTAATTCACACAAGAACATCACCCGCATAATAGCTCGATCCTGTGTTAGTTCATAGGAGAACATCATCAACCTGACCCTCATCTTATAAGAGTGGGGATTCCATCCCAGGTTCTTCTACAGAAGAACCCCACGTTTTAACAAGAGACCCAGATACCAATAAGTTTTGATGCCATTGGTACTAATATATCTAACCAACATTACCTAGAAAGTCCGAAAGGATCTTTCCATCAGAGCAACGTCCAGTGGCGATGTGGCCGAGGAAGTTCTTTCCGTAGGGAGGAAAGTTGCACTTGGCTACGGTTACAAGGACATTGTTGTTACCGGTATCAACAGTGGAGTCTCCAAAGATGAAGAGGGCAGGAACAAGAGGAGAGTTTGGAGTGGGAGTGGAGGATGAGAGAACATGAAGAAACTTGAAGAGGAACAAGATGAGTGTTGAATATTGTAAACAATATTTCTCTTTTATTTTATTACCACCCATCTTTGTTAGCTCCTTGATCTTCTTTCAGACATTGAGGTTGTATTTATAGGAGTAGGAGTTGAGTGTCTTCTTGGTAGTCTTGGACAAGAGGGAAATGCATGTGCACATACAATCTTAAAGTTTTATGGGACAATATGTCTTCCCACAACTAATTAATTAGTTGAGGCAAGTTTTTCCCAGAGAAAGTAGACATTTTCCTGTAATAGTTAATATGCTTTACCTAAATTTCTAAATGAAAAATGTACAAAATAATAGTGGTACTTATTACTATTGGTTTGTTTGAAGACTTTGTTGATAAAGTAGTTGTGTGTGAATTCTCTTTTTTTGAATCGATGGAGCAACTGGCTAGCCAGTGAACCCCGAAG
Source organism: Dioscorea zingiberensis (assembly GCA_026586065.1). Taxonomy (NCBI): domain Eukaryota; kingdom Viridiplantae; phylum Streptophyta; class Magnoliopsida; order Dioscoreales; family Dioscoreaceae; genus Dioscorea; species Dioscorea zingiberensis. Next base: position 7,165,863 of record CM048821.1, on the reverse strand, counting down.
AAACAAAGGGCGGAACGGCCTGGGTTCGAATCCGCGCAGCAACAAGGGTATAATTTCAACCCACGAGCGCGACAGGATCGCCTCAGGAAACCGTCCCCCACAACATTCGAACCCACGCGGGGCTCGAAGCGTGGAACCTGCGTACCGCCAGACCAAGTGGTCCTAGGTAGTTGTGTGTGAATTCTCTTAAAAATGAATGACACGTACTAACCTAGATACCACAAAAATTAGACTATCATGAAAACATTCTTTGAGAGATGTTAAATTACCTTGTTGTGTGTGAATTCTCTTAAAAATGAATGATACTAACCTAGAAACTCTAAGGGCTTGCTTGGGAGGGGTGAAGGAAGGTTTCATAAAGTAAGGTAAGGTAAGGTAGGGTAAGGTAATAGAAGGTTTTGGAACCATATCTTGTTTGGATGGAAGCAAGGGCGGAGCTATTAGTTGGCTAGGGTGGGCTCAAGCCCGGGGTGAAAAAAAAAATTTTGTAAATTTTTTTTTTTTTTTTTTAACTCTGGGGCCCTGGGCATGCTGGGCTTCTTCAGCAGTTCAGCCCACCTTAGCAGTTCAGCCCATCTTAAACACACTAATCATCCTATGTTACTTCATCGTTTCAACCCCCACCACAGCCGGGTGATGAACTGATGATGAAGAGTTACTTCTTCTTCTTCTCCCTGTTTTTGTTTTAAATACATGTGTTAATTTCTTCATGTTGGTGTTCTGCTCTGTTTTTTTTTTTCTCTTTTTTTTGTTCTTCTCTTTTTTTAAGATCCAATGTGTAGAGAGAAAGAGAATTGACTTGCAATTCTTGTATTTGCTACATGCTACAAATGGTTATGGAGGAGAGATTGTTGGATATATAAATTCTTGTATTTGCCTTGTTGCCCATAAAAGCATTATGGAAACTGTTCATATAACTATTTTTTTGCAGGGAATTGACTTGCAACTCAAGCATGTCTGTGATGTTGGTGTTTATGGTTGGAACAGCATTTGTGAAACTGTTGTTGGGCAATGGTTGGAAGATATTTCTCACAATCAGGTTTGGTCCAATAATTTATCTAGGGCATTTATTTTCTTTCATAATTTTGAATTTTCAATATCTTTTAGATAGCAAGCTTCTCTTCCTTGATATCTTTATGAAATTATTTTTATCTCATGGGTTGGTATTTAAATGTTTGATTGTCAATGCTTTTGCTCTGCCAGATTCTCAAAATAGAATAGTTTTTATTTTTTGAATACCATATTTTTTTATTTTTTTAGGCGGGATGCAGCTTTTTCACCGCAAATTGTTTTTAAATAAACAACATTGTTAATATGTTCTCTTCATACCCAATGTGCAGGTGCTAGAGCATTTATTAGAAGTATTTCACTTGAAGCTGTTGTGGTTCTTCCCAAATGAGATGAGATGCTTGTAACCAATATGCCCTCTCGCCTGGAGTGGTTTTACAAAGGCTAGAATATCATCGTGAGGCGCAGCTTCTTTTGTACTACTATGTGTAATTTACTAAAGATTCTTTGCCCTCTCGCATGGTGTGGTTTTTGTGTTCCCAAATGAGATGAGATGCTTGCATAATGATTTTGTTAATAGATAAACTAATCCTCAAACTTTAGACAATGAATTTCACAATTAGTTTAGAAGTAGGTAATTAACCTTTGCTAATTAATTTTCAGGGATATGATTAGAATCATCAAACTTGAGAAAAAATATGTTGAATCTTTGTATGAATGATTAGCTTAGCCAGGGATAAACAAAAATCCTGGCTCCGCCCTTGGATGGAAGTAAGGTAAAAGGAGGTTTTTAAACCTTGTGGTGTTTGGTTTGAAGGTAATAGGAGGTAAGGTTTTGTGCTAACATTACCAAAATACCCTTTGAATAGATAACTTAATATTTTATAGGAGTTTGAATTTATTGTATGCTATATATTGATATTTAATTAATATTTAATGTTATATGATAATATATTAGATTATTTAATAATATATTTTAATTAAATATTTAATATTTAATTAATATTTAATGTTATATATTAATTAAATATTAAATATTTGATTAATATTTAATGTTATATGATAATATATTAGATTATTTAATAATATATTTTAATTAAATATTTAATATTTAATTAATATTTAATGTTATATGATAATATATTAAGTTATTTAATGTTATATATTAATTAAATATTAACTATTTAATTAATATTTAATGTTATATGATAATATATTAGATTATTTAATAATATATTTTAATTAAATATTTAATATTTAATTAATATTTAATGTTATATATTAATTAAATATTAAATATTTATTAATATTTAATGTTATATTATAATATATTAGATTATTTAATAATATATTTTAATTAAATATTTAATATTTAATTAATATTTAATGTTATATATTAATTAAATATTAAATATTTGATTAATATTTAATGTTATATGATAATATATTAGATTATTTAATAATATATTTTAATTAAATATTTAATATTTAATTAATATTTAATGTTATATGATAATATATTAAATTATTTAATGTTATATATTAATGCCTATGGGTATTTTGGTAAACTTAAAAAAGTAAACCTCCAAAAACCATACCCTCCCCCAAAACCCTCCATCCAAGCATGGGTTCATGGAGAACCTTACCTCCAAAAACCTCCATTTACCTCCATCCAAGCAGGCACTAAAATACATGTAATTGGTCCTTCAGTAACTTTGGTTTCATTATATATTTGCCTTATATAATATAAATTGATTCGTTTCAATAGAAATCTGAAGATATTATACTGGCATTATGTTTAATAGCTATGGCAAAGTTTACCACAGGATCACAAATTCAATTCCTGAATAAAATTAATTTCTAGATAGTCTCAGTTTATGTGAAGGAGGTCTAAGCCATCACCCTCTTGGGAATATTTTGGAGACTCAATTGTTTATGGTCAGTGCATGATAACAAGCTTGGTTCTTGTATTGGGGGTTTCTTGGAAATATGTAGATGATACATATTCATGGTCCCCCGACCCATAGTTGGGTCAGTGTCTTTGATTACATGGTTTTGTGTTTGCGTTAGTTGTCTCCTCGCTTTGAGGCAATGTCTTCAAAGTTGTCTGTCGGTGGGCTTTGTATCTCCTCCCAAGTGAACACCAAGTTGTGCTTTACAACGGAATCAATCACCACCAGCTTCAGCCTCTTAGACGCAATATACTGTATCAAATCAAAAAAGTATTAAAAAGTTAATTTCTCTTACTGTAGTTGAATAACTTTAATTGAATAACTTTTTAGAGCCATCATGAGGGCGTTTCCGTCAATGATACCTTCTTTGGACTCCATTATTGTTGCAATTGAATAACTTTGTAGAACTTTTGTCCCTCTGATCATGTCACTATCAAAGGATAGTGAGATATGGTGCACATTTTGATCTTCAGGTAAGGTGTTCTTCTCCGACGAGTCATGTGTAGTTACAGGGATCTTGTTGATTTTCTCTCCTTGTCTTAGCCTCGCTCTACTTCTTCTATTCTTTTCTTTTTCCTTTCCCTTTGAGCGATCGCGCTCCCTCCCCTGCATTGTGAACCTATGTGCCCTACTCCTCCTCAGTGATGACATGTCATGTCACGCCCCGACCCGATCCCGAGACCTCGGACACGTACACAGATCGGTCGTATCTAAGTGGAGGCGAGCCCCTCTCAGATACAAGGCCTAGATAAGTATAGCAGATAACACATAAAATCCAGATATAACTCAAATGTCGTAATCAGAGTTTAACAACATAAATAAAATCAAATCCAGAGTTCAGGGACTCTAAACAACAAGGCCCTGCATGGGTCCTAATAATATAAATCTCACTCAAGAAGAAAATGATAACTAAGATCCTTCGACCTCGGCAAAGATCCCCTCCCCTCGTCTCTCACACGATCTCTGAGACTCCTACTGCTCAGAACCTGAAAGAGAATAAGGAAATAATTACATGAGCTTTAGAATGGAAAGCTTGGTAAGTACCCTGCAACAATATCAAAGGTACAACAGAAACAATGTCAAGTATTATCACGCCCCGACCCGATCTCGGGACCTCGGGCACGTACACAGACCGACCGTATATAAGTGGAGGCGAGCCCCTCTCAGATACAAGGCCTAGATAAGTATAGCAGATAACACATAAAATCCAGATATAACTCAAATGTCGTAATCAAATATCAGAGTTTAACAACATAAATAAAATCAAATCCAGGGTTCAGGGACCCTAAATAACAAGGCCCTACATGGGTCCTAATAACATAAATCTTACTCAAAAGGGAAATGATAACTGAGATCCTCCGACCTCGGCAAAGATCCACTCCCCTCGTCTCGCATACGCATCTCTCGAGACTCCTACCGCCGTAACACGAAGAGAATGAGGAAACAAATGCATGAGCTTTCGAATGGAAAGCTCAATAAGTGCCCTGCAACAAAATCAAAGGTACAACAAAAGCAATGTCAAGTATCATCAAAGAGACCTAGGAGTCTACCACAAACATCAAGGTACAACTCATATCCAAGATAGCCCTCGGGCTCAACAGAAAGATCACAAAACTGATCAAGCTATCCCCCGGATAGTTACAAGCACAACAATCAACCTGTCGCATCTCGGTAGCGCCACCTCTCGTACATGTCGACATGGCGGCCAGATCAATCCCACGACAAGCGGGACAACCGCAGTATCCTCACGCGCATGGAATGCCTAACGCGTCGAGTGTCCCGTCCCCGAACGTTCTCTCAAACCGGAGCCTCCACACTCCACTGTGCCGGGCGGAAAAACCATCTCAGTTAGCACATACCTCCCGGCTAGCACACAAGACCATGTACCCATGATCAAGTGTCGGCCCACGAGTGGGTATGACCAACTCACATATCAAAGACCGGTAGAGCTACACCCTACTTCTAGCATATCAACCATGCACATACTAGATATGAAAGCAAATAACAAGCATGTATGTGCACAAACAGAACATATCAAAGAGAAACATGCTAAATAGATAGTATACAACAAAACAAGAAACCCAATGATGGGTGGTAACTAGGCATGAATAACTTACCTGAAGTCACGAAGCCTGGTGTCCCAAGGAACCAACTCACTTCGCATCTACGTCAACCTGATAGTAGGTACTATATCAGTAACATCAACATTGTATCCCCTAGATGAAGTATGCATGATGTTCTAATTGGGCCCAGCCCAGCTTAATGGGCCTCCCCTGAACTTTCTAAGTCAAATTACTATTATTCCTGACTATTTATATACAAAGGTCTAGGTGGCTTGGTGGTTAAGGCCCACCACTCTTTCTAGGAGATCCATGGTTCGATTCCCTCTCTTATACCCCTTTGTTGTTTTATTTTTGTTCTGATCTGGCTTAGTTATTTAGACCCAACCCAACATGTTATTATCTTGATTTGATCCAATCAGTCGCGGATCCAAATCCATTCAATTTGTTGGTTGATCCAAACCTATCTTGATTTAGTGAAATCTGGCCAAGCTTTAATTAACAGATCTTTCTATTTAGTCCAAAAGAACTCAGTAGCCCAAGTGGCTAAAGCCTATTACAAGCTTGGTGAGGTGTTGGGTTCAAATCCCCCTACCCCACCTCTCTATTTATTTTTATTTATTTGCTTCTTGACTAAGCCCAAATCATTCCACCAGATCTACTACCTTGGCTTAAGCCACTCCAAATTAATCAAACCAATCTTTACTAGTTGGTTAGTCCAAACCCTACTACTCAATTAATCATTCAATTAGTTAAATTGGCTAATCACCTATTTAGTTAATTAACCAATTTAATCAATTAGTTATCCAACTAATCATTGAGCTAACTTCTCAATTAATTATTCTCCAATTAATTCAATCAACTAATTAACTTCTAATTAGTCATTTCACCAATTAACTAGTTACCAGTTAATGAATTAATTAATTAGTTAGTCCCAAATTAACTAATCTAACTCAATTCAATATCCATTTAATTAAACCGGTTCTAATTAATCCCAACCAATTAATTAAACTATGGTTTAATCAATTAATTTATTTAATCAAAATTTAAATCCATACCTTATCCATTAATTTATTTATTCCAAATTTATTAACTAAATTTTATCTTTTAATTTAGTTAATTAATAACTAATAAACCTTGTTTCTCTCTCTTCTCACTCGCCTCCCTCTCTTTCTCTCTCACTCTCTTGTCTTCTTCTTCACTGCAGGTCGTGCCTCGCCGGTGGTTGGTGGTTCTTCGGCCGTCTACAACGCCCCCCCGGCGCTCCTGTGCCTGATCGGAGTCTCCCCGCCGCCGGGCTCCCTCCGTCTGAGGACTCCTCCCCTGCCGCCTGGAAGCTCTGCAGCTTGCAACCGTGCCTGTCCTCATGCCTGACTCCCGGCCGGACCACCCCACTCTCTCTCTCCCAATCGCTCCATATGCATGCGAGAGTAGTATCAGAAAGACAGGAAAAACGCGGCTTACCTTCACGTCTGATGGTTGACAGTGCAGCTGCGATAACTCCGGCGAGAAACAGCGGTCTGAAACACCTCGACGGTGTCGCGTTCTTCCATGTGGATCTCCGGCAGCTCCTTCACACCTCCAAAGGCCGCTAGCACCGCTCCTTGTCCTGTCTCACTCAACTACAATGCCTGATGAAATTGATACTAGGGAATGGAGGCTCACGAATAACAAAGTGTTCACAGTCAAATCACTCTATCACTTTAGAATAGATGGAGGCGTTAGAAGTGACCTCAGACAAAGTTTTTGGAAACAACCCTGTCCTCTCAAGGCAAAACTATTTGCATGGCTGGCAAGAGAAAATAGAATTCTCACACTAGATAATCTACACAGAAGGCATTGGACAGGGGAACGCACTACATGCTACCTATGTGAAACTGAGGATGAATCAGTTCAACATATTCTCTTATCTTGCCCATATGTGAGACCGATATGGGCCCACTTTGAAACCTTATTTGGTGCTTCTCGTGGGAGGGATGATCTTCAGGCCTTATGGGGTCGAAGGAACACCCCCTCGAGGGTGGACAATACCCTACGAGAGGGGTGGAACATCGCTGTTATGGCAATCACTTGGAGTATCTGGGGGGAAAGGAATAGACGGTGTTTTCAGGATAAACAACGTGTTTATTTAAGAACCATTCGTGATATCTCTTTCCTCATCTTCTCTTGGTTGGATGCAGCTCCACTGGCGAAGAGAGCAAAGCTGGAGGCAGCAGCGAACCTGGTGAAGCGCAATTTAGAATTCACAACAACTACACCAGGAAGGGTTTAGGATGATGCAAACACCGCTGGGGAGGAACCGGCTCAAGCCTCTTCCTCAAAGAAATGGAATTGCTTGATGTTCAAATGGATGGGCTTAACGATGTATCTTTTATTTCCTAATATGATCAAGCAATGTAACAAACTCTTTATCTAAATTAAATAAAATTGTGGTTTATCCACTTCATCAAAAAAAAAAGGAGAGAAGGATGAGCTTGTGCGTTTACAGCTCCTCTCCGTGGGTTTTTATAGGGTGTTGGGGGGTATAATTCATAGGGGATTGCAATCCCTTGATTGGAATCATGCATGCATGATTGTCCATTTCCATAATCGTTCTTTCCAAATCCCGGCGAGAAGTAGGGTTCTCGGTGGCGTGTTGGCTGGAGAAGAAAGAGGCAAGTGCCTCAAGATCAACTCATAATCCGATGAACGGCCACGATTTCATAGAGATGAATCCAACCTTAATGCGTGATTCTCGTGGTCCTTTTAATAAGTAACCCCTGCCTTTTATCTATTTTCGTTGAAGTCCCCAATTCTTTTAATTCCTTACATGCAGGTCCTTGGCCTGTGAGAGGAGCACAATTCCTCACAGGTCCTCGAATCTTCTTTATTTACATCCAGGTCCCTGGCAACCTCAATTATCCCTAATTAGGAATTTAAATTATTTATCCTTGCCTTCAAATTCAACCCTAAATATACTCCAATTCAAAATACTTCGTAACTTAATTTGATCAATCAAAGATCAATTTATATATCACTTCCAATCATGGTCCAATCATGATCAATTTGAAGGCTTTCCATATTTAATTAAATTGATCACTTTCATATTTAATTAAATCAATCATCCATTGACTTAAATAAATTTATAACTAAATTTATTTATTCCTTATAATTCCCAATCATTATCAATTTACCAAGATTTTCTTGTAAATTATCCAAATCCCTGAAATACCCTTTGGCGCTTTATTCAATTTACCAAGAATTAAATTAGAGGAAATTCTAAATCCTTTTATTTAAATAAAATCTTGGATTTTACATGTCATGGCCTGCCGATACTTGTTTGCTTGGTGATCGGGGCTTAAGTACTACCCACACACTGGCACGAGACCAGTGGGAGTGTGAATTGTGGACGAGGAGCGTCATGGGATTGTTCCCATCCCAACTTTGTTCTCCTCGGTCGTTCATTGACATTGTGACACCAGCAGCGTTTAAAATGGACTTCTGTCCACTCTTCCTCATTTGAGCTAACTTCAAATAGCTTGTACAAGGTTGTGAGGGCCACATTGATGAAATTTGGCCCTCCTTTCCCACCGAGTGTTCTTGCATAGGAGAACCCCTCTCATCGAGGGCTCCTTGTCTTCACGGACGATTAGGAGTTGGCTTTGTTGCCATTCCCCTAACCCTTTGGCAAAGCCCAGTGTTTCCAGACCCTTGTCAGTATGCCTCTTCCACCTGTTTGATAGTATACAACAACTTACTAATTAGGGAAAAATTTGTCCCCATTATCCATTTCATTGCTATAAAATTTGGTTATAAACTCTTTTTATCTTGATTCTTAACCTATTCTAATTTAAATGTTTGGGAATTTATTCAAGGATAAATGGACTTATATGAGGTTTATCCGGATCCAAACAAGACTTGGGGGAATATAAACAAAAAGGTTATTTGGGTAGATAAAAAAGGTTTTTGTGAAAAAATATTCATTTTATAGTGATCTATGTGATTTTTATAATAAAAATTATCTATTTATACTCAAGAGAAAAAGATAATCAATTAAAAAAATAATGTCAGAAAAGAAATTATGACTTTTGGCTTGAGAAAAATTAGGCAAAGGTTTTATATAGGCAAAATTGCATTTTGGTCCCTGAATTATAGTATATTATTTATTTTGGTCCCTGTATTATTAAAATGTTCATTACGGTCCCTGTATTTTCATAGATCCTGCGTTTTACGGTCCCTGAAATGACGTGGCCATCTATATATAATGCCTAAATACGGATATATTTTATGATGACTTGGCAGCTGACGTGGCGTGCTGACGTGGCACATAAAAAAATTTTTGAAATATGTTAATAAATTAATGCTAACGTGGCATGCCATGTCAGCATGTTGACGTGGCATGCCACATGGCATAAACAAAATGAAAAAATCTAAAAAAATGAAAAAAAATCAGAAAAATATGGAAAAATCAGAAAAAATATGAAAAAAATCAGAAAAAAAATCTAAAAAATATTAAAAAATCAGAAAAAAAAAATTAAAAAATATGAAAAAAATTTAAAAATATGAAGAAAAATCTAAAAATTATGAAAAAAAATCAGAAAAAATCTAAAAATTATGAAAAAAATAAGGAAAAGTTTTCAAAAATAGGGAAAAATATTAAAAATAGGAAAAAACTAACCTTGCCTTTTTACACAAATCTACTATATTAACCATTTAACAAAATGACAGAAAAATATTAAAAAATAGAAAAAATCTAAAAAATATGAAAAAAAAGTATGAAAAAATATGAAAAAAAATTAAAAATATGAACAAAAAATAAGAAAAAATAACCTTACCTTTTACACAACATTTTGTACCTAAACAACAACAATCAACATGGAAAATTAGTAAAAGAGGAACATGTCTTATAGCATACAACCTGCTCCATGTCCGACAACCAACCATTGTTTGTTTACATCTTCAAAACCATTATCTTAAACATTTTGAAACTATTGAACAATATAATATAAAATGATCAACAATTATCCAAAAGAAACCACTGAATGTATGTTTAAAACATCATTCAATATACAACATTTGTAGACAAAAGTGAGAACCATTCTGCAACATTTGTAGAAAATTAATGTCACATCACCAGTGTTGGATATAACCCTAACACTGGTGGGTTCTTAGATTTTTTTTTTCTATTTTTTTAATATTTTTCTGTCATTTTGTTAAATGATTAATATAGTAAATTTCTGTAAAAAGGCAAGGTTATTTTTTTCCTATTTTTAATATTTTTTTCCCTATTTTTGAAAACTTTTCCTGATTTTTTTTCATAATTTTTAGATTTTTTCTGATTTTTTTCATATTTTTTCTGATTTTTCCATATTTTTCTGATTTTTTTCATTTTTTTTTATAGATTTTTTCATTTTTTTTATGCCATGTGGCATGCCACGTCAGCATTAATTTATTAACATATTTCAAAATTTTATTTATGTGTCACGTCAGCACGCCACGTCAGCTGCCACGTCATCATAAAATATATCCGTATTTAGGCATTATATCGGATGGTACGCCACATTCTGTGGACCGTAAATGCCTTATCTATGAAAATACAGGGACCGTAATGAACATTTTAATAATACAGGAACCAAAATGAACAATATACTATAATTCAGGGACCAAAAATGCATTTTTGCCTTTTATATATGAACTATGATTGAAGAATTTCATCGATAACTAAAGGACAAATTATTTATAGGTCACTGGCACTATTTAACACTGTTTTCCACCCAAAACAGACACACCCAAAATACTATTACACTAAATCTCTACACACACACCCTCAAGGACACCAAGGCAAAAAAAAAAAAAACAGTATTAGGGACTAATAATTAAATAACTAATAACTAAAATATTATAAGAAAGTTGGTAACTCATTCATTTTCATTAAAAGAGATTGTGGGTTTGAACCACGCCTATAAGGTGCTTCTAATGGTTTTGTCTATATATATATATAAACCTTAAACATCATCGCCTTACTGACACAACGATGTATTCAACGAATTGAAAAAATAGGCCACAAGATAATAAGGCTAGCATCCGATAATAAAAGTAACGAAATTCATAATAAAAGCTTCCAAATTTCTTCTTGAAAATTACATTTTATGGTACTTATTTTAGGGATCATAAAGTTTCATTCATATCAACTATGGAAATTGTTTTATTAATACAAGTATGGAAGATACTTTTTGAAAAGTTCATCAATCAACAACTTATAAGCTCTCTCTGTAGGGTGATAGCTATCCCAAAAGACATATTTTGCAGCATCAGCACAAGTGCCTGCAGTGAAACTATTACATAACACTGAAACTTCAAGCTTTCCTGACCCACAACATCCTCTTGTTGACTCATCAAATCCTGTCACACATGTTTTTAAATTATTATCTCAAATAAATCAGAATAAAAAGAAGTTTCATTACACATCTTGATTAACTAAAATAAAACAGTAATTATAATCACCATTGATTCACTCATTCACTGTTGTAAGTTAAAAATACCTCTATGGATTTTGATCATATATTAAGGCCCCGTTTGAATTAACTTATTAAAAATAAATAAATTTTTACAGTTTGATAGAAAGATTTTTGAAAAAATGGCTTCTGAGGATAAATTAAGCACTTCTGTTATTTTTGTATTTGGATATATTAATTCAGAAATACTTTTATTAAGAAGAAAAATAAATAATAATAATAATGGTGTTTTGGTAATTGACACTTTCCAAAACAGATTCTTCAGAACGGCTTTTTTAGAAGCTACAAACCACTGGCTTTTGAAAAAAAAATTGTTTTTTAGTTTTTTTTTACAAATTTTGCTTCTCTAGAAAAGCCAACACAAACATGTTTTTTGTTCTTATAAGTGCTTAACTGATAAAAAAAAGCTCTTCGTTGATCCAAACAAGCCTTAAAATAGCTACGTTCAATTCAACCAAAAAAAAAAAACGATAACAAGAGATATATATATATATATATATATATATATATATATATATATATATATCGGGGCTGATATTATGCGGCCAGCCTTATCACTGTGCAATCGCAGTCGCCTCATTTTGGCCCACTTGTATAATGTTTTGAGAAAATCCAACCGTATGGATGGAAAGAACATCGAAAAATAAGCTAGCATGTCAATTTTCATATAATATAGGAACTTGTAGGGTCTTCATCTTAAATGGTGAAATTTTGAACCGGTAAGATTTCTATAAATTTTCACCCGTTAAGATGAAGACCCTACAAGTTCTCAAATTGTATGAAAATTGACATGCTAGCTTATTTTTTGATGTTCTTTCCATCCATACGGTTGGAAATTCTTAAAATACTGTGCAAATGGCCAAATGGAAAACCTACTACTGTCCTCGGCATATTATCCTACTCGACTTATATATATATATATATATATATATATATATAGGGATCGCAAGTGTCAGGCCGGCGCACTTTCTTGCGCCGATATGTGTGAGATACCATAACTTGGGCGGGCTCGGCGGCTGAGACGAGCCGGATAGTCTTGATCCGCATAGCGTCGGCTGTAACAATCCCCGTATATATATATATATATATATATATATAAAGTTATGAAGAAGATATACCATAAACATGTGGTTGTTGAATGATATTCATGAAGATGGTATAGATATCCAGAAAGAAAATCCTTGAGCTATTTAACACTCTCCCAAGCTCTCCAATTTTGTTTGTCATCTTGGAATTGAAAAGTGATGCGGCTTCATTGCGAGATGTCACACATTCTCTTGACAAGCCTCCACCAAGTGTTCTTTGTGATGGCAAACATCCTATTGGAGGAAGCCCTACAAATCCAACCTTTCTTGCACCACCTTGGTGCAATTGCTACAAAAGTAATTACTAGTCAGAATATTAATATTGTATTTTAAATTTTTCAAGAATTCTAGTACAAGGATAGAGTTATGAAATGGAATTTAATAAATAAGAGTTCATTCAATAATTGTGGAAGAGATGTCATATACATAAGGATCTTATTTATTGATGCTTTTAGATTTTGAATTAATTTTGTTTAATTCAAAAAAAATAAAATTTTCAAATTTATGAACACCTATTTTATGTGATGTTTTGGCATGTCGGAGTGAAGTTTTTTTTTATTTATTTTCTTTTGATATGGCAACAATCGCCCCCCACAAATAGGGCATGCACAAGGGCGCAATATATTCACTCCGGGTTTCACACAACGTAACTATTTTACCACCCAAAGGTTTTCCCAGCGGGAGAAGACTCAAGTGTTTGCGTGGGCTACCCCACTAGATGACCCACGTAGCCCACGCCCTGCACAATCACCTTGCTCTAGCGGGGATTCAACTCCTGGATTTCTTTGGGCTGAATCTCTTATGCAAGGGCCCTATACTGCTAGATCAAGAGGTCTTTGGCATCTCTGAGTGAAGTTTTAAATTGATGTGTTTTTTATATATTACTATTTTCTCCTTCTAATTAACCTTGTTTTCATTTTCCAAATCATTGAAACTATCAATTTCAAATTATGTTCTCTTTTTTATCATGATTTTTTCCGTATCTAAACATTTTATCTGTAAACTTTCTCTTCATATTAAGTCTATAATTGTATGTAATCATATGTTTCATAATTAATTATATGCTATATTTTATTGAATTAATAAATAAATAAAATTAAACAAAGATTTTTTTCATTATTTATTACACTTTTAAAAATGAGAACCATCAATGCGTTCCATTCTGTTCTAACTTCTAACTTTCGTTGTCATTCTCATTCTCATTTCATTTACTTCATTTTAATAAAAGCTTGTGACTGAATGAGATCAAGACTTTTAAATAATAATAATAATAATAATAATAACAAATTAAGAAAAGTAATGAAAATATTACCTCTAGAAAACTAGAAGCTGATGAGACCATCAAGTCAATATAAGAAGGCACATCAAAGTGTGACCTAAAAGGTGTGGTGAAGTACGTATTAGCCAAATCATCACTCCCTGCACACACAACATACAGACTATCCGAAACAATGCTCTCGGCTCTTTCATCTCCAACTATACTTCTCAATTTTACTTTGTATTCCTCAAATAATTTCAACTGATCAGTCATCGATAAAACCGACTGCAATCAAAAATTAAACTCTCTTAATCAACCCATAGAAATTATAATGAGAAACCCAAAAATAAATAAATAAATAAATAAATAAATACCACGATAACAGGTGTGAGAGGATCATATCCGGAACCAGAAGAAGCGAAGCTGACACCGGTAACCATTTCTTCCGGAGGAAGATCAACTCCAAGGTAAGGTGGCAAAAGTTCCTTCACGCCGAGTCCTGAAACTGAAGCATCATGAACTTATTATTTAAGGAAAATAACAAGTCGATATACAAGATAATATCCTAATATATCTACCGACGATATATACCAAGGAAGTCGGAGGGGATCTTTCCATTGGAGAAACGTCCGGTGGGGCGGTGGGCGGGGAAGTCTTGTCCATAGGGAGGGAAGTTGCACTTGATTACGGTTTTGAGGACATTATTGTTACCTGGATCAACAATGGAGTCTCCAAAGATGAAGACAGCAGGAGGAGACTTTGGAGGAGGAGTGGAGGATGAGAGAACATGAAGAAACTTGAAGAGGAACAAGATGAGTGTTGAATATTGTAAACAATATTTCTCTTTTATTTCATAATTTCTACCCATCTTTGTTCCTTGATCTTCTTTAAGACATTGAGGTTGTATTTATAGCAGTGGGAGTTGAGGATCTTCCCTTGTAGTTGTAGTCTTGGACAAGGAGGGAGGCAGAATGAATGCATGTGCAACTGCTATTGAGGGTCTTCCTCATAGCTGTGGGAGTTGAGAGTCTTCCTTGTAGTAGTCTTCAATTATGAGGTTTTATTTTGTGTGTACCTCTCCGAATTCATTTTTATTTTTATTGGTGTCTTTAATCTTCATTGTATGGATAGATACCTACACCAACAATCAAGTGGTATATTGATATCCTGGTCCCTGTAAAAAAATTTCGCCAGTGACTCGGTTCGATTCGCATGTGATGATATATTTTTTGGAATGTGAGTAGTAGTTATACACTGGTTATCTCAGCGACCACATGTGCGCTGGCCTCGCCCCCATTTGCTCCACCGAGAATTGTGCACGCCCTCGACCTTTTAGCTGTTGGTAGCTCATATTAAAATAATAATAATAATAATAAAATTTCAAAGAAAAAAAACCTTAAAAGTATTGTATGTTCTCAGTTTTTTTTTTTGTCTTTCTTTTAAAATGATATTAGTTTTTCGCGCTCTCTTTACACATCTAATCACGACGTACATAAAAGATTTTGCTTAAAGTAACAATTAAGTATACAAAGATCTTTTCCTCTCTTAATTGATTATTTTTATGGTGTAAGTGTTTTAATTATATATAAACAATCAAATAATCAAATAAAAATATAAAAATTGTATATTAGATGCAAAGTAAAATTAATTTTTTTTTAATTTTTATACATTAAAGTAAAACAAAAAAAATGTGTAATATTATATTTATGAGCTAATTTATTAATGAAAAGTTATATCATTTCTTATTGCCTCTTTTCTTCTATTTATTTATTTATTTATTAGAATATAGTTTGGATCATTCTAGCACCAATAATAATATTAGATAAGAACAGGGTTCGTTCACCAATATCTATCTATATTGTTGAGAAGATGACATGTTTATATTTTTTTATAAAAAAAAATCTAAAAACTTGGAATCACTTCTGTTCACAATCTTCACTTGTCAAAGGATGGTTTAATCTCAAGATTTTAAAAATAATTCTTTCTTTTATACATGAGGTAGTTAACCAGTTACAGTTTGCATGCGAAGACTAGTTCTTATCTTAGAAATGACTAAAATACCCTTCTATCTCAAGAGAAAGTATTAAAATAATATTTATAACTTGTATGTTGATGTTATAATTAAATTTATAAAAAATTGACCATGAGGACCAAAATTTCAACATACAACCAAATATCCTCCAAAAAGTAATTTAGAATAAAATATGTTGTAAAATTTGAAAACATTTCATTTGTAAATGAAATTTCTATCAAGTATTTAATTTTTTTTTTTTTTTTTTTTAACAAAGGCCACTGGCCTTAAGGAAGAAATTGGGCGTGCACTAGACATGCAGCTTAGGCACATTTTGGATATTGCGGTCGTGGTTTAGTAATGTATAGAATGATATGGTGTTATATGGTATGGTATTGTAATTATTATATATCATGTTTGGAAGATTGTATGGTATGGTACTGTTAATAAGTTGTTTGTGTTTGTTTTGATGGTATGATATGGTTGTAGAAATAATAAAATAAAATACCCCAAATACAAATTAATATAAAATCATATTAAATTCAATGATTTAAGATTCAAAAAATTAAATTCAATTAAAGTATAAAAAGTTCTTATTAAAATCTTGTAAAATATACATCAAATTGTTACTCATTATTTAAAATTAATAAAATTAATATACAATAATTATTAGGGATATTTTCAATAAAATCATGATTTTTGTTGGGTGAAGATTAGGATTGTGTTCCTTAGTTGGTGGAGAGAAGAGGGGAATGAAGTATGTTTTATATTTACAAAAAATATTATGGATATTTTTGATTGAAAAAATTTAGAATAATAGGAAATCATCAAATCGGTGGTTTGAAAAATCCAAAAAAGTAAACCATACCATATATTATGAAACCATTGGATACCATAACCAAACAATGCTTTAGTTGCTACACACATTTGAACACTCACCTTGTGCTTGTGAGGGCTCGATCTCAAGATCACCCAGGAGCCGTCCATCTTAGGCAAGAAATCCAGTACCAATAGACCAAAAGGATCATTGGTAGTATTGAAAACATTTTAGTAATTACCTATAATGAAATTAGTATTAATTAAATAAAATTAAGTCAATTTAATTTAGAAGTTTTGTACTGAGTCAAATTCATTTTTTTAATAAAATAGATAAATCATATCCATTGATTTAAGTAAAAAAAAATTGTACAAAACCAAATCCATACTATCAAGATTTTGAAATCTAAATGTGACGGGACAAAAAGGTGGATGTTGGTTGGAATTAAATAAGCATTATATAAAGTTTTCATTGCATTAACAGTAATATAGATAGGCAACCATCCCTTGATTAAGTGACACATGCACCAAGCTTGCACATCTTATCATACATTAAGAGCAACATTATCAATTTGTTAAAAGTTAAACAAGTTGGATACCATTTAATGCATTAAAGACAATAATGATCATGCTACCATTATTTTTTTATTTATAACTAAAGAAATATCTATTTTGATCTCTAAACTACCAAATTTTAATGTGAGATACATGGTTTTAGAACCACCTAATATAATAAATTATCTTAATATTAAAAAATAATTCTTTAGTATAAATTTAAAAAAAAAAAAATTAGATGGCTAAGATAAGATGTGTATCAAATCTAATTGTCCCCTTGATAGTGAAAGGCTTAATACCCAATTTAGTCCATCTATTATATTGATTTGTGACTTTAGGTCTCTCTATTATAATTTGAGCTTTTTGGTCTCTATACTTTCATGATCTAGAAATGTAAGTCCCTAAAAGTATATTTAAAGGCATGTTTAGTCCCTAAAGTTGACGAAAGGAGGGACTGACATTTCTCAATCGTGAAAGTAGAGGAACCAAGGCTACAGTTATAATAGAGGGACCTAAAGTCACAAATCAGTATAATAGAGTAACTAAATTGGGTATTACACTATAGTGTAATGATCAGAGGGAAAGAAGTTCTAAAAAGTTATTCAATTGCAACAACAATAACGTCCAAAGAAGGTATTGTTGTGATGAAAACGCCCTCACGATGGCTCTAAAAAGTTATTCAATTACAATCAAGGAAATTAACTTTCTAATGCTTTCCTGGTTTAATGTAGTACTAAGGCCGAAGTTGGTGGTGATGGATTCCACTGTAAAGCACAGCTTGGGGTTCACTTGGGAGGAGATGCAAAGCCCACCGACATATGACTTCAAATACACTGCCTAAGAGCTAGGAGACAGCTAATGCAAACACAAAACCATGTAATCAAAAACATTGGCCCAACTATGGATCGGGGAACCACGAATATATATATTTTAATCATCTACTTATATATTCTCTGTCGTACTATTATCCTCCCCCTTGTCGGTCATTGTCCCCATCCAACCTTGTCCCATCCCCGTTAGAGATATTCTCTGTCGTATTGTTATCCT
Source organism: Dioscorea zingiberensis (assembly GCA_026586065.1). Lineage (NCBI taxonomy): Eukaryota > Viridiplantae > Streptophyta > Magnoliopsida > Dioscoreales > Dioscoreaceae > Dioscorea > Dioscorea zingiberensis. Next base: position 7,147,577 of record CM048821.1, on the reverse strand, counting down.
CCCCCTTGCCCCCAGTTGCCACTCCCATGCCCAAGGGGAATATTGGCTTGGAGATTTGTGCTATTTATGTGGACGTTTAGAATGGAGCCACATGTATGTTCATATTTGACCCGTATCATATGTTATATTAAGTACAAGAGTAAATGTGTTTAAAAATCAAAAAAATATAAAAAAATGCAAAAAAATAGTGAAGCAATAGTGTGTATACATATATCTTAAGAATTTATTTAGTTATTTTTATAAAAAAAATAGTTAATTTTTTAAAAAAAGTGGATAAAACAATTGCATTAATTAAAAGGTTAATAGAAGTACACATACAATATAGTAAGACATTCAGTCTATGATAAGGGGCATGATCGGCCCTAATATATATATATATATATATATATATATATATATATATATATATAATTCTGATACAATCAGGTTGGCAGTATCACTATGCAAGTAAGATCACCTCATTTTGAGGACTTTGGAGCGTACTTTTTTTCTAATCCAATTGTATGGATGGAAAGAACATCAAAAAATAAGATAACATGTCGATTTTCATAAAATTTGGGAAAATGATGAGCATGTGAAAGTTTAGACTTTCACCCTTTAAGATGAATGATCATCACCTCCCCCAAATTGTATGAAAATCGAATGTTATCTTATTTTTCAATATTCTTCCCATCCATATGGTTGGATTTGGAAAAAAAAAACCGCTCCAAATGCCTCAAAAGGCCGGCCGGACTGTATCATAACTATATATATATATATATATATATATATATATATATATATATATATATAATGGAGTCATACTTAGATGCATTATACCCTCGAGTGCTTTGTCGCTTGGAGTTAGCTGTGTTTACTCACAAGTCAAGGGCAAGTTTCTCTTGGAGAAGGATTTAACAGCTACCAGTTTGAGTCATTTGGTCGCTTGAGCTACATCAAACCGAGAAAATCTACAATATCACGAATCAATTTAACATAAACATGTTTATTATAAAAAATATCTTCGATTCCTCTCAAACCAAAGGTTTCATAAAATGATCAAAACAACCTGATCCATCACATACGGAGGTTTTTGTTAACATAGATCGTACAGAAATGCAGCCCCAGAGATGTTGCATCAACTAAAGCGTCTCCGTAATCTACCAAAGTGGTGACAAATTAGGTTGCCATTCAGGTGAGACATGGATTCATTGTTGTCGTTATCGATGAAGCATGTCGTTCTTGTCCCATTCCATCTTTACTTGGCTAAGTTATACAGTATGAGGATCATCCCACACGAATCAGGAAAAAAGTTTGATCTTCAAAGTACAATGGCACTTCCAGAATCATATGAGAAAAGCCTAAATATATTTTTGTGAATGTAATTATAAAGGGCTAGTTTTATTATTTAATTTATGTTAGACATGGGCTTTTAATTTATATTATTGTCTACTTCGGCCCGGCCCGGCCCGGCCTGGCCCAACAAACCCAATTGTTTGACATCTTCATCTTCATCTTCAGCAATCTTAAACCTAGTGTCATTTTGCTGCCAAGGTTTTAAATTTAATGGAGATCGCTGGAGCAGAGCCACTATCAACACCATCATCAACATCGCTCGAAAAGGAAAAAGAAGAAGAAACCCTAGAAAGCCTTTCCTTTTTATCTCAGGATGATGAACGAGTGAATCATGGAGACGACCTTCGTGCTCTTCTCCTGCCCGATCCTCAACATCTCCCCGTCACACCTCCTTCCGCCATTGAATCCAATTTCACTTGCTACTTTGCTCTAGGTATGCTCTTCAAATTCTTGTGGAGAATCCTGTGAAATTCTCAACAATTTTTTTCCCCAGATTTTCTGAAGCCCGGGCACGATCAGTATGTCTACCGGCATGCAAACGGGTATGGTGATTTTAGTTTCGTTTTTGAGTACAAATTGTTTTCTGGTTGTTTTATTGTTTGATTTGTTTGAAGGTTATGTGTGATCGGTTTGGCTCCGACTCATGTGGCATTAAAGGAGGATGGTGGAGTGGTGGGAGTGGATTTCAATGTGGGGAAGACTGATCGTAGTGAGATGAAGGTCACTGGGAAGCGTAAAAGGGTAATGTGAATGCATTGCATTGAGGAAAATTAGGAACTTTAGAGTTCATATCATTTATTTGATGCAGAATGCGCAACACTTTGAGTCCAATACTACATTGTGTAAGGTTTCTTCGAATGGTAATTTCTTTTTGGTGAGGTTCGTGTGGTTGGATATTGTTTTGGTTCAGTGATTTAATTTGTTGGTGATTTGCATGCGATGGCTTGTGATTGTTGTTGGATTTTTGTAGATGCTGTGTTAAAGGATCTCTCTTGGAGGTGAATGATAAGTTGATTAAGCAGCCCAATCTGCTTAACACTTCGGTGAGTACAAAGTAGTTATTATATGGTATATAGTGGTTAGTTTCATGTCCTTTTTGACCTGTGTCTTACTTGAGTACTGCAACCAATACTGAATGACCATTGATTAGTTATGTATGTGAACGTTTGGTGTTGCTTGTAAGTTTATGCATTTGATGTGCATTATTTTTCTTCACCATGTGAGGTTAATGCAAAATTCATCTAAAACCAGCTTCTATGATGGTTGACAATTTGGATAACATATTTTTCTGCATCTTTTTATCACATAACACACCCATGGTTCCATGGGTGTGTTATGTGATAAGAAAATGCTTAACAAAGTGAAGGAAAAGTTATATGGAATGACACTTAGACTAGCAATGAGTGTTGGATAACTTATTCACAAGATTAATGGGGCAAGATGAATGGGGCATAAATGAGTATGTTAAGGTTGATGATTGGTGATACAAGACTAGACAAGATTAGAAATAAACACATCTGATAGAAAGTGTATGTTGCACTAATTGAAGATAAAATAAGAAAATGGTGTTTAAGATGGTTTGGGCACGTACGTAGTAGATCCCTAGGTGCTTCGGTTCGAAAATGTGAGGGTTTAGTATTAGAAGTTAAGAAGAAAGGTAGAGGTAGGCCTAGAATTACATGGAGAGAGATAATGTCTAAAGACCGACGTATCTTAGGTATTAAGCCGGATCTTACCTTTGATAGAGGGATATGGAGACATAGAATCTATATAGCCGACCCCATCCAGTATGGGATTAAGACTTGGTTGTTGTTGTTGTTTGTTGTTGTTGTCTGTACAAAAAAAGTTTATCTTTGAAAGTGTATTTCCCCTGTGTGCCATTTCATGTGCAACTTTAAACTTAGAAAAGTAGTTGTATCCTGCTTTTAACTATTTTACTAGACTATATTTAAAAAATATGTGATAACCATTGGAGTATTTCGGTATTTCCTCCTGGTAGAGTACTCTTGTTTCAAGATGAAAAGTATATGATTAGATTGATATTGGTGTAAATTAATTTGAATTACACAAACATTGCCCTTTATTGTTGCACCTCCCCCAAATAAAATAAAATTATGATTTGCATGAATTACTTTTTTTTATTTTGATGCATAAATTACTATTCACTAACTTTTGTCTTTTAAGACTTGATGATCAAATGAAAAGTAATGCAACTTTTATAGAATGTAGCTTAACCCTCTTTAGTATTTTTTATGGATATGTTTTACAAGAAACTTCTTTAGTTGTTCAATATCATAATTTTATTTCTCAAAGTACAGTTTATTTAATCATTAGAGTAATTTCATCCATATTTATTGCATTTGTTTGCTCAAGAATTTTTGGGAAATAAAACTTATGAATTAACAATTATACTTAATCTGTATTTACTGACATACCTCCTACACACTGAAACTGTCCAAAGTAGTCATTCTCACAACTTAATCAGAAAGGCTGAAACAAAGTTGTCTATAGTTGAAGCAAATGCTTATGTTCCTTGTCAATTTACATTATCCCCTGAGAATTACAGAATGCATTGATCATTTAATAAATTCAGCCACATAGATGGTGTGAAAATTGAGGAGTTTGATCTTTATCTGAGAACTTATAATATCGAATGTGGGATGATGAATAAATATAATTCAAGCATAATACCGACAATTCAAAATGGTCTTTGGTAGATTAGAAAATAAGATCTTTTTCCACTGATCACAAAATAACTGTAGCTAAAGTGATGTCCAAGAAATAACATTAATGTGGTACAATCACTAATCAAATTTGAATATAGAAATACTGTATTGTGTTATGATAATCATGATCTAAGTTAAAATTGTTTCCATAGTCAAACTCAGATTGCATCCTAAAACTTGGAAAGGGTAATTTATCATAAGATATGAATAATGCTACTGCCACAATTATTTTCTAAGTTTGTGCATAGACAATCATCAACTAGGAGAAATTGAATTGAAAAATTTGTATATGCAGCAAGGATCATGCTATGACAGTAGACATTTGAGGAAAAATTAATAAATAAATAACAAGACTGTAGTTGCTAAATTAGTAGTTAAAAAGGAGCAATCATCAACAAGTATTGTCTGTCAGGATGTAAGCATGCATGCAGTTTTTGCTTGAGTCTTTGTCTCTTTGTATGTGCTGAAGCTGTTGAGAGCCTGTTTGGTCTTGGCTAATTCTTTCAATACTTATTTCTATTAAACTTTTCAAGCAGGCAGATAGAGAGGGATATATTGCAATCATCATGCCAAAACCAGCAGATTGGCTCAAAATTAAGGATTCATTGTTGAATTATGAAGATTACAAAAAATTAAGAGGTCTATGCTGATGCATTAGAAGGTACTTATTCCTCTTTGCGTTCTGCTTTGTGGACTACTGTGATGGTCATAATGATACATACAACAAGGTGATTTGGTGTTTTAGAAATCATGTAGAATTCTAATTAACAAAATTTAGTCATTTATTCAATGTTGTCAACTATGCATTCAATAGTTTCCTTAAGATAAAACCGTTGCATAATATTTGGTGATTTATTGGGTTGAGCTTTGAATAGACCCAACTGGCATGGTCCATAAAATAAGACTTCAGGCCACACAGGTCATGCTCGGGCCCAAATGAGCCTAAATTTATTTGTCCTGAACTATATATATTGGACCAAAATATTTATCATTGATCCCGAGTTTGCTTGGTGATTTGTTAGCAATTCAAAACTTTGTCTCCTAACTTGATTACGCAACTCTAATTTTGGGATGTATGTGTTGTTTTTTTTGGGCCTCACAAGAACATCATATGTTTGGTTCTATGAGCACTGGTTACACAGTTCAAAAGGCATTGCTTTCTTATCCTTTGCAAAGCATAAAACCTGCCAATTTATAATTTTTAAAACAGTGTGTGTGTGTGTGTGAAACTTGATCATCAGACAGCAAGCACACTGCATCTTGGGGTCCACAAGGCATCATAATATGCACATTACCTGCTCCCTATCCAGTTATTATACCATATGGTTCTCATACCAATCCTGTGACTCATTTTGCAAAAGAAGCATATATCTTAGATGCTTACACGCTAAGTCTATAAATTCTCTTCAAGTGTGTTTTTCTGTTCTTTCTTTTCACTGTTACTGAAATTTGAGAATTAAAATTATTAGTCAAAAGACTCAAAACAACTTTTAATTAAATAAAAATTTGCTCAATTTAAAATAATTAAATGAATCATTAACACAATCAAGTGGGTCCCTCTATCGGTCGCCAGGTCGGTGCCTCGGCGTAAAAGATGATGGGCGTAACCGAGTGACGGCCCCACACGCCACGACCTATTAGCCTCGGGATAGATAACTAAATACCGATCCCAATGCAAAGCAACGGCAGATACCGCACCGTGGTATCCAACTCAGTGAATATGCGTGCCCTTTGTTCTTTACTTCGCTCCAGAGTCTTCTTGGTCACCACGCCACCGTCTCCGTCTCACACAAAGCGCCAAACCGGCCCAGCTCCGAAGTAAAAACACCATGATACCAACCCAAGACAAGATCCTCTCCACACCATGTCGGTCTAACTGGTCAAACCAGCGTTTAGATAAAAGCCTGGATCCAACCATGAAACCCTCTCCTGACGTGTTCTTCTCCCATTGGCCCACGTTCCACAAGAGTCTTCTCTCAAGCGACACGTGCCGCCACGCGTGTCGCAAAACACAAGAAGCAACATAACTTCAATAGAATCTCGACAAGTGTCCTCTCTTGAAATTGGAATCCTCCTTATAAATACTATATCATCCATCCAGACTCTTCCACCAAACTGTCTTCTTAGTTCTTACTCAGCAAGTTAGTATCATGGGTGTTCTGGATCACGTCTCTGAGTTCTTCTCTTTTCAGCACAATCACAAACACAAAATACGCAGGCCACTCCAGGTATATATATGTACTCTTTTTGTCAACTCGATCTCTTTCTTTCATCAACTTCTTTCTTATAGTTCAAACTTGATCATTATTTCTGCAGACAGTGGAGATTAAAATCAAGATGGACTGTGAAGGGTGTGAAAGAAAAGTTAGGAGAGCAGTAGAAGGAATGAAAGGAGTGACACAGGTGGAGGTGAATCCAAAGCAGAGCAAGTTAACGGTGAGTGGGTACGTGGAAGCAAACAAGGTGTTGAAGAGAGTGAGGAGAAAGACTGGGAAACATGCAGAGATTTGGCCTTATGTACCATACGACGTGGTTTACCACCCTTATGCTGCAGGGGCTTATGATAAGAAAGCGCCGCCTGGGTACGTGCGGAACGTTATGGAAGACCCCGCTAAGGCTAACTTGGCACGTGCGAGCTCTATGGAGGAGAAATACTCCACTGCCTTCAGTGATGAAAACCCCAACGCCTGCACCATCATGTGAATTGTGAAGTGAATGAAGTCTTTTAAATATATATATATATATTTTTTGTTTGTTCTTTTAATTTTCTTCATGTATTTTGGTTGCAAAGTTATGGGACCTTGATACAAGGATGTGTATATTATATGGGGTTTTGTAGGATAGAGGTTTATTTGTGGATTTTGATTATTGGGTGTGTTTAGTTTACTTGTTTTTTGAGATGTTAAAGTATATATATATATATATATATATATATTAATATATATATATATATATATATATATATTAATAGTTGTGATTTATGCCTCGTGATTTGTGTATATATATTAGAAGAGAGAGCAAATTGGATTCATGATTTTGTTTTCTTCAACAAGTGGAGCATGTTTTGTAGTATTATAAAAAAAAAAAGTGAGTTAAATAATTTCATATTAAAATTATATAAAGAATATTAATGTTGAAAATTTTTAATAGATATTTTAAATTTTTCCACTGTATTAGGGTTTTATAATTTTTTTATATTATTTATTTTTTTAAGATTTAATTTGTGAAACAGTGCCGATGGTTGAACATAGCCCAAGATGAACCACATAAAAAAAATTATTATTTTTTATTCTTGTAGTCTCTCATAATCGCAAGAAATCGCGTCACGCTTATCAATTAAAATGGATAAAAAAATTTTATATGAGGATATTTGGAATTATGAGAAATAAAATAATAATAAAACTTAAAAAAAAAATTGGATTTTTTTTATTAATCACTAAATTATCCAGGGCTAAATATGGTCTTATAACAGTTCACAACAGTTATTTGAGTTATTTAAGTGTCTATTTAAATGTTAGGACTTAGTGACTCAAATCAGATATATATAACAGCTCAGATCATCAATATCATTGCAAAAGTTTTAAATTAATTTTTAATATAAAAAGTATATATCAGTAGTTGGTATGTCTTAGAGTCCTCTAGATTTGTGTTTGATTACTGTTTTGTATATTTTCATAAAAAAGAACAGTGGTTGATGTGATGCCTTTGTTGACTTTAATTGGTGCAATTTGGTCCAATGATAAAAGGAGTCTCAATCTTCCTTTGTTTTTTAATGCACAAAGTCTCCTAAAAATCTTCCCTGTTTTTTACATTCAATTTTTTTCATTAATTATTGTTGTTGTCGAGATCTATTCTTTAGGGGATCATATTAGATCTAAATTAAATCGACGGTTGAGAGAAGTTGGAGATGATTGTGGTACTTTAGTTGATAGTAAGGGAGAGATCAACTATCTCAGATAAACTCCTTCATGCTTGCAAGATCAATATTTTGCTCAGAGATTAACTTTCAGGGGTCAGATTTTGTCAGAAGAAAGAACTACAAAGGAAGATGAGGTGAGCACTCATGTTCTTGAGGAGCCTTCGGCACTCAAGTTAGGGGACTCCGAATAGAGAAAAGAACGAGGAGAGTGAGAGAGAAAGTGGAAGAAAGTAAAGAGAATTCTAAAAATGAGAGTGATGCTCAAGCCAACAATCAATCTTAGTGGACTCATAACGCAGCTTACCGGTATTTTCTTCGTGAGCCGAGCGTCTTATTACATAGTCCGGAGATAGTTAGTTGCTAGTCTAGAGACCATTGACTAGCTCAAAGACAGCTAGCTATCAACTTGGGAGCAATTAGTTGCCAGTTGAGCATCCTGTAGAAAAGGATGATGTTTTCATTTGTGGTTGATATTTGAAAGACTAACTATTATGGGGAAAAATTTATGAAAACATGTGACATGATCACAAGTGCTAAGATGAGGAATAACTATCGTCATAACTGCATGGTCATCTGACGCTAGATAATAGATTCTGGAAGGTCTAGAAGGTGTTGAAAGTTGGTAACTAACTGCCCCATACTAGTACCCAACTGTCTCCGAGTTTATATATATATATATATATATATATATATATATATAGATATAAAAGAGCTAATGATTAACTAACATCTAACAATCTCATTGTGGTATCTTCTCAAATTTTGCATGTATGATACATGTTCCTTCTTATTTCTCCAAGTAAAGCCCTCGCCATGCCCTTTCATAAGTGGGGACAGAATGACGTCCATAATAAAGACGTTTACTGTCTACTTGTGATGGTGGCAACTAAACATGAGGGTTGTGCTTGTTGCGGGACTTAACCCAACACCTTACGGCACAAGCTGATGACAGCCATGCACCACCTGTGTCCGCGTTCTTGAGGGCACCCCTCTCTTTCAAGAGGATTCACGGCATGTCAAGCCCTGGTAAGGTTCTTCACTTTGCATAATAACCAAACAAACTTTGTAACTCCAGTGGCATCTCATGGAGATCCTTATAGTTATGGCAGGTTCCAGATGATCTCCCCATCTTGGCAAGAAAATCAACAGCTTTGTTATAATCTCTTGGAATATGAATAACCTCCCAGCTTTCATGCAGCTTCAACACCTCCCTCAATGACAATTTTGAGCTCCAGCCAGTGTCTTCTCCTCCTTGTTGAAATGTTCTTGCTAAGGCCTCAATATCAGTGTGTATACTTGCCCTTCTGATTCCTATTTCAGCCATCTTTTTGACTCCAGCTTTGAATTGTTTTTGAGTTGGCAACTAGTTGTCTCCTAGTTGGTTAATGATCTTGTGGCAATATAAAGAGGTCCTTGGCTCACAAAGAATTTAACTCAATAACTAAAGACCTCTAACTCCACTGAGATTGATCGCTAGTTTGAATATCACTCTCATTTAGAATCCTTTCCACTCTCTTCCACTCTTTCTTTCCTCTTTGCTCTCATCTCCATTTGGAGTTTCTAACTTGAGCGTTGAAGGCTACCTAAGGCATGAGTGCACGAACCTCCTCCTTATGTAGATTCTTTTCCTGTCGAGGTTCAATCTTTGAAGGCATGATTATTAAAGGAAACGCTGATCCTATGAAGCACAAAAGAGTTCGTCAAAGAAGTCATCTACCATAAATGATATCTCCCTTAAATTCAACTAAAACATCACAATCTTTACTGACCTCTCTTATCCGTTGATCTTAGATCTATTCTGGTTGTTAATACGAACATGAGAAAAACTTGCATGGAGATAGGTGGAGCCGTCTCTATTTTGGTATTTAGAAAATGTTTTAAGTATTTCCAACTATACGGATGTAAAGATCACCAAAAAATAAGCTAGCATGTCTATTTTCATATAATTTTGTGACCGTTTAGTCCTCCCACTTAACGGTTGAAATTATGAAAGATTTCAATCGTTAAGTAGGAGGACTAAACGGTCACCAAATTATATGAAAATGGGCATACTAGTTTATTTTTCGATGATCTTTCCATCTATACGGTTGGAAATGCTTAAAACATTTTCTAAATATCAAAATGGAGCCGACTCCACCTAAAAAATACAAGTTTTTGCCTATGAACATCTCATTTCAAACTAACAATTAATATGAAAAAAAAATCTGCTTTAAGATTACCAATAAACTATGGTTTTACTTAACTTTAATAAGTGCAATTAGATGGAGATTCCCGAGAAACTTCCACTTGAGCCAAAGTAATGATAGACCCCAAAAAACCTTTATCAAAAATAGGGAAAAATAAAGTGTAGGTTTTAAACAAATTGGTTGGTGTCACAATTTACATAATATTAATTAAAGTAAAATAACATTTTAAAAAAAAATTTAAAATAAAAAAAACATTTATTTTTTCTGTTCAACAATTCAACCTACCCATAAACCCAATAAAAATAATTAATTAATTAATTAATTAATTAAAAGAGAAAAAGAGAAAAAGAGAAAAAGCCATGTCATCCATCCAGTGTCTCTCTCTCTCTCTCCTGCATTGTCTTGTGCCAAATTCCCCTTGAGGCTTGAGTGACGAAACCGAGGGAGTGTGCGCCAGAGAGAAACCTCCTCTCTCTCGTGCTCCTCTACCCCCATCCCATCCCATGGATCAACTCCTCCTCTAGTCTCTCCTTTTTTTTTCACTATTTTTCCTTTTTTTTCTCATTCCAATCCCTCTTCATCCACTCAGCGCCGCCCTTCTTCTTCTTCTTCTACTTCTCCGATCCTAACCCTAAACCTACCTTTTCTCGCTTTTGATCCATGACCTCCTCTCCCCGCCACCCCCAACCCCTTCCTACCACACCGGAGCTCGCCGATCTCTCCCCGGAACAAGCCGCTGACGTCGCCCTTGCGGCGACGCAGCCGCCGTACGATGATGGTGCGGACCAGATGATCGATGGCAATGCTGGCCGAGCCGGGGAGAAGAAACCGGCGTGGAGTAAGCCGTCGAGCAGCAGCGCGGTGGAGGTCGGCCCCGTCATGGGAGCTGTCTCCTGGCCGGCTCTTACCAAGTCTGCTCGGTCCTCCCCCAAGCCCCTCTCCGTCCCCGATTCCCCTCAGGATCCAACTCCGGCTCCGGTTTGATGATCGCCGATCTCCTTAGATTTGTTTTCTTGTTTTTTTTTTCTTTTTTCTCGCGGTTTCATTCAGCTTTTCCATCTGTTTATTTGCGTGCTCTGATTTGGGTTCAGGTGCCTGTGATCTCGTCTTCCCCGAAGAAGACAAACATGGGCAACCAAAGCCCTAATTCTGTGAAGAACCATCAGGCCCCAACCAAGCAGAAATCGACAAAGCGCAGCGGACCGGTGAATGGAGGAATCCTGCCCAACTCTGATGACCAGCCGGCTGCTGAATTGGCTTCCGTCGAGCCTGGCAACAAAACTAACCAGAACGGGGCTGATCACAACCGGAGCTATGCAGGTGGCAGGCGGGGAAATGGTGGTGGCAATGGATCCCAGCATAATCGTTTTGGGCATAGGCGAGACCAGGATTGGGGCCATAGAAGCTTCAATGGTAGGGATAACCACATGCAGCTGGGACAACACCCGAGAGGTGGGGGTCCCCGCCCATTCCCAAGGCAGGTGCCAGCCTCTGCGGCGGCACCGATCATGGGTCCACCTCATCTCCAGGGCCAGCATTTCAGGCCTCCTGCGGGATTCCCTGGTTTGTTTGATCTGTGTGCATTCAATGTGTTTATCTTGTTTACCTTTGGGTTATTGGTTTTGATTGTTGGTATTGATCTAAATCTCAGATATGAACAATCCTTTGTATCCTTTGGTGCCACCCCAACCGCTAGAGACATATGGTGGGATGGCATTCCTCCACCATGCAGTGCCTGCAGCAATGCTTTTTCCTGCTGTAGATCCTTCTCATCGTGCTGCACTGTTGAAGCAGATAGACTACTACTTTAGGTAATTCATTTAGAGCCTTTAATTTTGTTTTTCTATTTTGTGTCGTAACTATTTTCTCTGAGCAATCCCTTGTTTTTTGTTTGTCTCATTTTGTTTAGTACTGAAAATCTTTGTAAAGATATCTACTTGCGGCAGCAAATGAATGATCAAGGATGGGTTCCAATTTCATTGATTGCTCGCTTTAACAAAGTAAGTTATTGAAAGTAGAGACATTAAAAGTTTTACTTCTTCTTGCAGTAGTTTGATATTTCAGCATTTTCGAGGAACTACATTCATTCTTCTTTATATGATGTGATCTATGTCTTGTGCTCACATTTCTCACTTGCCTGATGTTGACAGGTGAATGTTTTTATGGTGAAGTTTTATTATCCAGCTTTGGGTTATGAATGTTGAGATGTTTCTTTATTTGTTTGTCTTAAAATTGAGTGCTTGGATGGATCAAGATGTTTTTATTAAGGCCATACATGTTAAATTAGATTTAAGAGGGTAATTTGTTGTTTGCTTGAATTTCTTGCACATGACTGAACCTAAAATTTTTGAAGAGTTTTTTACTTGCCACCCTCTGAAAAATAGCGAAATCACTTGTCACCCCCTCATTTTTAATAGTACCTCATAACTCCCTATATTATATTTGTTCTACTTGCTACCTCCTAGGTCAAACTCTTATATTTTAACCGGTTACAATATATGTTAAATGACCCTTTTGACCTTTTGACCTTTCGATATATCATATCCTTTTCAATGCATTCTCTCTCACATTCTCAAGTGAGTAATTTAACACCCCAAAAGGTATACTATATACTCAATTCTAGTTTCTAATATACTTTACATATATTTTTTATAATAATCTAATTATTCTATTTACTTTGAATATCTTTCAAATATATATTTTTTATATATTTTAATACATGCCATTACAAATTAAATAAAAATATAGGTTAATTCCATTTTTTATAAATTAAACATAAATTTATTTGTAGCCCCTTATTAAAATCATAATTTACTTATAACTCCTTTCAAAATATTTTTAATTATTTATTAGTCATGGGTAAATATCAACCATGAAAAGAAGAGGATATTTTTGTCTTTTACTTGGTATTTTAAATGGTTTTAAAAATAAATATTTAAGGCTTTTGGTTAAGAAAACTAACTCAAGAGGTGGCAAGTAGAATAAAAATAAAATGGGGGTTATGGGATATAATTGAAAACTGAAGGGGTGACACTATTTTTTAGGGGGTGGAAAGTAAAAAACTCATTTTTGAACCCCTTTGTCATTAAAATGAAGACTGCTTTGTAGAGTTTGTCCATACATGTTACATATACTTATTCCTCCCTTAATCATCTGAAATACATTTTTTAATCTGGACACAATTAATGACTCAAACAATTAAAGTTAAAAATAAAGACCTTGACTCTTGTATTGGTTATGTTATATAGTTCATGATCTATGGATGTATATATTGATTTTGAAATTTGATTGGTTCAATGCCATATATGCATAACAATGAGTTGCTTCGGAACAAATTGTTACTAACAAAATTTAAACTAAATGAGAAGAAAGATTTGTCATGCATGTTGATGGGTAATCAGATCCTGCATGTACGCGTTGCACATTTTTTAAAGGATTGTGCATGTCTTTGACTTTTGGATTGTTTGTTCATGACTTTGATTTTTAATTGACTACTTAGCAGAAATCTTTCCTTAAGAAGTGTTTTTATGTGATACTACTTGCAATATAAAAAAATATTCTCCATCCATTTTGGTTTGCAATTAATATGTTACAACGAGATAATGTTCCTTTTCACCAAAATTATCATCTTCTTATCTAAAATTTGATTGTGAATTGAGTTGCTTGATTTGACTGAAAGGTGGATTGCATATTCATGCAAAAGTTGATCTGTGGCTTTAATGTGTGTAATTCATATGGATCGTCTATAGATCATCTATAGAGCTATCCTTTAGTTTCTATTGCATGTGTAGTTCATATGGATCAATCAATGAAATCATCATTTCCTTGCAACATAACACTGTAATTTCTAACTTTGAAGAGATTTAGACCTGTTTGGATCACTTGAACTTCAGGGAAGCCCAAAAGCGCTTTTTTATAAGTTAAGCGCTTTTGGGATATAAAAAAATCCTTTGTATTGGCTTTCCAGAGAAGCTGTAAAAAAAAAAAAAACCTGAAAAATGGCTGTTTTGACTTTGAGAAGCTGGTGGTTTGAAGCTTATGGAAAAGGTGGTTTTTTAGAAGCTGTTTTGGGATCATACAATTACCAAAACACCCTTATGAAAACAAAGAAAGACAAGATTTTAGGGTTTTGGGATCATACAATTACCAGAACACCCTTATGATCATACAATTACCAAAATACTTATGAATTAACATATCCAAACACAAAATATAGAGAAGCCCTTAACTTGCTCGGAAAAGTCCTTTTTCCAAAAGTCCTATCAAACTAAATAAAAACATTTTTTTTTAAGCCAATCCAAACAGGCCCTTATTGTTTTGATCTTTTTCTATTTTTCTCTCCATTCTCTAAGTTGAGCCTGATGTTCTTTAATAGGGGGCTGAGTAATGGCCTAATTGTTGGGGTAGAGGAATTGAGGAGTCCAATGCATGAGTTAGGTACAACAAGAAGACATCAATTGTTTATTGGGATGAACTTTTCCTAAACTTTAATTAAAATATGAATAACCCCTTTTCTTATTGTTGATATTGAGTTTCTTATATCAATTAGTTTGAAGTTCCAGAATTTCCTTCCTATCTTTACTATCAATATTCTTCCTTCATGTATCCAAACCATAGCAGCTTCTACCACTGCAGCTGCATATCCTCCACCATCCTAACTGCATCACCCCTCTTTCACCACTACCCTGCACCTCTGTCATTGCTGCTACCACTGCCCTGCTGCCTATATGGGTGCCTACTTCCATTACACTATGGGCATATATAATAGGTGATCTGTTCTGGTGATGGACTTTATATATATAAGCATTCACAACATCCCTTCCTGAAATCCTTGTTATAGATACTTTACGATGGATGGTGGCAAAAGTTATAATGTTTCTCTTTAGGGCAATCTTCTTGTATACCCTGGCTGCAGTGACTTGCTCTCGGCATCGTTCTCTTGCCTTTGTCTTCTTTTGCCTAGGTCGAGCTTCCTCCCTTTAGAAGTTGCAGAAATGCTTGTTATGGCTGTAATTGTGCTGCATTTATTGCACACTATGGGTAAACTTCTGGATGTAATTTCATAATTATATCTAGAATTCTAGACTTGGTTGGTCTATTGTCTTCATTAGCTAACTTTGGCTCATTACTGTTCACCAATTTTTATTTCCTAATCAAATGCCTTGCAACAAATCAATTAGTTACTTTTGCAGTGTGCCTTAATTCAATGTACTTGATAAGCAATGTGGGGAACACATGATTGGGCTTCTTTTCACTGGTGCATCTACCCCAATAAATTTTATAGGATATCCAATTCTTGATTTCTCTGATCCAAAATGATCAACACCCTTCTAAATTTCCATGTACGCCAAGTGGGATAATTGGTGGATTTTTATGAGTCACCAAGCATAATTACCTGATTGGTGTTGCTTATGTGGTTTTTATGCCCCCTAGCTTATTCCTTGCATTCTTTTTGCACCTGATTACCAGGTTGAACCTGTTGCCTAGACATTCACCTCATACTCTGAGTCTACTGTAGCTTCAAGTGTTTCTTAGAAGGTATTATACATATTTAACCGGTCAGGGAATTATACAACACTCACAGTATATGATGTCACTGATAGTAGCCAAGCTTAATCATATGTGAGGTCTCGTATATTTATCTTTTCTAGAAATTGTTTAGTGTAAATCTTGGGTTCCTCCTTCAGTCGTCCCTGTTTAACAACATCTCTTCTTTTGTATTCTTTACACTAATATCATATCTTATTAACCCGACTGCCTTTTTAGGCTTCTGTTTGTCTTTTTAGCAATACTAACCTGAATCCCTCCACTCCTTATCTCTTTCACCCATGTTACAAGGGGCAAGCACTGAGCTTTCCAATGGAGAACTTATGTCTTTCCAATATATATATATATTCTTTTGGTTGTGTCAACACTGATGGTAATTTCTTGTTATATTCTGCAGGTCAAACAATTAACAAATAACATACAGTATATTTTTGACACAGTGCACTATTCAACCATTGTGGAAGTACAGGTATATTCTCTCCAGATGACATGACAAAATAGTTTTCCCTGCAAAAGTATTGTTCACTGGATGATATAACTCACGGTCCTTTTGTCTGTACTTTGCCAACTTTCTCGCTGCTACCTTTCTTATTATATATCTCAATGCAGGGTGACAAAATAAGACGACGCAATGACTGGATGAATTGGGTGCTTCCCCAATCTAATCATTTTGGGAGTGCGTCAGGCCCACCATCTCCGGCAACACCAAATTATGATGCTCTTGGGGTTCACTTGCAAAGTTTCAGCCTAGAAGACGGGGCTACTATTAATAAGTCGTCATCATCTGGGAATTTTAATGAACATTCACATGTTACTCTTGACCCTTACAGAGATGGGGATGGGAAGGCCTCTGGCCATTCTGACAGGTTTATTAGGTCCACAAGAAGCTTAAGCAGAAGCGACACATTCTAAGCTGGATTCTCATGAAACTTGGAAGTGGCTTTCTTTTCTTGCATAACCATGGAGAGATTGATAGAAACAAAACAAGAAAGCTAGTAGCAAATAAAGGGATCAAATAATGAGACATGATGGTGAAACTAATAGAGAGCTTGGTTTTGGCTGTCAAGTGGGGTTGGTGGATCATGGTGATACCTCATTACCAGACTCAGTCATCAGTATTGCTGAACTATTATTCCTCAGTATATTTAGGCTCCATGGCTCCATTTTTTGGGGAGAGTTTTGACTGAGGTTTTAACTGGAAAGTTTTGGATGGGAGAAGGGATGGAACTGGGTAGAACCTCCAAAAAGGTTGCCACTTTATTGATCTTTTTCTTATATTAAGCATATGCCCCTGGTTCATGTGGCATTTGAAGATAATTAAACTTCTGTTTTAACACTGTTATATTTCCACAGATATGGACAAAGACAAAATACTTGTTTCTCTGTTTTATTAGTCTGCTTTAAAAATATTTTAACAAATACATTGTGGTGGTTGGATGATGTTGTCTTTTCAACATGATATTGCTCTACTTTTCTTCTTGTATTAAGATTCATTTATTAGATGCTACTTCATGAGCAGGTTTTGATTTATGAAAGTATTTGTATACTCATCCTTTCTTTCTTGCAAGAATGAGAGGCCTTTCCTCTGTTATCTGTCTAGGTTTTTTTCTTTCTATTTTTTTTTTTCTTTTCTGGTAATATGAAACCATGAGCGTGCATAAACCTCGGCTCGGCGAAGAAGACGTGAGGGTGGGGTCTGTGCACATGTGGGTGCTGGGATCACTTGCCACAATCACTACTCACACTCCTAGAAATGTGTCATCACTCGTGAATCGAACCCTAGATCTCTTGGTTGTTGGAATTCTTGTGGGGGCTGAGATACCAATATACCTCTTGGTTGTTAGCTGTCTAGGTTTTATATAAAACAAATATGAACTATCTCTTAATTCCAAAACTCAATAATTAAACATGGACTCATACCACACTTTCCCATAGATAATATACAAAAAAAAATAGTAATTATTGGGCAAGAACATAAAATAACCAAAAAAGAAAATAGCTAATAATTAACAGACAATTATTGATCTGAAACAAGAGTGTCTTCCAGATGAAACCCAGTTTCCTTTCTAAGTTCATGTTGGTTTCCTCAGTTGTCTTGTCTCCACACAAACACAATAATCCCCACTCTCCTTTCCCTCCATACTATAAACAAACAAACTACCTTCACTTCCTCTGAACTACAAACCACCATTATTAAACAAAAGCAATTCGTCCACTTCTTCACTAGTACCTTCAAAGAAATCACAACCAGAGACCATTCATCTCATCCAAATTAACAACACCACCACCATTATATATATATAGAAGTCTCAACCCCTCCATACTTCACTAAATCATCAAGAAAAAACACATTACTTTGAGTGATGGACGTAGATGACTGGGAAATCCTCAACCATGAGCATGAGAATGAGAATCCAAACCACTTCTCAGAGGAGAAGAAGAAGAAGAAGAATCCTGAAGACAAAGAAGAAGGTGTTGTCAATATGGAGTACTACTTCACCTGCAAATCTCCACCTTCAGTGGTCCTCCCAGCTGGTGAGATTAATCCCAATAATCATGTTGAAGATCAGAATGATGCAATATCAGAGCAAGAGATAAAAGAGATTAGCATTGCAGTACTACCTGATGTGTTGGCAGAGATGGGTGTGATATCTCAACTGTTTCTCAAGAAACTTGAGGATGATGATTCTGTTAATATGAAGATTGAGCATCCTACATGCATTATAAGGGAGTTTTATCAGAGTGAGGACTCGGAGGAGTTTAGCTCGGAGGAGTTTTCTTTTGAGGATCATGAGATTGAGAAGGAGAAGAAGAAGAAGAGTTGTAAGGGTGAGGGTGATGTGAGTGCATGGGGTTTGAGTGGGGCAAGGACTTTGTGCTCCATTGGAGCAGCTGCGGCCACTTTGTGTGTTCTTCTTTTCAGTGGATGTCCACATAAGACTAAGAGGGGAAGGTATCATCAAAACCAGGTATATATGCAGTTATAGTTCATAACTTTATGATTTTTTTTTTTTTTTCTCTTTTGAGTGTGTTGGGATTTGTTGGAATGTTCTTTTAATTTAAGAGAAAAAAAAAGAGGGAATAAATGCATACTTTGATAAACATAATAAAATGGAATGAAGGAAAATATACTTATGTTGTTTTTAATGTATATATTTCTTTCTATTTTTCTCTCTTTAGTTTTGCTAGATATATATTTCCTCTACACAAACATAATAATATTAAGATTCTTTCTTTTATTTATTTATTATTATTATTATTATTATTATTATTATTATTGTTTCAAATACTCTGTTCTCCCCTATAATTTAGGGTGATCTGAATTACAAATGCAACTTCAATTGAGAAATATATTTTAATTAATATTAATGAAAGGAGCTCTCAAGAATTGGTAAAGTCTTGCCACCTTATAATGTAATCTGCCGACGTAATTCATTTTTCAGACTCCATACATAACAGGAGCTTTATAACACTAGACTGCCCTTTTTTTTAATCGTCTCATAATAAACATTTTTACCTTGATAGAATTCCAATTTGAGATTTTTTTTTCTTTTAAATTGTCAAACTTATTTCTACTAGAGTCAAACCACTAGTGATCATTTCCTAACATTATTAATGCTGCAAATGAAGGCTAATATCTTGGACTGCAGGAGATTGTGGAAGAGGCTCAGCAAACCTCAAAGCTAAACCAGGCAGTCCCAGTCACTAAACCAACCCAAGTCAGAGGAGCAAATATTTCATTCGAAGCTTTCAAGTAGTGACTTGATCTATGCTACCAATGGGATATTTGTAATCTTGATAGGAGAGGGTATATCTGTATTGTTTCATTAATAAAACTATGTATTTTTTGTGGTTCAAATGAAAAGGAAATAAAATAAAATAAAATAATCTAAGAGTATGTTTGTTGTGAAAGTGTTGCAAGGATTAATGATAATGAAAGTGGTTTATCCACCAATTTCAAAAAATAAAAAAGAAACATGTGTTGTAAATTTTGTGAAATTATTTGTTTGTGAGTTGTGAAAATTCTTCATGAATAACTGATATTTTGATATGAAATAATCTCAATTATGTTTATAAAAGATGGTGTATTTTAATGTAAATTGATTATGTATATTTTTAAAAGATGCTTGAATAAAAATTTATTCCGGGTAATATTGGATGAGAATCAATTATGAAAAATTAAGATTATTTTTATTATTTATTATTTATTTATTTTTTTGACAAAGGCAACAAGCGTCTTCCGAAAGTTAGGAGGCGGACAACATGGCACCCGTACACACGTGCCCTCACATTGTGATCGTGAGAGTTCAAATCTAGGATTGTCCCAACCAACGATCCCTATACAAGAGACCCGATACCGATAGACCAAGCCGTTGGTCCAAAACAGTGTGTCTCTGATTTAACAATTCTCCATCTAAGCTTATTTTTTGCACTTTTATAGTTAAATTATTCTTCCAAACAGTCATAGACTGAAAATAACATGGTTTTACAAAAAAAGTTACAAACTTTTCTTTTAAAATTTTCGACAAAGAAAGGGATCAAAGCTAACCTCATCCTAAATCTTTCCTGGGTGAACACTCAGTGCAACATACTCAAACCAACCTATGAAGACAAAGTTAATCAATGATTTATAATCTAAACCATTCCACAATAAATCTTGCAGTCTTATTATCAGAAAGCAAGATAATATTAGACCCTCGAAAGGAATGATAACTTTGAAAACAAATAACGAAAAATGATGTTGATGACTCTAATGCAGACAGAAAGAAGATCATCAACATGATTTAACTTAATAAAGAATCACCATAGGTTACACACCTGCAGTTAAATCTTGTGATTACAAAGCAAAAGGTTGTACAAAAAAAATCAACGCAGTAGAAGATACTTTGTCCAATTTTATTTTGAGGTGTGAGATTTCAATGTCTTCAGTCAGATTTATTTACATGTAATTTTCAAAGTGGCAAGGACCAACCACATCTTTTCCGCGGGATACACCGTAAACAATAGGTTGAAGAACCTGATTCAAGAAACCTAGTCTAGATTTCAGATGCTTGAACTGCTGCTCTGTACATCGCTGACTCAATGCTTTTCTCCTAACTGAAAACCTAGCATCTTTTCGACACCCTTAAATCAATCATGGAAGGGAACATATTTAAATCAATCAACAAACCAGGTAGCATCACAGCTGAGTAGAGGTATCATCTTTGCCTGTCTACATCCTGAACAGAATCAAGCTGCTCTTCCAAAACACTGAGAAGATCAAGGTACTCTTCGAATGCAGGATGAGACTGAAAAAAGTCATGAAACAATCTTAGAAAGATGCCAGAGAAAAATTATTGAACAGCCTTTAGTAGTTTCTCAAACCTGGAGAGTGGTACTGTAGGCCTTCCACAGCCGCAAATCATGTCGGAAAAGATCAAATAGTACCTAAATGAAAAGAAAATATATCATTCTGAGCAGAATTTGGATATATAATTGAGTCAATTAATGAAGGCATGAGACAAGGAAGACTATATTTATGTGGACATTGGAACCATGATTGCAATTAATATGTTTGCCCTCTTTAGAAAAACAGCAGAAGGAACAATAGAATAAGTCAAATCATGATTTCTAGTCCTTGATCTTTCAGTAAACAAAATCTCTAATAACTATTCCCGATTGAAATAAGCTTAAGCAGGTAATACAGTTAAGAAAAATAAATAAATAATAATAACAATAGGATCTTATAAATAATATCCACCATAGTATTGGCATGAGGTACATGTATACTAACTAGGTCAATAAGTTTGCTAAAAACCTCAGAAACAATGAGCTGATAACCAGCACAAGGAAAAAAGTTTTCAAATGCTAGGCAGGCAATGTGAGGGAGACTATAAAGTGGTAAATAATGCTCTAGCAATGTTACAGAAATTCCAATGAGAGATCATTGGATAAAGATGGTTTTGATTAGAATTTCAATTCTTGATTTCGTTCTAAAACTGAACCACCAATGTCAAGGTTTTGTTTAGTCAGTCCTTTTCTAAAAATACAAAAAATACAAAAAGGAAAGAATAGGAAAATTGTCAAAAGAAATTATAAATTACACAAATAAAAGGAAAGGATAGACAATAATGCATATCAACAGTAATGCCAACACTGTAACACATAATATGAAAAGATCAAATAAACTATCCAAAAAGGCACATATTACATCATGTTAAGATCATTATCTAACAAAGTTATACCAATTGTGTTAATCAACATAAACTATTTGCCTCGTTAATTTAAACTCATGGCAATTAGTTGATCAATTTATTAAATTGACTCTAATTCAACCAACCATAAGTCAGCATGTTCTATCTGACTTCTAATTCAGATTAATTATGCATATTAACCATTAATTATAACGGCAACGCTAATGTACCCTCATTTGTGCAATTCATTGAATGATTATGCTAAGCCAAACAAAACTCAGCCAACTGTAAACTAGTTTGTGTTTCAGTCAGTCAATTGTTGTTAATTTAAAAATAAATACATAAAATAAAACAAAAATTACAATTATTTTTAGTCTTAAAATGTTTCTATATCTAAAGTTTAAAATATTTTTATTAAACAGAAGGGAAACTTATCCAAAGGTAGATCTTAAAATCATGCACACAAGAAAATGATTGTGTAGGCTAGCCCATGACCATTCCTAAACATCAGTTAAGCATCAGTTCGTAAAGTAAATATAATTAAAATTTTCAACTCAAGTACTAACAGCATTATTAAGAGATGCCAGTAATACCTCCGAACGCCTTAGTAGAGTCGCCAAAACTACAATCCATTCCTTGAATCTGACTGAGCACATATGCGCTAGAAGGAACTCTGCATCTAATCGGCTCTGAAGAGTACCCATTTGGAGCTATATACATCAAAATAAATAAACAATGTCAGGTTAGATAGAAACCAGAAAATAGAAAAGCCTATGATTTGTTTAAAAAGAAACTCAAAAGATTGTATAATACATTATTCTAATAAGTACAGATAAAAGAAGTTTTCAATATTTTCTTATGGCTCTTTCGCCAATGGCTACCATGTTTTTCAGACTTTCCCAGGTGAATGTAATGATATCCACTCATGAATGTAGTTATTTGCTATAAAAAATGTTTTTCTTAAACTTGCAAAGCTCCATACACAAAACAAAGCAATTCCATTTAGAACTCTGTAGGCACTGAGATAAATGGAAACCGATGGTATATGATCCCTCAGAGACATTAATGTAGGAGGTACAATTGTAGTATCTAGGTGTGATCATAACCAGTGTGGCAAGATTTTCTGATGAGAATATCCAGTAAGAAATCTACCTTTTGCCCAATCAATTCTAGCCCAGAAGCAAAGTTGTCTAGACGTGCAGATCCCAACCTTTCCCGCTGAAGATATTCCTGTATCCATTCATACATCATGATCTTAACAGCTAGCGAAGGTGAAAGAACAACAAGAGAAGAATCTTACCACAAGATCAAATTGGGTTCCCTTCACAAATGCAACAAGTTTCGAAAGTTCCTTTCCAGACATCAAGTAGCTAGCATGGTTCTCCAAAATATTCTTGACAGAAGTAACATGTGAGCTTGGTTCTTTGAACGAAGTGCTGTCAGCCAAAAAACACACCATAAGAACACAACTTTTAAGGGGGAATACTAAGATCTTCTAAGAAAAGAGAGAAAATGGATGGCAAATATCAAACCATTCAAACCTTTTCAAATCAGATGATTGCCTCTTGTAAGAAGATCGGAATAAAAAATAACCCAAAAATCTAGGAGACAACTTGTCTGACTCTGAGGTACCATTTTCATAGTCTCTCCCAGATCTCAGCAAGAACCGCACCTGTAAATTTATATATGCTTAATCATATCACACACTCATAAAAAGCATCACATCAATAATAAGAAGTCAATATTACATGAAAGACATACCAACTCCCCAGCAAGCTCATACAATGATTCATCTAGTGTCGCCTGAAAGGGTTTCATGTAGCACTCCTCTTATTTAGCATGCTAGCTTTATTGGAAAAAAAATGATAAAATAATTTTAAACTTTCTCTTACTTGTAATAAGCGCAAGGCACAGTATTGACTCACTGCAGGGCCTTCCAACTTAGCAATTACCTGAGGTTTTACCAAATTAAGGGCTTTTGTTAACTCTTTATAATATTAGTATGAGAGTTATATATAATTTAATGTAAGGCATGTAAGTGTCAGACTCTTTAACATCAAGGACATAAGCCAAGCCGAGAAAATTAGTCTTGAACTGTTAAAGACTTGCACCATAACAACAACATTGCTTAGCTACATCCTGTTCTACAGACTGAGGATCTCAGGGTCTGCTTAATGATCAAAAAATCAAAATGAAGAGATGCCATACCAGTATATAACAAGCAGCAGTCCTATACCACCGTCTCTGGAAGCATTCTTCAAATAACCTTAAAAAGAAATGTCAATCGCAGTCAATATATATAAGATTCTATATTCTAAACATTGGACTACAAAATAGAACACCAGAGTAACAAGTGGAGATTGAACAAAATTCATAGGAAACATTTGAGAAGCACGGAGGATCACATGAAGGTTGGGATGCCATAGCAGCTCCATATGTGCTACAACTAATGAACAAGATGTATGGGTGCTAGGATTTGAAAAATAAGTAAAAACTCTTGTAGAATCACATTCAGAATTCCCTTATTACTGTACTACAGCCATGAATTGTTGGTGTCACGAATATTTTTCTTGCAGGTATCAAGCAACTTTGAATGTAGGAGACAGCAGACTAGATCCTAGCATAAACTCATAAACTCACAAACAGCCTCAAATTGGGCAAAACTAAACTCCAAGATGTAAACCATCCATTTCTCCATATAAGGACATATTTAATATGTATTAAGAAGACATTGAACTACATATAATA
The DNA here is from genome assembly GCA_026586065.1 of Dioscorea zingiberensis. NCBI lineage: Eukaryota > Viridiplantae > Streptophyta > Magnoliopsida > Dioscoreales > Dioscoreaceae > Dioscorea > Dioscorea zingiberensis. The sequence continues at coordinate 7,122,943 of CM048821.1, read as the reverse complement.
TTTAAGCAAATAAATAACAAAGTACAGCTGTACCAATTGTAAACTTAGCTTAAACTACAGGCTTAACCTACAGAAGGGCTTCAGAACTCAAGTTTCAAGAACAAAAAGCTCTTCTTAAAACCTTATTATGACAATGTATTCTTAACGTAAATATTACGGTTTGCATACAAGGCAAGACACTATTGGATCAAGTTAGCTAAGATGATCAGGTGATTTGTAAGGAACAGTGGAAGAAATTGAAGTATTCTGGCATACAATGAGTCGACATAAAAATTTAGCAGACTGATTTCAAAAAGTACAAAAGATTGTAATCACTAAATAAAAAAGATTTTGTGGCCATTGTTCGATGAAGTTGGCTAAGATACAAAGGTGATTTGTAAGGCACCATGGAGAAAATTGAGGTATTCTAATATACAATGGATAAAAAGAGAAACTAAGTGGATAAATTTAACAAAATACAACAGATAATACTATACTAAATAAATTAAAAATAGTTTATGTCTGAGAGCTTGGAAAGCATCATGGAAAAGGTATCAAATATTTAGGAATTAAAAAAGTCTTTGTAGATATAACTTCTAAAGTTGTGAACACATTACCCTCCAAAGTTGTTAGTTACATATATAGGGCAATCTGCAAACACACCCATTAAAAAGCGCATAATTGTTGTGTATACCTTCATAAAATCATATTTGGTATACCCCCACAAGATGCTGATATGTGGATATAAACCCTTGTGATCAGAAATCAGCGTAAATTTTTTTGAAATTTTTTTTTTTTTGGGGGGAAAGAAAAAACATTTCCAGCACTAGTAGAACTGAAAAATATAAGTACTGGCCTATGGCCAATCATCTTCAAGTACAAAAGTATTGTCACAACATACTCTGTTGATCTTCCAGCAGAAGAGAACAGATCAGCCCAGTGTCGGCCATCAGTTTTCCGAGCAACACTGACAACAACATCTAGGTACTCTGGAAAGTTACGAATCAGATCACACGTCTTCTCCAAGAGTGAGAGACTTGAAGGCACCCTAGAAGCTGGAATTTGGTTCTTACTTCCACTTTGCCTGTAAGGAGGAATAAATATGAAAATGAAGCCATTGAATTTGCATGTGATGGAAGAGATGTGTAGTCAACCGACTGTTATGATGATTAAAACAGCACATGCAGGCATTGCAAACTACATACTTCATTAAATTTTATAATCTGAATCCTCGATCATCAATTTTAGTATAAACATACAAGAGTAGCAAGTGCCTTAGGCATCCTATTCTTAGCAATATCAAACATGAGACTAATGTTTCAAAAATCAGTTTGGGCAGCTACAGGCAGGTGCCCACCTAAAAACAAATGCCCATAGAACCATAATTCTATCAGTACCTTCTTGAAATATATTATTTTTTTTATGTGCATGGATTTCAAATTTTGACCGGAAATTTGTCAGGATGGTCAAAGAAATATCAAACAAATTAAAAATTACTTGTACCTTAAACCTTATAACATGTGCTGCATCAGTATGTCCAATCGCACTATAACCTTGAATTTAAATAACATAAATATTGCCAACTAATAAAATGTATTACTGAAGTTCTGACTATATATATATGCAAGCATTTATTTGTGTGTGCATGTAGATACTTCTCTTCTATATTACATGCTAGCACCCCAATGAACAGTGTTATTGTCTCCAACTCCACTTTTTTTTTTCCAAATTTGCCAATAAACTTTATTCTATTGAACAAAATGCCATCAACTATTATAAACGTAACTTGGGATTTTTTTTTTTTTCTGAAGAAACCTTCCAAATTATTAAAATTTTCTAAACCAACAAACTATATATAGCAAATAATTTATAGACTACCCCGAAAAACACCTCCATAATACCTAAAAACTCAAAAATCATAAAAATATAAAATTTAACATGTTTATGTAGCTATTATTATTTCCTTCCATATATAAGGCTAAAATTGCCCTAGACTCCAATTCTTGATTCCAAGGTTACCCCTAAAGTTGTCATCTTTACAAAAGTACCATCAATCATTAAATTGGGTGTTTTGGGGATTTTTCCACAAAAAGCATCATAATTTTTTAAATTTTCTTTACATTAGTGCAACAGCCTATATGTACTAAATTATGTTTAAAATACCCTCCACATTACCTGAATGCTCTTAAATTATAACAAAATAGAAATTAACATATTTATGTATGTTATTTTAAATACATAATATTCATCCAAATACTCAAACATTTATATACTATACCTAATGCAAATGAGTTTGCTACAGGAACCGATGTCTTTTGGCTCCACTTTACTTTTCAGGGATTGCCCTCAAGATTCCTAAACCACCCACACCCAAGCTTAGGAACCATGTCTTTGACCCACTTTTATTGTCCCATTATATATATATATATATATATATATATATATATATATATATGGGTTTGATTACATCAGGCCGGCCGGAAATTGTATATTTCCGCCTCACGATTCTCGGAGCATGTTTGAACAATTTTCAAATGTATGGATGGAAAGATCATCAAAAATAAGTTAGGCATGTCGATTTTCATACAATTTGGGAACTTGTAGAGGTCTTCATCTTAATGGATCAAAACTTATAGGAATCTGAGCGGTCGTAATTTCAATTTGTTAAGTGGGAGGAATAAAGCGGTTATCAAATTGTATGAAAATTGACAGGGTAGCTTATTTTTAGCAGATCTTCCCATCCATTAAAAAAACTCCGAGGGGCCAAATGGGCGTCAATCGAAATGAGCGATTCCGCAGATCATCCTCTATATATATATATATATATATATATATATATATATATATATATATATATATATATATATATATATATTATCATTAAAAAATTTATTTCAACTTCAATTTTCCAAAATTATTTAAAAAATAATTTAATGGAAGTGATACATATTAAACTTATTCAAAAGGAATTTGTCTGCTAGTGCCAAATACTAAAAAAACAAGTCTAGCTCAATTTTTTTTTAAAACAATTTCAAGATGAATACTTCTGCAGGGCAGACAACAGAAGAAAAAAAAGACTTTAGTGCATTTTTGCTGTTAGTTCTTATTCTCCAAGATATTTTCTCATAATTTATTGGATTCTTTGTGATGAGAACTAGTTGTCAAGGTGTACTGCAGAATAAAATACATGTGCATAGTGATGTGATATAAATTATTGTGAGATGCAAAAGTGAAATTGAAGGGAAATACATGCATTGCAAATATTTTGGCCCTTGATTCAAATAGCAAGCTTTTGATATTTTTAAAAGGCCTTTCTTAACCTTCAACAGAGTACAGTATCCTGACAGTTCAGTTTGACCAATAGTAAAATGTAACAGATCATCATCTTTCTTGCCCATTGCATAATGGCAATATTTAGAATGGTTTTATTTTTTTATAAATGAATAACCAACATCATATTTTTCAAAAGTTATAGATTGATTCAAAATTTGAGATAAAAAAATTTCAAACATAGAATACCTTGATATTTCAGCATCAAAAACTGTAAACAAAAGCCATTCCAAGCAATGGGCGAAATGAGTCTTTTCAGCTGATAAGCATGCTAATCTCAAAGCTTCTTCTCTCTTGTCTCTCTATCAAACAAAGAGAGTGACAGAAAATCAAATTATACCAGTATCGTACTACAGGTTCAATTTCCAGGACATCCACTCAAATATGTGCTTAGAATAATACTTGCAGTACATCTGGAGTCTAAAATGTTCAACAGATTTTAGAAAAAGATATGAAGGGAGATAGAACTGTTCACAAAATTAAGAGAAATCAGAAGGCATGGCTTGAAAACACCCCCATCAAAAAGCTTTAGAATTGGAAACCAATAAAGGAGTTTCAATCAAAATTCATAAGTTCTTATATTCACAGTATGTCTTGAAGCGAACTACGAAGATTCAAAGCAAATGATAAAAAACCAAAGAATAGTAAGGAAAGAAATGTCCTGTCTGGTTGTAAATGCAGTTAGTGATGCCTCAGAGGAGATGTCAGAAATACCTGGAGCAGATGCCGAAGTAAACAATGCAATATGGTTTGAGCTTGAGGTGAAGGCTCAAAGCATGGAAATTCAGTGCATGCTGAAAAAGACATCCTCTGGCAAACACCTACTACAACCCCAGCATATGGGAGAAGTCCAAGAGGATAAACCTCACGATCAAACTCGAGCTCAGGATCCAACTATAATAGGAAAATAAAACATCAAAAAATAACTTGAAAGTTATTCAATATCAAGAAATGAAAGAAAAGGATTCAAAGATGCCCAAAAGCATTTGCTAACCTAAAAATGAAAGCAGAAACCAGGAACACTGCTGTTTAATTTAGCAAGAAACGGTCCATACAGGTAAAAGCCAATATAGATTAGAAAATATCAATTTTAACTTCTTGTCAAATAGAGCATGATTTTCACATAATGGCAATCATTCCCCAATAACAATTATACTTAATAATGATAGGTATCACCAAACTTTTAAGAAATTAAGCTGCAAGAATTTCTTCCTTATTTTTGTCTTTGTTTATTTTCTTGAGTAAAATGGAGAATAGATTTTCAATACGCAATTTTTTAACCAATTCGCCAACCCTTATCAGCGAAGTTAATTCATCCATAACTGGACGATAGTAATCAAAAGTATAAAGAAAATAAGTCAAATGCAGCCCAATATTTTGAACCATACTTTTCTCTAATGAGTTAGAAAATCCTACGACCTTATGGTAAAGAAACCTTGCCCCCTCATTAGCTCATAGAAACCACAAAGCTTTGTTTTAACAACAAAAGGAAGGCTCCTCCTACATGAATTCCTCACCCATTATACGTAGAGAATAAAAATATTCTAGTTAAGCAAAACAAAATTTGCATTTCTCAAAATGATTTCATAACCTACAAAAATTAAATAAGTGTATTGTTTCTATTTGATACCTAAAATAAGAAATCCTGCTATGAAATCCATAAATATACCAAAGCGCAGTTGACAAGTGAAAATAATTCACAAAACTGCTAATGTAGATATAAGAGGTGCATAAAAATTTCAGGTTTGCTAATGCATATGGAGCATATTGTAGTTGACATCCACTAAAACTACAATCAGTAAATTTTAAGAAGACTTGGGCCTTGTTTAAAATACATGCCTCAGTTTGAGAAGCTTAATTAGTACTTGAGGCCTAAAATCTCAATTCATTTTCTTCTATGCTTTGGGACAGTAAATTCATGGCTCTGAGTAATTTATTAATGTCTCCTGCAAAAGAGGTACCTGCAAGAAATCCTCCTGCTTAAAAGGATCAACTCCAAGAGATGGATACCAGACCTGCAATAGTAAACTTAAAAATGGAATTATATTAGAAATTAAAAATCAAACAATGCAGATAAGTTCAAAATATTGAAAAAAGATATGGCATCAGGCAGCTAAATGTTGTCATCTGATGTGTTTGGAAGAGGGTTAAGTGGGAGTGGAATAAGTTTTGAAAATTTTTCAAATCTGTTTCATAGGAAAAAGTTTTAACTTTTTATTTTATTTTATTGCTAACTGACCTCTAATAAAGTAGTAAAAGTTTAAGATGGTGAAATTATTAAATATACCTCATTAAAATTAATTAACCCTAATAAAAACTTAAAAATTTGGGTGGTTGTAAAAGGGTATTATGGTGATTTCAATTAATGAGGTGTTAAACTATATTATCTAAATAATTATAATTAATGATCCATATTAGTGATTTAATAAAATTTAGTTACAATGATTATATTGTTTTGGAGTGAGTTTGAGAGAGAAAGTAAAGAGGGTCGTATAGTCTTTTTATAGGGGGAGAATAAAAATGTTTTAAAATTAATTAAATCTTAATGATGTTTTAAAAATATAGGCCCCGACCCTTCGCCAGACCCCACGCATAGCGGGAGCTTTGTAGGACCGGGCTGCCCTTAATGATGATTTAAAAATTTATTAAAAACTTAACCCTATTCCACTTGGGCATAGAATAAGAGTTTGTTTAGGTTTGAGGGGGAAAGAGGGATATCCCCCTTTTCACCCTTTTCACCATCTTAATGAACACACAACTACTTACCTCCATGCCTCTGTGACCATAATCTAACCAAGATACTTCCTCAATAAGATTTGCCTTCTCCTCTGACTGGCCACAGGTAACCCAGAAAAGATCAATTGAGTTAGAAAGCACATGCTCATGCCCATCATCTAGATCAAGTAATGAAAGCTCTCCATTTGTTCGCAGTATTAGGCATCTGGCATTCAATGTAGAATGATTAGCAGGTCAATAAATAAATAAAAATTCCTGTCAGTCTGTCAGATTTGGAAGGAAAAGCATATGTACCTAGAGGGTTGTTGGCTTAACAGATCAGAGGATGAAGAACTTCTCAAAGTTCCTTCAGCAGCCAGATCAGGGATGAAGCGCATTGTTGCTGGATGGCTCTTCGCACTCATGATTGATAACTCACGTACTGTGGAAAGCTGTTTGTCATTTGATTACTTGCCAATGCATAAGAATAATGCCCTTTAAAGAATACAAACCTCAACTTGAAATCCATCAACTTCACTAAAAAAGGAAGGCAGCTAGTAATACAAGCAAAACCTCTTTACCTGTAAAACTGGACTGGTAGAAGGTGATAATTCTCCAAGGATCTTCACATGAAAAATATGAACATCAAAAGGATGGTACGTAACAAGTATATAATCTTGGAAAACATCCATAACAATCGGTTTCCCAAGTAATGGTTTCTGACAAAGTAAGGAACTTTGATCAAGATGATATCTTGGGAAGAATAGCAGTTCATACCTAGAGGAGATCACCAGAACATCTTCAGAAAATGAATCAAACACAAAGGCCACATAGAGGAAAGAACAAAAATTAGCAGTCAAATTATCAAAGCTACCTAATGATCCTTGCTTAGCAGGTATCTAATGAGTGAAAAATAAATAAATAAAAGGGCAGCCCAGTGCTACAATGCTCCCACATTGTGTGGGGTCCGGGGAAGGATTGAACCACTTGGGTCTATTGTAATGAGTGAAAAATAAATATTCGTCCAAATATCTGTACCAATGAGAAAAGGTCCAAAAGATTGAAACTAATTAAACAACAGACAAACGAAGCATCTATTAAAAAAACCATTGATGGTGATGAAAATAAAAAGATACCACAAATATGGTATAATTCTACACTTGTATAAAGCTTGGAAATTTTGGCATCAGGAATATTTATTTTAACTGGTTTATATGTTCTTCCTACAATTTTGAAGTCATGTACAATAGACGAATCATATTACACCGGAATTTAACACATAATATAAATGCTACACATCAAAATCATTGTAAGGTGAGAACTGGTCTTTTGTTAGCTAACCTTTTCTTAAAAAATAAATAAAATAAAATAAAAATAGATAAATAAATATTGTGTAACAGCAGGTAATACAATCAGGTTTTTCAGGTTGTTTTTGTTAAGTTGATCGGTTTCATTGTTTTCAGCCTCCTCTACAGTATTAGAATGGAAATTTTAAATCTTTACAACCATCTACCCATATATAAGAGAAAAAGATGACATTACAACTCCGAAAAGATTTATGTTATCTATAGATTCCTTGAAAAGTTGGCAATGGTGCAAAGTCATATCATGCCCTGGTGATGAATATCAAAAACACCTAAAACTGAATTTTTAGGCAACAGTAAAGGAAAATATGATGCTGAATATGTTTTACATACAACATGAAAAGGTTAGAGAATAAAGCTCTCACGAATTGGAAGTTTCAATATAGTTGCATACGACAATGATTTTGCCTAGCCATAGCAAGCCTTTGCACTCAATCTTCTGTTCTTGTGTAACATCTCCAAAGACACGCCATTTCTTGTTCCGTACATCATACAGAATAAGCCCATGGTGGCCTGCAACTGCCAAGTACATACCATCTTTACTGGCCACAACCTGTGAAACTGGCCAATTTTGGGAAATGTACGATACCTGGATAATAAAATAACAAAAGCATTAGAAACTTGCATAAACTCGCAGTACATGAAATTTTAAAGAAAAAAAGACGTTTATTTCTAACACCTAACCGGAAGGTTAAGATGTAACATTTTCAGTTCATCTGAATCATCGGACTGCACTAGGAGCACCCGATCTTCACCATATATAACCTGACGAACATACGTTGTGCCTGAAAGGCCTCTGTTTAGACAATATTTACCAAAAGAAAATGCTACAATTCTCTCAGATGAACTTTCCTCAACAGCATACAATTTATATCCGTTCTCATCCCAGTGCACCACTGAAGTGCCACCCAAAAGAGGTTCAAATTTTAAATCTTGGCTGGATTTCACAATGGGAGATGAAGCAGAATTCATTCCAATTTGACGAATTGTACACATCAAACGGCATCCTGAAACAGACCAAACAGCAAGCCCTCTAAATTTCCAGCCAACAGCAAAAGCACAATTATCAGGAGTCCAAGCTATACAAGCGACCGGACCAGTATCCTCCATTGAATACCTGCATTCAGTGTACGCTGATGAACAAAACTCTGGTTGGAAATCTAAAGAATAACAAAGTAGAATTTCCATAAGGAATTATACTCAAAGTTCAGCAAAAATTAGTTGACCACATTTGCCAACTTCGGAAGTTAGAAGGCATATTCACCAAAGCAACTCCAACAAAGGTCAGAGATTGCAAATACTCAGTTGATGACAAAGAAACTGTTACTTCCGAATAGATTTTATGGGATTAAGTTCACAGATTAGACTTGTATTATTTATTCATTGTGCCAATTTTCAAAGCTACTCATAATAATAAGATTTGCTTCAATAATTTCTAGAACAAAACTTAAGACCAATTAAGCTTATATGTTCAACCACCAACACTAACAAATAGTATAGTATAGAACTTTCCTATCGGCTAGTATAAGGAACCAAATATACTACTATTAGATTATCAGAATACTAACAAAATTTACTGTGATTACCAAACTTTCAATCAAATATGTGTTGAGAGTGAGGAAGGGCGGAACGAGTGCGGCAATTCGTTGAACACTTGATGTGCAACTTCACCAACACCGAGCAATAGTACAATGGATGGGCAATACAAAGAGCACATACAACCATTCACACAAGATCAAAAGAAGACACCAAATTTAACGTGGTTCGGCCAAGAAAAGCCTACATCCACGGGAGGGCAATGCTTCACTATATCTTGGGGAATTACAAGAACAACAAGGAGAAAACAATGGCTTAAACCAAGCCACAAGAGATTAACAAGAGACACCACTTTTCCCTCACCTCCAAACACCAAGAAATGCACCTTAACAAGATGAGATTTAGGGTTTCTTCACCTCTTGTTCACCTTCTCCTTTCTCTCTTCACACACTCTCTCATTCAAAACCCAACAAACATAACCCTATATCAACCACTGAGAAATCTAGACCGTTGGACTAAAAGAGGTGAAGATTTGGCTTCATCCCAATGATCAAACCATATCCCAAGGAAAACCAATATTTAACAATATGAATACTTCAACTAATAAAACAACATCAAGATTTTTGATACTCATCACAAACTTGAAGCTTAGAAGACTAATATATTGTGCTTTAATATGACAACAGTGATAACAGACGGTTAATAACAATATGCGTATTAATATCAATAGCACTTACTTGTCGAACTAATTACTCATTACTTACCCCCAGTCATATAAAGATACTGAGCGCAGATGTGATGCACCCTCTACCAAGTCATATAACTCCACAACACCTCTCCGACAACCAATAGCAAGAATTTGTTGGTTTGAAGCTACTGAAGCACATATGGCATCAGCAGTATGCAGCCATCTTTCAATTTTGATGGAATTTACTAGCCTCAAACCCTTTTTGCTTGTCGAACATAAGGCTATACAACCGTCAGAATACAAAATAAATAGCAACCTCAGCAGTAAAGAAAATTCCAGTTGGATGATAGCAGCATTTTTGGCATTGCTTTCAGCGGGGGCCAATGCTCCTCTATCTCCTTGATAGGCTGAGGGATGGTACGATGGTTTGAAGGCATCAGAGAACTGGACTTTGTCATAAGATAGGGAAGCATTAAAGATTAGAAGGCACACAAAAAACCATAAGTTTCTTGACTAAGACAACAGAAACAACATGAAGACGTTGAAAGTACCTCCCCATTCCAGGAAGCATGTTGCAAATGCCCATCAGAAAGTCCAATAAGCAGGCTTTTGTTGTCACACACAAAATTGCTCCTGAACAACAGTTGGCATGTTTAAAAACAGAAAGAAGGAAAGCCAGAAGAACATTCTAAATGTCAAAGAGAAAATCATAGGCCATACGTTATCAAGTCCTTATCAGCAAAGGGTGCCTTCTCAGTGATAACCAGTGATATAGTAGCAAGAAAAAGTCCAGAGGGATGTTTGCCTCCAACTAACAGTTTCTTGCCGGAAAAGTGTACTTTATATATGTGGATAATCGATAAAGATGTCTGCAACAAGGCATCAGCAGGAAAATTATCAGCCGAAACAAAGAACAATAAAGACACAGATTGTTGCTACTCGTGAGAATTCTTCAAAGCTTATAAATTCAACAACCATGCATCAGTAAGATAGTCCAGCAACCGATGAATGAACCACCAAAGCAGAATGCAGCATGCCAAACGAATTGCATGCATAAAAACAAGAATGCAGAGATATGATTCGAAGATCCAAGCAGAGAAAAGCGCGCATCAACGTACCAGAATGGCGAGGGTTTTCGTGTCAGGGCTCCAGATTGCCTCAGCATTGTCGCCCTCGGTCTGGACCGATTCCAAATCTCTCGCATACTTCCCCAATCGAACCTTGTGCTGATCTCATGAAAATGGAGCCGATCGTGAGGGAGATTGAGAGAAAGACAAATTAGGGCAAGAATTGAGAGATTATGGCAACCTGGGAGGAGCTCCAGAGCTCGATGCGGGTCGGAGCGACGACGAGGAGAAGGCGGTCGATGACTTTGAGGAAGACGATCCGATCGAAGTGTGTGGAGGGGCAAAGCCCCGGCTCGAGAGGGATCACCTGCGGCCATCCATAGGCCATATACATCTTGGAGATGGATCCCTTCTCTTCTTCGACGATGCTATTGATCAACGTCTCATGCACCAAGGTCGAAGGGTGATTGAGAGATCCAAGAGGGCGAGCCAGGCCACTCTCTGTTCACCGACTGAAGACGCATTTCCTACACTTAAAATTACTAAAAAGCCCTTGCAGTTCACATTAATTTCAAAATAGCCCTATTGTATACTTGTTTGTTTTTGTGGTATTTATTTTCCACCAAAACCAATTAGAATGAAAACTAAAAATTTAGTTTTCATTTTATATTTATACAAAAATTTGCTAGTAAAATAATTTAACCATATTATGTTGCTACGAAGAAAAGATTAGGAGAAATATTACATATGTCAAAGATTTTTGAAGTGAGGAAGCAAAAGTAGTTGCGGGTATGCTTAAATTGAACTTGATCTTTATGAATGTTTGGATGTACAACTTTTTCATCATGGGTTTTTTCCTTGATCAAGTATTGCTCATTTTCATATGAGGGTGATGCAATTGATAAAATAAATAAATTTTGGTTTTTTCTTATAATAAATCATATGTGTTCTCAATAACATACCATCCTATAACTCATTTATATTTTCCTTCATTTTTCATGGCATATTTGATTCTGAAGTAGAATATAGAAAGAGAATATTACTTTCATTGCACTTAATTTTATTTATTATTGGCTATAATTGTGATTTTGGATACTTGCGACAAATTGTTTTCTCTATGTGTTACATGATATGGGTAAATCAAAGCGCACATGGTCAGGGAGGACAACGCGGCATACGTGTATGTACGCTTGCCCTCACTTTGTGGTCGTGGGGGTTCAAATATGGGATTGTCTCAACTAAAGAAACTCTACACAAAGAACCCAATACCAATAGGCTAAGAAGCCGTTGGTCATAATATAGTCAAAGTTAAAAAATAAAATAAAAATATAACTATGAGTAACATATCAAAACAAAAATTTGAATATAGATAAGCTAAAAATCAGTTTGATTCTTGTTTTTTTTATCATTAACACTACCATTGCTAGCTATTTTTTTATTTTTTTTAACTTAAGCCATAAAGGCCCTCACTCACGGATCAATCAAAGACGTGGTCATGGGCTCCGAGAAGTAAACTCGCTCGATCGCCCTTGACCCATCACCATGCGCGTACAAACTCGAGGAGTAAACCCAATTCAAGTTGTTCACTCCATTTTTGGGGTCAAGCACTCGATCCCGAGACTTTTTGGAAGAATTTCTCAACACACGGAATCCAAGAGTTTTACCGCTAGACTATCAAGCCTTTAATGTTGCTAGCTACTTATCATGTTGAGGACTATGTGGTAGTGCTTATATATATATATATATATATATATATATATATATATATATAAACTGGCATCTCATTAAAAAAGGCACACAGAGTATATAGAAGAAATGATATTTATTTTTTTACTGCCAGACAATGAATCAAAAGAAGAAATTCCACTTTTGAGCAGTAAAATACAAATGAAACTTAATAATAAGATCAACAACTCAGAAGAGCAAATGGATCGACTTGGTTAAACGGGATAGGGACCAGAAACGCTGGATTTGGCGTCGTTAACTGCAGACTGGACGCAGGCAGTGGCGCACATAGTTCCACAAGACACCAGGTTCCTGCCGTTGGAGCAACGGTCGACGCAGTCCTTCAAGCACTCCGGGCCTGCGAGTGCAGTCTGGGCGGAGAACACCAGCATGGAGATGAGGAGCAATGCAAGCACAGCGGTCTTGTTTTCAGCCATCTCGTGTTGTGGGTTTGATTTGGGTCAGAGCCTGGATTGATTGATTGATTGATTTGGACTGGGTGGATGGGTGCTGGATTGCTTTGCTCGGAGATTTAAGGGAGGCATGGACATGCTATTTATATTAACGAGTTTTGTTTTGGTTGTTTAGGTTGTGTGGTGGTGATTGAGTGTGCATTGGAGACCAACCACATCAGCTTCTTCATGTTGTTGGATTGGTTGGTTTAGGCATGGATTGCGGTCATAGATTTAGACTTTGTTCAAACTTATTAACGAATATGTATATTCATTTTTATTAGGAAAAAACTAACAATAATTTTCAGATTTTAATTCGAAAGAAAATTAAAGCACCATTGGTCTAGCGGTATCTCAGGTCCCTTACATTGAGTAATTTACTTGATTGAGCATGCTTTCAAGTTCGAGCCTCCGCCCCCGTAAATGAGGAGAGCAGTTTGAGTATTTCACTTGGTGAGTATAAAACTCTCAGATTTGAGTCTCCACATCTATACGCGTATGGTTAGGGATGAAAAGTGTTCGTCACCTAAACCCCTTGACGTGCCTCCGTGGAGGGGTTTATCCCCAGTGTCAAAGAAAAGAAATATCGATGGTCAAGATGAACAAGGAATATTATTGGAGATTGATTATAAAATGAAGTTAATTATTTATATCATTAATCAGGCAACTAGAGATTAAGTTTTAAATTACTAATTAATTAGATATTTAGAAATTGGGATAAACCCCCACCCAAAAATCACATCACTTTTTATTTTTCAATGCTTGTAATCAAATTACATGAAAAATGTAATACTTTAAATACAATAAAACAAAAGCATTCCAACACACCAAAAAAAAACTTGAATCCAAATATGCATTGTGGTTTATCCACTTCACTCTCACTCGGACTCCAAATATAAATTGCCCCATTTTCAATATTAGATTAATTGTGAGGATCGCTTCGAAACGACGCAAATGCCTTAGCCGCTGCACCTCTCAAGACGGCTTGGTGATACGTTGCCGCCGCCAACGATCCAACAAACGGCCCAACCCAAAAAATCCACTGTAAATAAAAAAGAAACAAATTTTAACACCAGATAAAATCATATAACAACATGTCACAGAACAACAAGACTATTATATATATATATATATACCCACATGATCATCCCAAGCCTTGTGTTGATTATAAATAACAGCAGCTCCAAAACTCCTGGCAGGGTTGATACCAGTCCCAGTAATAGGAATGGTCGCCAGATGCACCACAAACACAGCAAAACCAATAGGCAGTGGAGCCAGCACCTAAAAATTAACGATGAAACCACGCCAATGAATCATCATAAAACATAACGGAAATGATATATAAGTCGAATTTGTTTCTCGAATTTGGTTCCCGAATCATTGATATCCGTTCAGTTTGTCTCGAGATGGCCGTGTTGATAATCCTGAAGAAAGTTGAACGGTTTCAATGATTCAAGAACTGAATTCGGGAAACGAATAAGATTGGTAGTGTATGGTTCAAAACATAAACAATTGCATTACTGGCTACTTATAATTAGTTTATGTACACACCGGGACATGAGAATCACGAGCTTTGCGCTTAGGATCAGTGGCCGAGAATACGGTGTAAACCAGAACAAAAGTGCCGATAATCTCTGCTCCAAGAGCAGTACCATTTGAATACCCAGAACCAACCAGGTTAGCTCCACCACCCAGCGAGTTATACTTGTGTTTCATGAATGCCTTCACGAACCCAACCCCACAAATGGCACCCAAACATTGTGCCACCATGTATCCCACTGCCCGTACTAATGACACCTTCCTGGCCAAAAACAGCCCGAACGTAACAGCAGGGTTGATATGCCCACCTGAAAAAAATAATTAATTAATAAATATATATATATATATATATATATATATATATATATATATATATATATATATATGAAAGATAGAAACCAATCTTCATAAGGAAAATTAGTAACTCAAAGTAAGAGTGACATGTTCAAATCATATATAAGATATGGTTCTAGTGGCTTGTTCACATTTATCAATATATATATATATATAAAAATAAAAGATAGAACAAACTGCAAAGGACTCAGGAGTTAAGGTGTATATATATATATATATGTATATGTACCAGAGATGCCAGCAGTGCAGTAGACGAGGATGAAGATCATGCCACCAAAGGACCAAGCTATACCAAGCAAACCAACGCCGCTGCAAGAGTCGGAGGCGGACTGGGACTTGTGACCGATGACGGTGGCAACTGTGACGTAAAGGAAGAGGAGCGTGGCGACGAACTCGGCGATGAGCGCGCGGTAGAAGGACCAGCGCCGGAGCTCGTTCCAGTCCAAGAGCGGCGATAGCGGTGGATCCTTGTAGTCCTTTGCCGGATGGTGCTCCGCCATCTCACTCATCACCTCCTTAGACATTATTTGAATATATATATTTATATAGCTTCTCTTACTGAAACTTTCACTTAGCTCTGTGGGTTTTATAGAGGGAATGGTTCTTTGTGCATGGGATTCCTTTTTTTTCCATGTTAAACAAATTGATTATATAATTTATTAGGAGCAAAAAAGGATGAAGCTGGAAAGATGATTGATGTTTTTGTGAGCTGGGGATTTAGTGGATTAGGCTGCATGGGATATATATAAAGAGAGTGAGAAAGGCACGTTGGCATGTAACAATGGTGGTTCTTTCTTAAGAGGTTGTCAGCTTCTATTATTGAATTAAGAGTGTTCCAGATAAGATGTCACAGTATCTTATGCATCTCTTTGGCATGTATTGATGTAGTAATTGACTATTTTTTTTATGATAGTTAAAATGTAAAATTCTACAAATAAGTGTTCATCGTCTTTTTTTTTCTGAATAAAGTGAATAATGTTGGAGAAATTGAATCAAAACCTAATCAAATCAAGCAGTTTTACAGCAACAGACAATAAAACAACAGTTAAGTACTGTATAATAGATAAATGAAATGGAGAAAATAACTGAACATGTATGGATTTAATCGACAAATATTATAAATCAATGCATTCGAGTTAAGAAACTTCATGTTTGGGTAGGGTACGTGTGCCATTTACTACCCTAAAAACCTATTTCGTCTCATTCGTGCAAGGAATCCGACTAACACTCCGGCTAGTAAGGTTCCCCTAGCCCAACGAGCCTTCTTCTTCCGTAGCATGTCTCCGGGAGGAGGTGCTTCAGTATATTCAGCAGTTGATGGTGTGAGGAAAATCAATAAGGCTTGAGAATAAGATTGGTTTTAGCTTTCTCAAAAAATTAGGGTCGTAAGAGGGAAGATGGATATATTAGGGTTGATCCAATGGTCATAAATTTGACCATTGAATGAATTGAAGTGGTTAAAGTATGAGAGTGAAAAAGAGTAGGCTTTGTCATTCTGGGTTTTGAAATGAAGTGGGTTGGGTCAAGGCTTGACCCAACCCACTTCATTTCCCATAAATCACGCTTTCTTAAAAGCTTAAGATGGTTGTTAAAGATGTTATATAATTGGCATATACAATGAGAAAAATATGTAAATTGTGAACTGCAACTGCTCTCCATATAATGTCTTCTCTACTTAGACTTTCTTGTGTGAGTTATCACTGTTGGGCTTTCTATTAACAATAATCAATCTAGGAGGATCAATATGTCACTCTCATAAAAAGGAAACCCCAACACCATATAATGTCAAATAACAAAGGTGTAATATCTGCATTTTTGGTCCTTTTATTATAATTTGAGCCATGAGAATCTCTCTACTTTTACAACTAAGAAATGTCGACATTGCTACCTTCAAACACAAGAATATAACTCTCTTGTTATTCTTTTAACTATTTAAATATTTTGGTATTTTAATGTATTAGAAGTATATTTTTATAATTGTTATTAGTAAAGAGGTACTTTCTAATTAACTTTTGTTTGTAATTTTACTTTCTCTCTAATGTTTTCTAATATAGTCACCAACCAATGGACACAAGGACTAATTCTAGGATGGGTTAGTTATTTTTGTCCCTTGTATCAAACCAATATCATTGTAACTCTCATGTTAACCGGGTAAATTTTTTGGGTGGGCATTGTAGTTTGTCCTTATTTCAAATCGAGCATTGAATTTCAATTTGCATCAAAACGGGTACTAAGCTTTAATTTGATTTCACCAGCAATGTACATTGGGGATTTTGGTGAAAATCTGCATGCGTGGACGCCGGAGGTCCATGTTATACAGTGTCACATCAGCAACTTATGTTATGTGGCATTTACCACGTGACTTCTTCTTCTCCTCCCTTCTCTCCCGTTGCTCGTGCCCCTAACTCCCCATCCTTTTCTCTCTTGTTGCCAGTCGAATCACTGCCCCCGATCAAGTCTGAGAACGTCGGGATAAAGAACTTGAATCTCCACTTTGGGATCTTCTCTGGTCTTAACCTCCTTACCTTGCCCCATTTCAAATGAAAGAACCTAATGCTCTCTTTTGGGATTATGGATACGTGTCACCGAGCAACAAAGCCACTGTTCATGAATTCTCCTCTTCTGCCACCTCTGCATCTGCATGCATTGCATCTCAATGTGTAGGTAGTAGAACAATTTAGCTTTTGCTACAATTTGCTTGTTTTCTTTTGTCTTTTGTTTCCTTGATTAGTTACACTTTAGCCAAGGATTTGATTGGTTGATTGTTTTAAAATTGCCACACCATTCGCTCATTGATCTAAGAAATGCAAATTACATGAAGATCACTTTTGGAAATACCATCTATTTTGATGGTTATGGGATTCATATTTTATTTCTTGAATGGAACCAATACCAACTTGCTCCCAAAAAAGAGATGAAACTGAAGAAACAAATGTTTTCATTTCTCAAATCTAAACATCTTACATTGAGCATATTTAAAGAGTGGAAATGTTACAGTTTGTCAAAGAAACAAATGCCATATTTCAAAGAAACAACAAAGTCATCCATGAATTAAGGATCTTGTTTTTGACTATTGCCATTTGGTGCCCATTCGGTGCCCACTTTCAACAGCCGTTGTTTTTTACCTTCTCAACACTCCCCCTCAAACTGGTGCATAGATGTTTCGCATGCCCAGCTTGTCCAAGAATTTTGTAAATACTCGACTAGAGACAGCTTTTGTTAAGATATCTGCAAGTTGATCTTCTGACCGAATGTTAGGCACCTCCATACTTTTATCTTCTAGTTTCTCCTTGATGAATAACCTATCTACTTCGACATATTTCGTTCGATCATGCTGAACAGGGTTATGAGCAATATCTCATGCGGCTTTGTTATCACAATACAACTGTATTGGTTGTTGCGGTGGATGACCTAAATCTGTTAAGATCAAGCTCAACCATAGTCCTTCGCATACTCCAAGCCCCATGCCTCGATATTCTGCTTCAGCGCTTGAACGGGAAACAACATGCTGCTTCTTTCTTTCCATGTGACAAGATTATCTCCCACAAAGGTAAAATAGCCTGAAGTAGAGCGCCTATCATTAATTGACCATTGTCGGTATCGGTATAGGCGCTATATATTGCCGCAATTTTCACCTTTGAGAATAAAATTCCTTTACCGGGGTTTGACTTCAAATACCTCAGGATTAGCATTACAGCTTTCATATGCAGTTCTCCGGGATTATGCATGAACTGGCTTACAATACTCAAGGCATAAGTAAGATGCAGTGCAGTGTGAGGCAATTACATCAGTCTTCCAACAAGCCTTTGATACTTTCCTTTATCTACTGGAACTTGGTTTGTGGTGATACAAAGCTTCAATCCTTCTTCTAATGGGGTGTCAATTGGCTGGCAAGCTGCCATTCCAGTTTCTTGCAATAAATCTAAGGCATATTTCCTTTGAGATAGGAAGATTCCTTCTTTAGATCGAGAAACCTCGATTCCAAGAAAATATTTTAAAGCCCCCAAATCCTTCATTTCAAACTCTATTAACAAATACTTCTGAAGGGCTTCTCTTTCTTCCTAGTCATTTCCTATAACTATCATGTCATCCACATAGACAATAAGAGCAGTAACTTTGTCTTGTCGTCTTTTAATGAACAAGGTATGATCTGAATTGCTTTGGTTGTAGCCAAAAAACCTCATAGCCTTAGTGAATCTTCCAAACCATGCTCTTGGAGATTGCTTCAACCAGTACAACGATTTCTTCAGTTTGCATACCTTTTGACTGAGTTGTACTGGTCCACTACATCCAAGTGCCAGATCCATATAAATTTCTTCAATTAGGTCTCCATGGAGGAACACATTTTTCACATCAAACTGTTGCACTGGCCAATCTAAGTTTGCTGCCAATAATAGTAAAATGCGAATAGTATTGATTTTGGCTACAGTTGCAAATGTATCAATATAATCTATCCCATAGGTTTGGGTGTAACCCTTAGCTACGAGTCTTGCTTTGTATCGTTCAATGGAGCCATCTGCCTTGTACTTTACAGTGTAGATCCATCGGCAACCCACTGGTTTCTTTCCTGGTGGAAGGTCAACTAATTCCCACGTTTGATTTTTCTGAAGAGATTATATTTCTTCATTCATAGCAGCTTTCCACTTTGGATTGTTTAAGGCTTCCTGCACATTGTTAGGAATAGATACAACAAATAATTGATTTACAAATGACTAATTTGATTATGACAAGCGATGGTTAGATACAAAATGACTCAAAGGATACCTAACTTTACTAGAGAGGTCAGGCTCGTATGTGGGTTTAGGGATACCTCTAGTTTGTCGTTGGGGAAGTATTCTTCTGTTTGGACTTGGATTTCTGGTAGGAACATCCTCTGCAGACGATTGGTTATGTATTTCTTCATGTGGTTCTTCAAAAGACTTATGCTCTATTGTTGTTGTATATGTGTCAATTTCTCCTCTGTTTTGTTCCTCAGAGGCGTCTTCACCTGTCTCAGTCTGAGAATCACCATTTCTTGCTTCAGTATTTGCTTCAGTATTTTGAAGGTCGACTACCTCAATAGAGGATTGATCTTCCTCAGGTGGAGGATATATAAGAGTATGAATTTCCTCCTCATTATACTCCCCTTGAAATTCAGGTTCGGATGGATAATACATAATGTCTTCATGAAAGACAATATCCATGGTGATGTATAACTTCCTGCTTGGAGGATGATAGCATCGGTACCCCTTTTGATGCATGGTATACCCTACAAACACACAACGCAGTGCTCGAGGAGATAATTTGTCTTGTTGTTGTAGATGGATGAAAGCAACACAACCAAATACACGTGGAGGTAAGTTAGGCACATTCGGTGATTGAATTGCTTCATTTAGAGCCTCGAAAGGGGTTTTGAATCCCAAGGAGCTAGAAGGTGTACGATTGATTAAGTACCCTGCGGATGTAAGTGCTTCTCCTCAATAAGACAATGGTAGGTGGGCTTGGATTAATGACGCTCGAACAACTTCTAGTAAATGTCTGTTTTTTCGCTCAGCAATGCCATTTTGTTGGGGTGTACCTACACAAGTGGTTTGATGGGCAGGTCCTTGTGATTTCAGAAACTGTTGAATTTTTGTGCTCATATATTCCCCTCCATTATCAGTGTGTAGAACTCTAATGTGTGTCTGAAATTGTGTCGTCACCATCTTATGAAAGTTTTGAAATAAAGAGTTTACTTCAGCCTTTGACTTTATCAAACAAATCCACGTCATCCTGCTACAATCATCAATGAATGTAACAAACCAACGTGCTCCTCCAATTGTGTGAACTTTAGATGGTCCCCATACATCAGAATGTACTACCATGAAAGGAACTAGATTTTTATTCAAGGACAATGGAAAAGTAGTTCGATGACTTTTTGAAAGTTCACAAACATCCCACTTAAAGCTGCAAAGATCAATTTCCATAAACAAACTGGGAAACAACCTTTTTAAGTAACCAAATGACACATGTCCGAGACGTCTATGCCATAACCAAATTTCTGATTTCTTATTTTCCATTGAACCGGTTGCTACTAATGTCGGTCTTAACTTTTCAGTGTTTGTTGATGTCATCTCCAGGTAATACAAGTTCCCTCTTCTAATACCATAACCAATCGTTTGCTTCATTTGGATGTCCTTAAACACACAATGATCAGGCCAAAAAATTACGACACATGATAAGGAAGTGGTTATTTGAGACACAGATAGAAGATTGTAATTTAAAGATGGAACAACTAATACAGAGTCTAATTTTAAGGTATTTGTGAGTAGTGAAGATCCTTCCCCAATAACTGAGGTTAAGGTTCCATTTGCAATAGAAACATGTTTTTGTGAAGATGGGTTTAATTGCAAAACTTGTCGAAATCAAAAGTCATATGATCAGTTGCCCCAGAATCAATTATCCATGTACTATTACTAACAGGTGCAAGGGTTTTAAGAGTCGTACCTCGATTGACGGTATTTGTAATTTGCGCTGAAGAGTTGGTGGTGATTGCGCTACTGCAGTTTTTGATCCTTGTTTGGTGTTGTCCCTTCGTGTTTCCCACCAGTCAGGATATCCAACAATCTCAAAGCATTGTTCTTTCGTATACCCCTTTTTTCGACAATGGGTGCACTGGAATGACGACTTGTCAACAGGCTTTCTTTGAGGTTGTTGCCTTTGATTAGGTTGTTTTCGTGCTATCATAGCAGACATATCAGAATCATCCACCTTCTTGCTAAGAGTGTTCTGTTGTACCTCTTCTCTTCGAATCTGAGAGTAACATTGTTCCAAGTCTGGGATAGTATCTATTCGTAGAATTTCTCTACGAACTTGGTCAAATGCTTCATCCAGCCCAGCAAGAAAAATATGTACCCTCAATCTTTCAATAGATTTTTTGTACATTACAATATCTTCTGGATCCTTCATGGCCACTTTATCTCTATGGTCCAGTTCTCGAAATATTTCGATTAACTCTCCATAGAATCTAGAAAGCGGCGCCCATTTTGCTTAGTAGAGAACGCCTTTTGGTTTAGAGTGAAAACCTGTAATTCATCACTTCCATCATAGAATGCCTTTGATAGTGCATTCCAGATTTCGTAGGCTGTAGGAACACACAAATATTGCTTCATGATCTCATAAGACATGGACATGAGTAACCATCTTTTCACTTTTTGGTTCTCACTGTACCACTTCTCGTATTCCTTCGAAGACTCATTGGATGGCTTGTTACAACTTCGAATATATGAGAGTTTTTCTCTCTCGGCAAGATGCATTTCCATGATCTGAGACCAAACATCGTAGTTAGTCTCAGTAAGGATGATTCCGGCATTGAACACTCCATCAGATGGAACGGATTGAATGACAACAGAGGAAGATTCAGAAGGATTTTTCTCCATTTTGTGGCCTCAGTTCTGATACCATGAAGAAACAAATGTTTTCGTTTCTCAAATCTAAACATCTTACATTGAGCATATTTAAAGAGTGGAAATGTTACAGTTTGTCAAAGAAACAAATGCCATATTTCAAAGAAACAACAAAGTCATCCATGAATTAAGGATCTTGTTTTTGACTATTGTCATTCGGTGCCCATTCGGTGCCCACTTTCAACAGCCGTTGTTTTTGACCTTCTCAACAGAAACTAAATGTTACATCGAGCAACACTGTATATGTATGTATGTAGCCAGAAAGTGTTGTTTTTACAAAATAGAGCAACTCCATGCCCTGCAAAAATGCCAGAAACCAAGAGAAATAAAAAGGGGTAAAACATTCTTTCTGCCATTTCATCAACATTACATCCGCAAGTAAACAGTAAATCCAAAGCTCAGAAAATCCCAGTGTTCTCGGACTCGATCGCCGATGGTGGCTTGACTGGCAGCGAGAGAGAAAGGGGTGGGGAGTTAGGGCACGGGCAACATGAGAGAAATCGAGAGAGAAAGGGGGAGAAAGGGGGAAGAAGAGGAATGCTTATGTGGCGCTATATGACGTGGACCTCCGGCGTCCACCTAGGCAAATTCTCATCAGAATCCCCAATGTACTGTGCCGGTGTAATCAAATCAAAATTTAGTGCTCGTTTTGAAACAAACTGAAATTCGATGTTCAATTTGAAATAAGAGCAACGTATAATACCTACCCAAAAAATTTACCCCTTATAAACCCCTATTCTTTTAAGAGAAAGTTGTAAACTAGAACAAAGTTTCAAGGACAACTTAAATTTGAAAACTTGAAAAAGATCTACTAATTCCAGCTTTGTACTCTACCATATTAGCCTGGTCGTACCATCCGTTACCCCGTTTCTTTCTCTTAGTATCTTTCTAACATGCTAATACTTGAAATTATTCAATATTCTCTTGCATTTGGTTATATACATCTATAGTTGCCAGTTTTATTACTTTGCGTTTTGATGCATAATTCATCCTAAGAGTTAACAACACACGGTAATAAGGATTGTCCTTCTGTTGAAAACCCATCTCATTTTGGGCTTTAGTGTGGGTTTTTCTAAAGTTTAAATTGGTTTTAAAATATTCAAACTCTTTGAAGTGTTTAGCCTAACATTGATTAGAAAGGAAACTCCGATCCACCATACTTTCACGTGGGCGCAGGAGGGTGCAAAAATCATATTCTGTTTGGTCTAAAGGTTCAAAACTCGTGTGCAGGCACGTGATGCGCACACGAATGCCATATCGATCTAGGGCTCCTCTTGCCAATTAGTATTGAGACTACTGTTTTTGATGATTCCTTTTTCGCAATCAATAAGATTTTATGCTGCTTGATTGAAACGTTTTTGTGATATGTCCTCTAATGAAGGCTACTACCATTCTTATAGATTTGAAAAATCCCTATGGATCAACCCGTTTCTTTTGAGTAAATAAAAAGAAAACCAAATTGTTTTTTCACCTACTTCCTTATTCACTTGTTTTCTTCTTTTTTGGTTTTCGTAGTAATTCTTTAGCACTCGTGGTTCCCCGATCTGTGTGCACGAATCTAGAGACTTTGAGACTATTATATTATAAGGGAGCTACGCCATTGTGATCCTTCCTGAACCAAGTAACTTACTCCAAAGAGACGAAATAGTTCTTAAGGAATAATACACTTGCACGGCTCAATCAATCTTCTACGTCATAGCACTTCCTGATATCAAACACCTTCTTCATCCACTACGTGCTTTATCAAGCTTTAAATTCCACCACGCTTCTAAGGGTGGCAACTAGTTGAACTTAACGAGCCAAATCCAATTCTAATTCAATTCAAAATTCCAAATGTTCGGGTCGAGTTGAATAAATTCAAAAAAAGGTAAAATTAAATATTTTTTGTAAAAGTATAAAAATTATAAATTATTATAAATATTAAAAAAATTAAATAAAAACATGATTTACAATTACAAAGATCTAATTAAGCAAATTTATATCAAAATCATAAAAAATAATTGATACTAAAAAAAATAATATGTAGTCCTTAATTAAAATCAAATATAATTCACTTGATAAACAAAATTTAATTGACATTTGCTATATACATATATATATATACTAGTATCATGTACGTGCTTTGCACGTATATATTAGTTGCATAATAGATAAATAGAATTAAAATAAAAAATATTATTTATATAAATATTTTAATATTAATTAAAATAAAATTATTACATTATTTGGTGTTGTACCAAATCTATTTTTTTAAAAGTCCAATTAATGAAATATAATATCATTAAAGTACATAATAAATTTGTTTCAATAATTTTTGTTTTTAATAAAATCTGAATTTTATTGTTAGTTTAATATGTTTTTTCAAATATATTAAATAAAAATCAAAGTGGAAAAGTAGAAAACTCTATAATTCAAAAACCACTATTATTAATAGATAAATTAAGGGTTTTTTTTTACACTTATATGAAGAATAATGAATTGCTTCATACATGCTTTATTTGAAACAAAATAATAATAGATGTTGCGCATAATGACTACAAGAACACAAAATGATAAGAGCAATGTTAGAAGCTAAGTCTTAAGCAAATCTAAACAATATAAGGAGAACTTCTATGAAAATTATGCATATTGAGAAAAAAAATACAATAAGTTAGTAATTCATTTAATGACCTATTATAGATAAAATATTTAGGATAATATTCAATTATAGACAATATAAAAATAATAAGTTCAACAAACAAGTATCAAAATTCAATAATTTTGTAAACCAATATACAAAAGAGAAATAATCTTTTGTGAATTAGGATCGACGGCATGAAACATTTGGTTCCCCATCACTTCCCGAAGAATCAAAGAGCAATATAATTATTCCCATCATATTCACTATAACTACGAGCATCAATTGAATATAAATTTTCTTACAAAAGAAATACAAAAATGATATTCCAATACAAAGATTAGCAACTACGTATATAAGTTATACATATTTTAAATAAATAATATGTAACAATCTAGCAAAAAAAATTCCTATGCAAGACATGTTATCCATATATGACACATTTTTGAAAGATTTATAAAAGCAAACCAAAGAAAAAATGAGTTCTAATATAAAATTTTAAGATTGATTAGTTTTGAATAAAAATTAAAAATAAATTAAGGGATAAAGGATATGTTAGTATAAATTCACACAAATAAATCTTGTTGTTTTTAGAGATATGCATACATTATTCCAAGATATAGGACATCATCTCTTCTAGTCATAGTAGTTTGAGAGTCATTTTCATAAATTTGCACAACCTTGTAATGCTTGTAATGCTTAAATTCCATCTTCATAGTTTAAGAGCCATCTACAAACTACTCAAAATGTTGTTGGATAGAGTTAAACCCAACACCACAAAGACGCGAAAACAATACAAAAAGTTCATCATATTTCATAATAACAAGCAATAGAATAATATTAAATAACAAATCCGAGCATTAAAATTCAAAAGATATGCAAAGATAAATCAATTAATTAAAATATCCCTATGGAGTATGAAAGCCATTCATTATCATCCAAAAAGCTACCTCTTGATTGATTTTGAAAACTTCACAGGTGTCAAATGTGAACGAATAAAGGTCGAGTTAAGAGGGGAAGCCCTCAGACATTTCTTCATGGCTTGCATAGTTGAAGAAGAGGAGGAAAATGGAAGGTGGCTAAAGAAGTCATCTTATGGCAAATGTGAGGGTTTCACCATTGAAAGGGAGGAGAAGTGGCCTCAAAGAGGTTGGTTACCAAAAAGTTGGAATTCTAATCATGTTACTTAACATGCTTTAAATTTGGGGGCTTAATCAAGACCATATACATTATGGAACTCTTCACCTCCCTCTTTTCTTTTGAAGAGAAATGAATCGATTTATGTTTTAAATGAGTAAAAGTCTAATAAATTTCTTATTCAACCCACTAATAAAATAAACAATAAATTAATATTGATTTAAATATAATGACACAATCAATATAAGACACTATATGAATATAAGTCCAACCATTCATATTCCATTAATAAACTCATTTTAGTAGTAATCAACATTTTTTAATTTAATATCTATTATCATAAAAATTAAAAGGTAATAAAAAATATTTAAAAATTAAATAAATAAAATATGTTAAAGAGGACATCTCATATACAGGCCAAAAATCTCAATTTAATGTAAATCTAATAAAATGTAAACATACATCCAAAGACTTGTAAAAACAGTAACTAAAAATATATAATTATTATAAATTGAATTGATAGAGGGTATTTTGTCATGTACATAAAAAATTTTATAAAATAGTCTACCCAAAAATACTTTTATGTTTCAAAATATGAATATGTTATATTTGAGAGCTTAATCAAGACCTGTAACTCTTCACCTCCCTTTTTTCTTTTGAAGAAAAATAGATCAATTTATATTTTAAATGAGTAAAAGTATAATAAATTTCTCATTCAACTCAACACCCTAATAAAATAAATAATAAATTAATATAGATTTAAATAATGAATCTATCAATTTAAGCCCAACCATTCATATTCCATTAATAAACTCATTTTAGTAGTAATCAACATTTTCTTGATTTAATATCTATTATCATGAAAATTTAATAATTAATAAAAAATATATTTAAAAATTAAATAAATAAAATATGTTAAAGACAATATCTCTTATCATGCCAAAGAAATCAATTTAATGTAACTCTAATATAATGCAACTTACATCCAAAGACTTGTAAAAATAATTACTAAAAATATATAAATTATTATAAATTTAATTGATAGAGGGTATTTTGGCATGTACATCAAAAATTTTATAAAATATGAACAATGTATAAAATTTAAATAATAGAACAAAATACATAAATATTTTATAATAAATTAAATTTAATATATATTTAATAGGATATTTAAGATACATTTAATAGATTTGGGATATTATTAGAATTATGATAAATTATTGAGGGTAATTTGGTCCACATATATTGAAATGTTGGACCAACAATCCGCTTATAGGAGTATAATAGAAGATTCGAATTTCAAGTCGAACTCAAACCATCTGATTTTAGCTCGAATTTGACTCAATTATTATTTGAATTCAAATTTATGTTCAAGTTTAGTTTGTTATTAAAATGATCAACTGAAACTCAAGCCAATGTTGAATCTAACCCGAACCGTTTACAAACAATGTGATTATTTGCCAACCCTATTTGCTCCTTATTTCCCATAGCAAATCTCAACACCTACACAATAAAAACACCTTATTATTGATTAACCTAACAATTATAGTATATTGTCATTTTTACAATGGTAAGATTGCAAAAGCACATTTGGTTGATCTGATCATAACCATGTAACCATTTGAGTGTTCTTTGGACGGGGATAATCCATTATCCTCCATCTAAATATTATTTGAAGTTGGTTTTAGAATATATATATTTTTAAATTAATTTAATTTAAACAATTACTAATTATTATATTAAAATTATTTTTAAATAACAAATATTAAATTATTAATTTTATAAATTCAAATAATCAAACTCTGCTGTAAACTTGACTCACCCAACCAAAGAGGTCACACAAAAATTTGATGATGTAATAAAGAAATTTCAATTAAAATTTAAATTATCAGAATTTTATTATTTTTTTAGTAAAATGAAATTAAAACGAGATTTCATTAAAAAGTAATTATAAAATAAGCTTTTTTTTTAAAGAAATTTTATTAATCCATTGGATTTCCCATTTTACAATTGGCGGAAAGTAGCAACAGCCCTCTCTTGTCCCACCATTGAAAACCAATTAAAAGGTCCCCAAAGAAGAGGGCGATTCTTTCTCTCTCTCTGGTTCCCCCACCAGCGCTCGCTGGTGCGCTCTCGATCCTCTGTCTTTTGAAGCCAAGGAAGTCGATTGAGAGGCGTGGTGGGACGAGCCGCTGGATTTTTGAGGGTTTTTTTGGTGTGAAGTTTGGTTAGATCTGGAGTGCTGGAGAAGATGAGCGTGGATCACGTCCAGAATAACTCTCATGGCGGTCTTGATGATAAGATTTCGCAGCTTATGCAGTGCAAGCCGTTATCGGAGCACGAGGTTCGATTTTTTGTTTCCTCGCGATGATTTCCTTTGTTTGATTTGTGGAATGGCGCATGCTTTGTTTGGAATGCGGGTTTTCTGCGGATGGTGGGTATTGAAGTGTTTTCTAGCTTTAATTTTTCGGCGTTTTCTTATGTTTTTGTGATCTGGAAGTTCTTTGGTGTATTGGTGTTACCATTTCATGTTTTGAGGGAATTGGGGGAAAAATGAGTAAATTTGGATTTTTTTGCAAGGTGATTTGCTTTTAGATTTGCTAGATCTGCTTCTTAGTGCTATCTTCTCATGAGTTTTGCTTGGGAATGTTGGGGTTGGATCTGATGTGCTTGCATGTAATTCTCTTCTAAGTTGTCATCTTTTTTTGTGTAAAGTTTATAGCTTGGATATCTACTGCAAAGTCAATCCTGAAGATTATTGTAAAAACAAATAGATATGCGTTTTAAGTCCAACTTAAGAAGAAGGTGACGTATTGTTTTCTATTATTTCCACAATAGGATTGTGTAACTGAATTTTTTGGATTAAGTATTTCTTTGGCTTAGTTTGATAATACAGTTGTTGAAGTAATAACAAATCTAACTTTGAAATTATTCCATAACATTTGTTAATTTGTGCCATATTTATTATTTCACCAAAGATGAAAAATGTTTTTATATCGTTCTTTTCCTTCCTGTTGGTATTAATCCAGTAACTGGTCGAAGACAAGGAGTTTCTTGATTTACCTTTGCTTGTTTTTTATACAACCAGAAGGAACCCTAAGTTAAAAGCAAAAGGTTTATTGTAAGTATTTTGTTTTTTATAATACTCGAAATAGAGTAATTGGGGAGTATTGCTTTAGAGTAGAATAAAGAAGAAAAAGGAATTAATTTTATACATGTTAATATTTTCCATGTTTCCTTTACTTATAGACCTAAGAGAGATCCTAAACATTTGTAAAAATTCTAATATATAAAAATAAACCATCTCCTCAATGAACTCCTAACATAAATAAAAATATCCTGAGATGACAATCTACCTAATGGACTTTTAACATAATAAAAATATTCTAAGATAACAATCTCTTTAATTTGTGATTATCAAAGATCCTTTATCCTATTTATACCTTTTTCTTCTTAAGTAATTGTTTCTGAATTTAGGATGGCCATAATGCTCCAGATAAGTTTTAGCTGCACCTTCAATATTGAATTTATCATGTATTGCATCAACAAACACAAGGAATATAACTTAAAAGCTTATCCACCAAATCTGCTTGCTTACCTGGAATTGTGTGCACAAGGAAGGGGGATGGTTTTTATGCAATGTTTTAACCTTGACCACATTCTAAACTATATGACCGTACTGAGGATTTAAATCCATTCTCCTGTAAATGCAAATAAAGATGCACTTTAGGTAGTTCAAGGAGAAATTATTATTATTACTGTCTGTTGAAATGGTCATGTCTTATGATTGTGGACTGGTATGCAAATTATTCTTGTTTACCTTTTCTGCAGGTTAAAGAACTGTGTGAGAAGGCTAAGGAGATTTTGATGGAAGAAAGCAATGTCCAGGTAGTCAACTAATGTGTCCTTTTATTAATATTGGTCACTTATATACTTGATGATTCTTTTACTAATGCCTTATTTTTCTGCCAGAAATATTTTTTATTTTCAGCTCATCCTTGTATTTTCATTGTTGTTTACCCTTCCACTTCCAGAATGATGTTAATATGTAAATCTGGAAAAACTTTGTAATGTAATTGGAGTGAAATGCTATTACTAGGAGGCTGTACTCTTCGTTGGTTTTAAAATTAACCTCATGTTTGGCAAGTTTTTCATCCTTGTTTATTTAAATCATCTTATATTTTTCAAGTGAGGTGTTGGCTTAGATTTTTCTTATCACCATTTCTTTGTTTTAGTAAAAAATTACATCCCTGGGCCTTTCTGAGTTTGTCACTTTCTTATTGATACTCACCTGTTTCTCATAGTCGTCAAGATCTCTTTCTGTGTTGTACTTTGTGCAGAGTTCTGGATTGTACAGTTTAGTCATTAAGTTTGGGTATACCATGCCTGACAGTCTTCACCAAGTAACTTCTTGAAAATGAAAAGAAAGATGGGCAAGTCGTATATTTACCATTTAGCATTTGTCATTGGAGGCTTCACCACGGCTGTAATGTCATCTCAGAGAGGGAGTTTGAAATTGAAATCGGTGGAGAAGCAAGGATACGGGGCTACTTGTGTAGGAAACCTAACCATATTTTTAAAACTCTAGGATGAATTCAAGTGTGTAGTTGAAACAGATTTATGCTACGGTGAAAAAGCAAATTAAAGAGTAATTAGGTGGAAGCTTGTTTGAGACTAAAGATTGGAATATCTCAATATACTTAATGACTGTTGGAGTCCCTTCTTAAACCATATTAGCACCGAAGTTCTTCTCACAAGCCACAGGTCTTCATTTTCTCTCATATCCTAGATTCTTTACTTGTTTTTCTGATCTATGTGTTGGATGGTATATATAGGTTTGGGATGTTAAAGGATCAATGCTAGTATTTAAGATTGATGTAACTATGTGTTCAAGTGGTCTAACCCCCTCACACTCTTGCAAATGTTATGGCAGATTTTCAGAAAGTCACTCCATCAGGAGATCTAAAAAATGTATGATGCCACTCCTCTGTTATGGGCAAAGCATGATCTTGATAGACATATTTCTGGGTGTGTAAATTATCAAGCATCACGTTCAAACTGTCATAGATGAGAGCAAAATGTAAATTTTATTCGCATAGGTCTGGAAGATGTAACTTTATTAAAGTACCACTTAATCAGGCTTCATGGATGTGCATGTTGGGGCACATGGTCTTGTGTGCTGTTTCTATAGCATAGTTGGTGGTTACCTGTGTCAAGACTCTGCAACTCCATTTGTTTAGTTGTTCCTGTGTGTGCAGACACTAGTTTGACTGATGTGCTGGCACACGTTGGAGTTGGCACATGAAATTAGCTTATTTTGGACTTATAACTTTACGTTTCGGGGTTAGTCACTTGTAAGTTTCAACACTTGATGTTATGTTTCCATTCTTCAAATTATATTGTTTTCTTAACCATGTTATAATAGTTGGTTTCAATGTGAATAATTTAGATCAATGTTTCTGATGCATATTTTTCTTTTGACAAAGCTAATGTTTATGTTGGAATATTTTCTTCGCAATCAATATAAACCGGTATAAGTAAATCAGTGTATTTTCTTGTATTGGGGTGCAATATACTAACATATGCCTTAATTTTGTGTATTTGTTAACATGTAAATTCTTATTATTCATTCTGAAACTTCATCTGATCTATTTTGATGCCTGATGTTGCATTGTTTTGCCAAGTCATTTATGTAATTGGACCTGTTCTTGGAAAGATCTGATATATGTGGGCAAGCATATCCTGTAATACTTGCATGGTGTGTACTAAAGTTTTTTTCCCCTGCATTGCAGCCTGTGAAAAGTCCAGTGACAATATGTGGTGACATTCATGGTCAATTTCATGATCTTGCAGAACTATTTCGAATTGGTGGAAAGGTGCATTTTTTTTAAATAATCTCTGAAACCGTGTCATGTTCATAATAGCCGAGAATCACTTTCTAAGACTAATTAAAGATCCATTTGGTGTGGTGGAAATGTGAAATTTCAAAGTCTACAAGCCATGTTCTTTAGATCGAATGATATTTGCCTACTTAATTTTGTGGCTCATCTGTTTAATGCATTAAATATGACTTGTTTTAACAAACCAAAGTTGAGTGAATCTGGCCTGGCTCAATTTTGTTTTGAAATTTTTAGGGGCCATGTTGAGTTCTATTTGAGTTTGAATTGACTTGGGGAAGACTAGTTCAAGTTTGATGTGATTTTGTTTGGGAATATTCAAATTAAGTCTGATGGGATTTAACAATTTTTGTTTGAATCATCATATAAATTGTCCAATTCCTGTGGAAGTTTATGGATAATTGAATTCCTTTTGCCCTTATAGAATATCGGACTCTGTAGAAATGGCCCAGAAGATACATGTTATTGTTCCAACTTTATTTCTATTTCATGTGGTTTCTAAACCCTATATATTGACAAAAACCCTAAATTCAGAAATCAGACGTAAATGTAATCCAAAACCCAATAGATAATGAATCACAGATTTGAATGTTAAACCCTAGATTTAATGAGAAAGCAAAATTCAAAGAATGCATGCCTTGGATCTCAGAATTCAGAAACAAAACAAAACTTTATTTCTCAATTTTGTTTTATGAAGAACGTTTGGTTTCAAAATTGGGGATAACGGGAAGAGGGAGAGCTATGTGTTTGACCTGGTAGTGGAACATTAATTAGAAACATGAAGAAACTTATGTCTGCCTGACTGTTACTTGTATTTATTGATTGAATAAGTCAATTATGCTTGAAATTACCTATTGATCTAATCAATTGTTTGGAGTCAGTTTACAATTTAATTAGTTTGTTTATCAGTTTATTTAGGACAAACTAATGTGCATCCTTAACTTGTTAATGTTTGATTAGCCCTAATTTGACTAATTATGTTGCTAGCTGGACTTATTATCGAACAATTGGGCTGATCTGAGCTTTAGTTAACATGTTGATATGTTATCAGATGAGATCCCCAACTTAATTAGCTTTTGCCTTGCTTTTTCTTGAGCATAATAAGCATCCGTTAAGATATGCTTGAATCAATTGATAAGCCCATCAGTATGCATTTCTTGCTGATATTATCCAATACAATGAGTTGCCAACCTAACTCATACATAATTAAAATCTAACCAGTCTGTATGGGCTATTTCATTGCTATTTGCAGCATAGTAACGTAGATATCACTTTTTTTCATGTATTCAGCCAAATCCCAGAATGTTAGCCTAATAACTTTTAGTCTAACATGCAATAAACCAGCACCCTAATTTAAATTAAGGAAACGGCAATTAAAATATTTTTTTCTATAATTGACAACTCTTTGTCCATTCCCAATTATCATGCACATATTTCCATGTGAACCAATCTAACAAGCCATGCTCAAGCTCAGGAGAAAGAGGGTAAAAGAACAAGAACTCATGGACAAAGTTTGGGACAAGGGCCATAGTGGGGCTATTGGCTTATTAATGCCTTGTGCAATTATTGTATAATTTAAAAGCATTAGAAAGTGGGTGAAAAATGTTTATGCTCTCCTGTGTTGGTAATGGTGTCAATTCAGTCCATCTTAGAGTATCCATATTTTGGTTGTTGAATAAAAAGGAGATCACACAAACCTACGATTGGCTTAGGGAAAAGAATAGGGAAGAAAGGAGAGCTAGATGAAGGGGAATCATAGTTGATGTAGCAGGCTTGGGATGTTTGTGAAGTGCCTACTATGCAAGGTTACGTAGCTAACATCATATTGGATGATTTGCTATTCTAGAAAATGTCATATTTTTTAAGAGCAACGGATTGAGCCTATTATTTAAAATAGAACTTGAATTGGCTTAACACTAGAAGAGATGTATTCTCCTTAATCTTGAATTTGGAAAAGTGAGAGATATTTCTAGGGATACTAGTAGATTCTTTTTCCATAAATTGCATGTTTTATTTATATTGTTGTTCTACTTCTATTTAGTATTTAAAATATCTTTAATTTGGATGTCTTTCATCCATGTATGTAATCTCTAATTGTCTTTTTTCCTTTGTTTTTGTAGTGCCCAGATACTAATTACTTATTCATGGGGGATTACGTAGACCGTGGCTATTATTCTGTTGAGACTGTTTCGGTAAGATTTTACTGATGATGTTTAATGCTTCATGTCATCATTTGTTTTTCTTCTTGTTAAAGCATCACCATTTGGGTTTACTTCACTCTCTCACTGTATATTCTATCGACTATCCCTCTAGTTGCTAGAATTTTACCAAAATGGAATATTTTCGAATTATTCAGGCGGGAACTACTTGGTATGATTTGTATTGAAATACTTGTTGGTTATGCATTTCACCCAAATTTTGCCATGTTTTTTGGATTTTTAGAAGAAAGGTGTGCAATTTGTTTCCTTTGGTTGAGACTTGATTAAAATGAGCGGAGACAGGTTTATCTAGTCCTATTTCTGTTTTTCCGATGTATCTGAGAACTGAAACTAGGGTAAATAAGCAGTTCCCCAGTTTTGTTGGTTAGATATGGTTGGAAGTGAAGGGCATTATTACTCAAAGTTCAGATTAAAGGATGCTATGTCCTTTTCAATCTCTAACACTGGAATTGGTATGCGTTATGTTTTGCTGTTCTTTTTTCTAGCATTCTATGAATTTCGTTTCTATTTTTCATTAAGCTGTGTGGAGGTTGTCTGCTGCTTTTACCCTTCTGGCACATGAACCTTCAGTTTCCTTCTGTGCATGTCCTTGGAATCACATTGTCAATAATTTAATTATTATTATTATTATTATTATTATTTTTTGATTTCTTTTGGATGTTGATAGGTGGAATGTGGTGTGATTTTTTTAATCTTGATTCCCTGTTAAAGGAAGTTGGCATGGCTTACCATTAAGTTAGAAAATAGAATGCAAGGTTTTATTGTTTATGATTAATGTATTTACTGATTAACTTACTCATGTATTTCTTGGACTTTCAATTTTATGATATGTAATGCTTCTAGGTTCTTTGTAACTTTACTGATGGGATTGTCAATTATTGCTGGCCAGCTTTTGGTTGCTCTGAAGGTTCGTTACCCACATCGCATAACCATCCTCAGAGGAAACCATGAGAGTCGTCAGGTATGTTGTTTTGAACTTCTTGGCATTGTTCCTTCTACTTAGTAGTCTTGAACTCATTTTGGTAATTATTTCGGGCATGGTAGTCAAATCGAGATTCGAATCGTGATTCGAATTCCCAAGTTTGTGAATCGAGAATCGTGAATCGAATCGAATCGTAAGATTCGGTTCATTATATATATATATATATATATATATATATATATATATATATATATAATTCTATCAAAATAAATTAAAAATAAATAAATTATAAGTCATGCATTAAACATAAAATTAAAGACAACCAAGCTCAAAAAACTCAACTACAACCAAGTTAATAATTATATATATAGTTAAGCATTAGAAATAATTATATTTTAAAATATATCAAGAAAATAATTTTTAAAATCATTAAAATAAAATATGTATGAAATAATATACTTTAAAAAACTATTCAATAAAATGACCCTATTTGAGGTGATTTGAAACTGGCTTCATGTATTATGAAACCGGCTTCATAGAAAATCATTTTTTAAATAATAAATTGTATCCTTTATTTAAAAAAACCATAAATAAATATTTAAATTAATGTTTTGTGAAAAATACTACAACTTAATTATTTTTTAAAATGTTTAATTATATAATGATAAGTTATTAGGATAACATGGTATTCATTATCAAGTTTTTAAGATTTTAAAGATTTTTGAAATTAATTTTACGGTAATAAATCTTCATATTAATCTAATCTTCAATTTTTAAAAAAATTTATGTGATATAAATTTTATTATTATATTTTAAAGTTTTTAAAATTATTTTATTTTTAAATGATATTAGTAATCATATATGGATCTAATATTTATTTATATTTTAAAAGATCTAATTAGTTATTTTTAAAAAGATCTAATTAGATATCCCAGTATATAGAATCGTTGATCTTCCTGATTCACATCGATTCACACGACAAACGATTCGCTACCGATTCTTGATCAATTTCGATTCTCCTATAAGATTCGAATCATTGGGTATGAAAAACGATATGAATCGTGCGATTCGTATCGAGAATCGTACGACTCTAATTACGATTATTTCGGGTGCAAGGACAACCTGGTCTTATCAACTGGTTGTATTTTTGAATGTGGTTCATAGTTTGTATTTTTGTTTTTTTTTACATGTAGCTGTCCTTAATTCTGGTTTAAGCCATTGTGAGCTGTTGTTGGCTGAAGCTTAGTCATTTGTATTATATAGACTGAAGATTGTCTTTATTGTATTGCAGATTACCCAAGTTTATGGATTTTATGATGAATGCTTACGGAAGTGAGTTTCTGCTTTATTTATTTCAGATTTTTTCTCTCTTCTA
The DNA here is from genome assembly GCA_026586065.1 of Dioscorea zingiberensis. Taxonomy (NCBI): domain Eukaryota; kingdom Viridiplantae; phylum Streptophyta; class Magnoliopsida; order Dioscoreales; family Dioscoreaceae; genus Dioscorea; species Dioscorea zingiberensis. Next base: position 7,086,603 of record CM048821.1, on the reverse strand, counting down.
CAGTACATACTTTGGTGTATCATATATTCATGATGTGCAAAAGTTCCATTACAAATTTCTTAGGTTTTTTTTTGCAAATAACACTCTCCATTATCAGTTTATTGCAGAGACCCCAATGCGATTACTATTTATTTTGTCAATTTTCTTTGCAAAAAAACTCATCAAGAGGAATATTCTCTAAATAGTCTTTTTAAATTAAATTTTAATTCATTTTTAAATCAAATTATTACATGTTATGATAAAATTACCCTCTTCTTATCTCCGGGGACCGGGGTTCATGATAAAGTTTATCATTGAAAATATTCAATGAATAACTTATAATTTTATCCAATTTTTGATTGATAGTTTATGATGCAATCTGGTTCTTATCAAGTACAATAGAGTTGTGCACGTAGGGGTTAATGGGCATCACATACGATATTGTAAAACCTCACTGAGATTTTTATTTTATGGCAGGTATGGTAATGCGAATGTATGGAAGATCTTTACAGACCTTTTTGATTATTTTCCATTGACAGCTTTGGTATGTATTTGGAATTTTAATGTATTCTTTGTAAATGTAGTTATTTTGTCATATTAGCTTGAAACTCTATCTTTAATTGTCACGCCCCAAATCGAGCCCGGAGCGTCAACATATTGGCCGTACTCGAGTAAGGAGAGGCCCCACTCGGATACAAGGCCTCAGGTAGTCAATATAAATATCTGAGTAACAACGGAAAATAGTAAATAACATAATTATATAAGAGTTTGTATAAAAGGGTCCATTTACCAACACACACTAGGTACAACGGTGGCACATCACTTACCGTCACTTACAAAAGAGTATCTACACACACTAGGTATGACGGTAGCGCGCTAAACTATCGTCACAAAAGTATCACTAGAACTACACTACAAACACTAACAGCAGGCTGACATCAAGAGACTCTACATAACCCGATTGAGTGCTTGTGGGGCCGTTGGGTTATAGTATGGTTGACCTCCTTCTAGATGAGGATACTGCGCCTGTCCCTAAGGCCATATGTCCCTATTAGTACCAGGAAGGTCTATCGGACAATGCATCGCCTAGTGAAATCTTGCGCCCGCGGTCGCCTGAGGACCCTAAATATATCTACAGTTAGGCTGGCTTTCGGTGGCCGGAAATCTACCCATGCTAAAGCGACATATCTTGGTACGCCGCGGGGAAGTCATAGGATGGTATCCTCCACACTTGTGGCATCGCTCAACCATTCAGGCTTGAGACCACTCAGCCCTGTGGCCTGAAAACATAGGAGGACTCTGATTACATATCCGTATCTGGCTCCCTAAGCTATCTCTTGTGGTACGTTGGAGGTACAGTCTGATCAACTGATGTAATTCTTGGACTTTATGTATAAGCTCCTGGATCGCCTGAGAAAGTCCCAGTGACTCTTGTCTAGAGGCTGAAATAGCAAGGGACAAACTTACTCATGCCCTCAAAAGCTCCTCTGCTTCATGTCAAGCAAAGTTCTCCTGTATGTCTTCCTTACCATCTGAGGAAGAAGACACCACCTGCATGTATCGGCGCAGTCGATGCTAGCTTCTAAACATATTAAATTTGTCAGCGATTATCGAACATCGGATCATAAACTTAGTCTACCCATTCCCACACTCAAGTTAACAAATTTAACCAAGTCCATAGGGCAACTAGGGTGTCTTGCTTTGATACCACCTTAGTTTCCCTATGGACTTGGTAATTTGTTAACTTGAGTGCGGGCATGGGGAGACTAAGTTTATGTCGGATGTTTGATATTGTTGACAGTTGAGTATGTCTAGAAGCCAGCATCGACCGTGCCGATACATGCAGGTGGTAGGGAAGACATCCAAGAGAACTTTGCTCAGTGGTTGCAGGAGCTTTTAAGGGCATGAGTAGGTTTGTCCCTTGCTATTTCAGCCTCTGGACGAGAGTCACGGGGACTTTCTCGGGAGATTCAAGAGCTTACACATGAAGTCCGAGAATTACATCGCTTGATCGCATCAGATCTCCAACGCATTACAGAGATGGCTCAGGGAGCCGATACTCTGATCCGCGGATCGTAATCCTCCTATGTTTTAGGCCACGTATCGAGGGTCTCAGGTCCGAATGGCTGAGCGATGCCATGAGTGTGGAGGATACCATCCTATAATTTCCTGCGCGACCAGTATATGTCCTCTATATGGTAGACTCGGCCACCGAGCAACCGACTGTAAATATGTTTAGGGTATGCGATCTGTGGCGGCGCATTTCACCAGGCGACGCATTGTCTGATAGACCTTCCTGGTACTTAGTAGGGACGTATGGCCTTGGGGACATGCGCAGTATCCTCATCCAGAGGGGGGTCAACCATACTATATCTCGACGGCCTAACAGTACTGACTGGTTATAGAGAGTCTCCTGATGTTGTCGGTTGTTAGTGTTTGTAGTGTAGTTCTAGTGATATTTTTGTGACGGTAAGCGATGCGCTACCGTCGTACCTAGTGTGTGTGTAGATACCCTTTTGTGCATAACGATAAGTGATGTGCTATCGTCGTACCTAGTGTTGTGCGGGTAGATGGACCTTTTTGTACAAACTCTTGTATTATTATATTATTTACTGTTTTCTGTTACACTGATATTCATATTGACTACCTGAGGCCTTGTATCTGAGTGGGGCTTATCCCTACCCGAGTACGGCCGGTTTGTTGATGCTCCGGGCTCGGTTTGGGGCGTGACATTAATCATGTCTATTGTATCTTAATAGGTAATTTCTTTATAATGTAAAATTTTAAAACCATGGGAACTAATGCGTCACATTCTAGGTTCATGTGATACAAATGATCAATAGTGGAAGTAAATAATGTGTGGTATATAGCTGGAACATTGGATCAAAACATAGGTTTCAATTTTGACTGTTGAACCTTAAGGATTTTTTGGGTGTTCTATTCGGAAAAAAAATTTGCCCAACACCTTACCAATAATTTCTAAATCTTTGCAAAGTTGTTTTGAGTTAATGTGGCTAATGATAGTTTTTGTTTGATAAATGGTGTTATTTTACTTTGAAGAGCATTTAATAATTGATTCCAAACATTGGTATGTTTCCATGACTATAACTATTAAGCATTACTCTCAAGTAATTGCAGCCAATCTTTGATTTTTTCCCATCAATAGCTATCAAATTCTTAAAGTAGAGAGCATAAGATTCTTTGTACTACCTTGTTAGTAGGCTGTTTTTTGAGATGCTGAATTGCTGACAGCCTGACAGCTATAGATGTCAATTGGGTCGTGACAGCATCGCATGGGCTGGCCTGCCCAGGCACATGGCCAACATGACACGGCCCGCGTGCCAGCCCAGCACGGCCACCTGGGCCGTCATGATTTTTTTTTATTTTTTTATTTAATGTTTTAAAAGCCCAAAAAAGATGAAAAAAGACATTTTTGGAATTTTTTGGGAATTTTTGAACCTTTGACAAAATTTTCTGATTTTCATGTTTTTTAGTTTTTATGGGATTTTGTAGATTTTTTTTTTGGGAATTCTATAAGTTTATTTTGATTTTTTTTTGGAATTTCATGGATTCTCGGATTTTTTTCGAAGTTTCTCTAGTTTTTTGGGGGTTATAAAGATTTTTATGGGTTTTTTTTTGGGTAATTTTTGAGTTTATTCTGTTTTTTTTTTGGAATTTCAGCGGTTTTATGGGTTTTTTTCTAAGTTTTTCTCATGTTTATGAGATTTTTAAAGATTTTTTTGTGGTTTTTTATTTTTTATTTTTTGGCGATTAGCTGAATTTATTTATGTTTTTTTTAAATGTGGGATTTTCTGGATTTTTTTTAATTTTTTTTCCAAATTTATTAGAAATTTTGGTGTTTTTTAATTATTTTTTTTCAATGAAAGGGCCGGCCTGTTGGCTGGCTCGGCATGACACAATCCCAGATTAGGTGGGCCGCTCCCATTAGCTTCGTGAGCCATGCTGGCCCGACACGACTGACAAGCTGGCCATGTCAGCACGGGCACGTACAATGCCTGACACCAGCCGGTCTGTGCCGGTCCGTTCCGTTTGACATCTATATTGACAGCCCTATCCAAGGAGGGTTTTTAGTTGTTGAGATCATATTGGGCTTAAACAAAGCTTGGCTCAGTTATGACCAAGTTCACCATCTTTATGGGAAATTTAATGGATTGACAGGTCATGCTTCAGCCTTAGAGACTAAAGTGAGTAACAAGTATTAGGTCCAATCCTAGCTTGCTGATTGCTACCTAATTTGGAGCCTGAGACAGGCTTTCTTGGGCTGTTTAGCCCAGCCTGTTCCATTGGCAGTACTTAATGCCTGGGTATCATGTATCTATTGTTTTCTTCCTTCTCTTTGATCTTCATCTGAAAAATGAAGCTGTTGCATGCAGAATTTAGAACCTTCATAGAAGAGATGCTCAATATAGGAAGAAATGAGTTGGAAAATAGTATATAACTTGTCAAATATTTCATGTGTAACAGTTCAAGTAGGTTATCTTAAATCACGGTGCATACTAAAGTGAGTAAGGATATCTACCTACTGCAATGTGTATGGTTATTACATTTTTGGATCTCATTAAGCCAATTCTGGCAAGAATTATCTAAAATATTATATGTCTTATATATCTTGCACCAAATTTCATTTAAAATTATAGAAACAGCCCCCGTTACACCCTTTAGTCTAAGATGCTTTATTTTTGCTATATGTCTGAACCGAACACATTAATTAAATAGCTGTTCATTTAGGCAAGGAACTGTCATACATTTTGCTGATGACCTCATTACTTTTTAATCAAAATCAACCGTTGATTGACTGAAGAATTCTAACTGGCTATTCAGTTTCTGAAAATTAAGCAAGATATTTCTACTTCTAATTTTTGGTGATTTACCGTGAATAAGACCTTTTCAATTCACATAGGATTGATTGTTGATTTGGTTGTGGATGATTTTAAAGGTTGAATCGGAAATCTTTTGCCTGCATGGCGGTTTGTCTCCATCAATTGATACACTTGATAGTATACGCAATTTTGATCGTGTTCAAGAAGTACCGCATGAAGGGCCCATGTGTGATCTCTTGTGGTCAGACCCAGATGATCGATGTGGTTGGGGTATTTCTCCACGTGGTGCTGGATATACCTTTGGCCAGGTTTTGTTCTAACTTAATTTTGTCTTTTTCTGTCTTAAAAGGCTAAACTTTGATTTTAAACATCTGTCTGGAAATTTTCAGGACATATCTGGACAATTTAACCATAAGAACAACCTCAAGCTGATAGCCAGGGCTCATCAGCTTGTTATGGAAGGATATAATTGGGGACATGTAATTCTCCATTATCAATTTGTTTTTAGATATTTTATGGGTTTGATGCTTAGTGGGTCTGGCTTTATGTTCTTTTTGCTATTTTTGGAACAGGATCAGAAAGTGGTTACCATATTTAGTGCACCTAATTATTGTTATCGTTGCGGGAACATGGCTTCCATTTTAGAAGTTGATGATTGCCAGGGACATACATTTCTTCAGGTCTCTCTCTCTTCCTCTACACCATTGTCTCTCTTAATACTTGGGCACTGGCTTAAACATATTGCTAGTGGTAAAATTTACTCTACGTTGATTTTAATAATAGTTATACACTTTGATATCTGGGATGAAGATTTGCATTCTTATCATGAGAAAGTCCATCAGGTTAACTTCAGTTCAATTTGTCTCAATTCCTTCTTTTTTTTCTTTTTTCTTTTTCTTTTTTAGAGGTGCTCCAATAAATTATAAGTCATTAGAAAGTTGTTTGTGTTTTCTAGACAGAATTGGTTGCACAAATGTACTACTGATCTCCGAATGTCCATTATGGTGTCAACTAAAGTAGTGGTTCAGAACAATTTATTTGGTTTCGAAGTGAATAGATAAGTGTGCCCTTTGACATTTGCACTTATTGTAACTTAAGCAGTTTTTTGAAGAATGCTTCCATTGATTACTATGGAAGCATAGTAATTTGCCCATTTGATTACTATGGTCATCACTAATTGGATTAGCCCATTGATTACCATGGTAATGGGCTAATCATTACACTTCCATAGTTTTCCTAAAGAAAAGATGTCACTATAGCAATCACTATGCTGCATAACAAATTGGTGTAATTCTCTTCTAGGAATACTAATTTGGTCTGCATTACCATCTTCTTGTAATGTTTTAATGAGTTTCTACTTGTGATGCAGCATAGTGGTTGCAGATTCTTGTACAAGATCACCTTTTGGGCGTTTATATTGACTGGTCTTTTTTTGGTTTCAGTTTGAGCCAGCGCCCAGGAGGGGAGAACCTGATGTGACTCGGCGAACTCCTGATTACTTCCTGTGATAAAATTTTGATGGCTTTCTAGGGATATCTGAAAGGACAGTGTTCACTTGCCAATGGAGCATTTGTTGCTCACTTTTCCCTCAAAGATCTTTTGACCTTTGGATTGACGTTCTATCTCCAGCTATCGTGCCAGTTAGTTTGGCGACCAAGGCATCTATAATGTAGCTGACACGTCCCAACATTTGTTTATATGTTTTGGACCAAATTCATTTAGCTTGTGGGAGGCAGCAGAGCTGGTAATGCACCGGCAGATGACACACACATCTCATTTTCAAGAAGATTTTTTGGTTTGTACTTGATTCTACTTTGATGTGTGCTACTTAATTAAAGATCTGTTTTTATGTTGATTTATGCTTGCTAATCTTTTTTCCTTGTGTGGAAATTCAATCCTGCAAGTTCGTTATGAAAACAGCTGTAATGTTGATACTGTATCCTCATGTCATTCAGGCTTTTTGGTAAGGAATTTGTTTTAGCCTCATTGAAGGTGTTCTATTCAGTAGATTTAATGTTGCAACCTGCTGTAGGTAATGTACATGTCATGGAAAGAAAGCTGACACACCTTATGAAAGAGTGTGTGGTTTAATAGTCTGTTGCATTTTCTTTGAAGGTTATGAACAAAATTTGTGCTTGGTTTGAGGGGTGTGACAAGATGTATTTCCAAATTTAATTTTTGTGTTAAAATAATCTTGGATTTTTAATTTTCTGTTTGTCGTTTGGCAAGGTTTGTTGCTGGAAAATTTTCTTGCAGGTATGTAAAGGTCCTATTTTTATTCTCTTTTCCTTTTTTTTTTGCCACTCTTATTTCAACAGGATTGCAAAGAAAGCAAAACAATATTAATCAAAACCATAATTAGCGCTCGCTGCATGGAAGCTCATGAAAGATCTCATTCAGGTTGCATGCCATACAAAAACAATCAACAAAAATTCTATTTACAACATGAAAGCAAAACAAAATAGGCTACAAGGGTAACAGTGTACAATGCTTGCTCAAGTATATAAAGCAGCTACAAATTGAGGTGAGAGAAGAGAGATGGAACCAAATCAACCACTGACCATGCAAGTCCTGCATATTGAATAAACCTTATTCCACTGTCCACATCATATGTCTTGAGAGGGAAAATGGAAACAATTCTCTGAAGATAACCCAATTGCTTAATATCAGACTTTTTGATGTTTTCATTCCCTTTTAGGGATGGGATATAGCATGATGACCTAATTTGGATTCCCAGAGTGTTGCAAACCACAGGAAGTAGCCATTTGGCCAATGCCTTGCTGCAGAACTTGACAACAAGTATTGTTGGAATGCCGATGAGTACCCTTCCGAGAAAAACCATGAGGGGAAGTGAGCTAAATATGCGAGGAACTCCTTCGTTGTGGAAATGCTGATATGTCTGCTGAACTCCACTGACCTGCATGGCATACATGTTATCAGCCAAGGTAGGCAACAATCATGATTGTCATATTAAAGATCAATAACACGCATTTCTCTTTTGGTGATTGCTGGTAAATGGAAGGTACAAGGTCAACATGAAGTTAGCATATGCATTCAGTTTCAAATTCAGTTTTGGTTTCCAGTGAGAATCCTCTAGTAGAAACCAATTTTTGAGTTCAGGAAAACCTGTAGGTATTCCATCAAAGAATTTATGCAATTCTCTCTTGTGTTCTATTAAGATGTTCCAATGTAGTACACTAATCTTCTACAATTAGTCAGTTCATTTTGAAACAAGTGAGCCATGAGATGACATAAAAGTCAATGAGTTTTCTCCAAGAGCAACAACCTGTCAGAAAAAAAATACTCATTCTATATTCCTTCAAAACCAGAAGAAAATCAGCTACAGCCAGCCGGTGTCTTGTGTTTTATTAACATCACTAAGAAATCTGTCTAAACAATGACACTAATTTCTATTCAATTGATTTTAGATTACAAGCTTTGATGACATGAAAGAAATCAATCAATCCATGTAAATTCAAATGCATAATTGTACTTTTCAATATAAAAATGAACTCATCCGAGTTTCTATTAATACATTATATTCTTTCCCCATAAAATAACATAAGAATTTCTTTATCAATTATCTCAAGTAATTCTCCCAACTTGACACAGATGATACAGAGATAGTTGGAAGAAGTACCAATAATAGCTACTGTAACGTTATAGGATCCTAAGACTAATAAAATCTTTTTAAATCTCATTTCTGATCGAGCACAGAACCATCCACAGAAAAAAGGCTGTTTTGAAGATGTTCACAAGGACTTACATAAAATCATTTCTATAGAATGTGACTTTGTATTTCTGATGTTTTTCTCTAGTAGGAATGCTACTTCGTACTTCTAGTTTAGTAAGTAGTAATATAACAACCTTAAACTATACAAGATTTATAAAACTTATATAATTTTGCTTATGCATTAGTTGGTAAAATTCTATCAGGAATTAAAGAGAAATGTATTTGCTTACAATTCCAAATGCGACACCAGTGAAGGCTGCATGATATTCAAAGCTTGGGGTCGGGAACTCTGGAGTAGGATAGGCAAAAAACAATAGGAAAGAAAGGCAAGCCCAGAATGAAGTGACTGCAAAACAAAGAATCCAATAATATTTCCAAATGAGCAAAGCTTAACTTTTCTACCTATCATAAAAAGCCAAATACCAAGAAAAATCAAAACAGATAATTGAAGATGCATACCATTTTGCCCGGAGATAATAAAATCATCAACATATCCACGGACCAAAAGCCAAAATGCCAGGATAACAAGCCCTACACTGATTCCAGCTGCAATATCTATTAAGCTGTGCATGCCCAAGTATATCCTCCCTAATAAGAAACATGAATTAAACCAGGTCTTAATCACAATAAGAAGAAAAAAAAAAAAAATTTGAGCTTGGTCTCTCATTCTCTTTCCCAATTGATAACTAATACCCCCCAGTCTTTGGATTCTCATCCTTTGACCAGGTATTGAAGACATTATTTCTGGAAATCACAAAATTAGAACTTGGAAAAGGCAATTGTCAACATATGTGTGCCAATATTCACCTATTCCAATCAGTGCCACAAGCACAGAAACTAATGTGAACCCAATCAAAGTTGTAGCAAGATCTTTTTCAGGTCCGCTGGTCAGAACATAATGCAGCAAATATCTGCAACACCAAACAAACACATAAACAAACAAAAAAAATGTCAAATTTAAAACACAGACTTCCATTATTAAACTCCATCTACCATTCATTTTCAACAGACAGCTTTCAATGACAAAGTCAGCTCTAGGTTCAAAGAAGGAAGACAATACCCAGAGAGGCAAACAGTGTTGAGAGCATGTGAAGAAGGCAAGCCGTATTCCATGGCGTTCTCCTTCTCATCCTGTGTGGCCGTCACTCTCCTCACCGGAGGGCAACTGGGCCTAGGTGCTGATACTGTGTCCTATTTGCAAACCAAACCAAATAACCAAAATTGACCAAAAAAAGGGATTCAATCAACAAGAAGGTAAACCATAAGATAGAAGTCATCTCTCACCTTGATAGAATTCCCAATATAATCACAGAAAGCCATCAGCAAAGTCATTTGCCTGGCCAATTTGCTATGCCCACTCTGCAAAAGATCAAACCTTTACATTATTAGAAATCACAACAATACTATCCACATCTCAATCTAACCAAAATCAATAAAAAAAAATCAATTAAAACCATAACATTTACCCAGAAGAGAAGGGGGAGGAAACCAGTGTAGAAAGGCACCGAAACAACACACGAAACCACAGAGAAGAGCTTATCCAGCGATTCACAATGCAAACTCTGTCAAAATCACAGCAAGTCAAGATCAGAACATTCCAACAAACCCGCATCAGAGAGGAGGAGCGAAAGATGACCTGGATGCGGAGGATGAGAGCCGTCTCTGCGAGGACATGGCGGGTGACCCATGGGCGGACAAGCGATCTCACTCTTGTGGTCAAAGACATCAGCGATGAAGCAACGATCCATCCCAGAGCCGAGGAGAGGGCCACCGCTTGCCACATCGTGATGCTGGCCTCCATATCCTCCTCTCAAGTCTCAACCTTGGATGGATGGATGGATCGAGGTAGTAGAGATGGTAGCTGGTGGCCTTGGGAACGACGATGAGGTGGGCTCGTGGTCGGAGAGAGGACACAGCAGTGTGAGCTGCTCGTTCGTTCTTGTTGGCAAGATTTAATGAAGCTTTCTTTCGTGGCCCTCTTGGTCGGTTTATTATAAACGCTTCCAGTTGTTTCTTCTATTCATGTGGGACCCAGAACCATTCAAACATACATTCATCGTCATAAGTGGGCCCCAAGACGCAATACACCATATAATCTACGACCTGATAAAAAATTTAAATATATATTATTAATATATTTTTTTTGGAGTGGATAAACCTATTTTTTTCTAAAAAAAATAATTAGATAAACTATATTTTATTTATGATAATAGATAATTGAGTTACATGACACAGTTCCTAATTAGAGATACAGATACATCATTCATATAAACATATTCCCATGACGAAGATGGTGTCCCAGCACTCTTGCTTATGGCCTTCCTTGATTTGCTAGTGGATAAACCATATTTTATTTTCATGTTTTTAGAAAAATCAGTACATACTATATCTGGGTTTTCAAAAATCTAAAATTATGAATTATCGGCCATGCTTTCCTTTGGTTTTGTCTACCCCCCTTTAGTTGGCATAGTATCCCCCTGATCGGGTTCTTTTTCAAATGTTGCGTCCCCCTCGTCCCACTCTCTTGAGATGGGTGTGTCCTTGATGAATTTCAAACTTCTTTTGAAGAGGTTTCCCGTCGCTATTAGTTTTGGTCGTTTTGATGAGTGAGCTGCACTAAACTAAAACAACATAAGATAATCGATTTGACAGATTAGTTTTTAAAAAAGTATGTTGTTTTCTTTGAAAAACTCTGGAGTTCTTTTCAATCCAAATACTCCAGCTGATGGCTATGACAGTTAGAGATTCCATCCCCACTGAAGACTCTGAGGTACCTCCCTTGTTATGTTGTTTCATCCCCATGCATCCCTTGTGGATATCAGGCCCAAAGACAGGCCGAAGAGAGTCCAATAGTGGGATCATATATTCACTGCAAAAGACATGTAAATAGATGTTCGATCTTCTTTCCACTGCAGCTTGTGGAGATTATTTGGCGTGAGATAGTTTTAGAAAAGGTAATCATATGACCTGGTTATTTGGTGGATGGTTTGCTAGGACTTAGGAGATCTTATATTTGTATTTTCAGAATTCTACTTTATCTTCAAAGAATGCCATCACAGATTCACAATTTCAATGGAACTCGACATTTTGGCATTGTGTTTTATGAGTTAAAAAATAGTATTTTTTCTATTCATTGAAAACCTTTTCACCTAAGTTGGAGTTTCTTTAAGATAAAGTTATTTTTTAGAATTGATGGATTTTTTTGAGTTTATATATGTATAATTGTCTTTTTTAAAATATAATTTTTTTTATAAATTAAATAAATCATAGTTTATTAATAATTTAAAATAGTACATCAAGTATGGGAGTTAGAAGCATAGTAGAGTCAGGAAACTTGGTTGATGTAGTTGGTGCGCGATTTGACTCTCTTGGTGTATCATTCTAGAAGGTTTAATTGCCTATTCACGGTGTTGGCCTTGTTAAATTTTTCTGGGCTGGACTCTACTGGTCCAGCCCCAATAACTATTGGGCTTAATATAAATCTCCACACTAGTAGCGATATTATTGTCCGGAGTCAAGATAGTTTTTGTTCTTAACCAAAAGGGATCAACTTAATGGAGATATGCTTTTATTACTTAAGCCATTACATGCCCACACGGCTACCAACTTTTTTATACATATCTACCACAGTGCGTCTGATATTACATCTTTACATTTTGGACCCAGCCCCAAATGGCAACCGTACTTATTAAGAATTTGGATTACATCTCCACATTAATTAGTAGTGATATTATACGCTTTGGGCTCGAGCCGCACATTTTGTTTTGGGCTTAACCTAAAAGCCATTCTTAATGGAGATATGCTTTATTACTTAAACCCTACACTTTTTTTCTTCAACAACCGATGTGGGACTTTGTTTGATTTCTAAATGTGCCTTTCCGAAAGTGAATGCGAGGCTCTTCTTGACCTGTCTCTGCCGCCTTCGAGTCTTGGTCACTCTACATTAAATCAAAATAATTTGAGAAAATCAATATTACAAATTAGTTTTTAAAAAACATGTTTCATAAATTTACAATAGTTACTTTATTAATCATTGTAATGTTGAAGTGTATGTTTATGGATGAAAAAAAGTGTTCTTTTTGGTAATTTACAATAATAACTTCTTTCGAATAAAGCTCTTTTATTAGATTAGCCAAACAGCAAACTAACATATCAAAAAACTCTAATATAATAGTGTGATTTGTCTATTTTTTTCCAAAAAAAAAACACTCTACTCACAAGAAGCTCTATTTTTTTTCAACAATTGTTTTTTTTCATGTTAAAACTAGTTGTTGTTGTTGTTGTTGTTGTTGATTTATTTATTTATTTTTGGGAAAGATGGCAGCCCGATGTTATAAAGTTTCTACATTGACACTAGGTGGGGTAGTAGTACCTAAGTATTATCGTTCTATTTTTCAAGAGGATGGGATAATAGATGAAGATGTGTCCCATAGAATCAGAACATGATGGTTGAAATGGTGAAGTGCTATGAGTGTTATGTGATAAAAAGATGCCTAATAAAGTAAAGGGAAAGTTCTATAGAACGAGAGTTAGACCAACCATACTATATGAGAGTGAGTATTGGGCAACTAAAGTTCAACATACACATAAAATGAATGTAGCAGAAATTAGAATGTTAAGGTGGATGAGTGGGCATACAAGATTGGACAAAATTAGAAATGAACACATCCGACAAAAAGTGCATATCGCACCAATTGAAGATAAAATAAGAGAATGGCGTTTAAGATGGTTTGGACATATGCGTCATAAACCACAAGATGCCCCAGTTAAAAAATGTGATAGTCTAGTAACAGAAGGTAAGAAGAAGGATACATAGAGGTAGACCTAGAATTATATGAAGAGATGTAGTGTCTACGAATATACATAGCCTTTGACAGAGTGACATGAAGACAAAGAATCCATATAGCCAACCCCATCTAGTATGGGATTAAGGCTTAGTTGTTGTTGTTGTTTGGAAAGATAGTAATGATATATATCTCTCTTTCATATAATAGTTTTATCATACAAAAAATATCAAATTATAATATAAAATGAACTCATAAATATCAATTCAAAATATGGAGGATCAACAGATAAATTTTATGGTAGGACACTTAACTATGTGCGGATTTCTTTTTGATTACTGAACTTTAATTTGTATCAAAATAGTCACTTAAATTCAATTTTTGTTCAACAAGCAGTCACCCAAGGGATTCTGGCGAATTTTTGTTGACTGGCTGCCAGAGAAGCCACGTAAACGATCCAGTCAGCATCCTCTTCCTAAAAAAAAACTCTTTCTTACCCATCTCCTTCAAAAACCTCTGATGATGCACGAAGCTGAGTTCCACGATCTTTCTGACAATTCCGACTACGCTCCTTCCCAACAGCAGATGAATCTCATCCCTCTTTTGTGTTTTCTTGTATTGATTTCGCACAGATTTCATGTTTTTACGATTGATTTAGTGGGTTCTTTGTAGGGATTGGGAGACAACTTGTTTGGGAGTGATCTCGGGATGACGAGCAGAGGTGGTTTATTCCAAGGATCACGATCCATCCCACGCAGTACGTGTCGAACAGGATCATCAGCGACTGGTTGATGCTTGTCAAGCAAGGGCCATCTCTATTCATGGTTTGATCCTGCTTCTTTTGATTGATGGGGTTATCTTTTGTTTCTTGATTTTAGGTTTTTCTTTCTTGTTTAGGAAGAGTTTTTTTAGGAAGAAGATGTTGACTGGATCGTTTACGTGGCTTCTCTTGCTAGCACGTTAACAAAAATTCACTGGAATCTCTTGGGTGACTGCCTGCTGAACAAAAATTGAAGTGTCCGTTTTGATACAAATTAAAGTTCGGTAACAAAAAAAAAATCCGTACATAGTTAAGTATCCCACCAAAAAATTTACCCGAGAATCACCTTTTATCTTGGTTTGATGCAACACATCCGTTGAAGAAGACATTTGGGCCCAAATCCTCCCGGTTTTGTTATTAGGCTTAACCCAAAAGACCTCACTACTATGAAATGTGTCCCTCAATATAACCCTTCCACTCTTCTCTCCATATCCGATGTGGTATTATGTTTGTACACCCAACAAATACCTAGATCCGGAGGCGACGAGGCCCCGGAGGAGGATAGAAGGGACAAAGCCCAAGTGGGAGGGTAGCAGATGGGAGAGTGCGAGTTACAACAAGTCCCGACTTAATCAAAATGAATTTGCATTTTTAGGACTTGATTATAACTCCTAATATTGTAACCAAATATCAAGTATTATCACCAATAAAATATGGTTTATGAGTTTATCCACCCTATTTCAAAAAAAAAAAAAAAAATAGAAAATAGAAAAAATGTGCATTTTTATTTTATTTTTAGAAGATGATAAGGACCTGCAATATCTGGCATTAAATTACTAAAAGGATCCGTTATTTTAAAGAAGTGTTGTTCAACAGTCCAAATGAGTGGGCGGCCAATGAGAAGAAGTCACTGGATTGAACAAGTAAACAGTCAACGGATTTGGGTTGTTTATTTTGGTTGGAGTTGTCAATGCTGCATTCTTACAGTGACCTGCCCGCAGTTTCTTCAGAGCCAATTAAGTCAAGTGAGGCTAATTAATATTACTTCATACTTTCAGGTTTCTTTGGTTTGATATATAACCAAACTTTGAAATTTTGAATGATAGGTAGTCAAAGAGAACGAGTTCTTTCAAAGGTTTATCTTTATCTGATGGCTGCTTGTATTGCTTGTTTTGCTTGTAAACCCTTCTAAGTTATATATATCTATGTAACAAGACAATATTCCAAATGTAACAATTGGAGTATTTATGGTGAAAAGAATAGGCGATGATTTCATGATAAACGATGTTTTTTCTTAAAAATTATTTGTGATATTTCTTTCCTCATAATCTCTTAGTTGGATACATATCTAATGGTCAAGCGACTCAAGTTGGAGGTGGCAGAAAACCTGATGAAACGTAATCTTGAATTCACTAAGAACAGGGTGGGCAGATGAGGGAGGCGATACCTTTGAGGATGACCCTATACTAGTCCAGGGCAGGTGAGAGGAGGTGTGTAGCGGCAAGCAGAGATATTATCAGGAATGGAATTGTGCTAACATGGAAGATGTACTTTATTTTCCCTGTACAAGCAATATTATGAACTCTTAATATATTAATAAATAAACATGATTCATCCGCTTCAAAAAAAAAGACAATATTTCAAATGGCAGACATTTTTTGAATTGGATACACTGGCTAACAAATTGGGCCAAATCAGATTTATCGAGTTGCATATGTGAAGTACAAGGGTTGCATGTCTATTTAACTTCTTGATATTTAAATAAATATGATTTATCTATTTTGTGAGCATGCAAACCTATTTTTGTGTTCTTGACTTTGTAGTTTTTCTTTCAATGTTCACTCTTTATTGATCTTTTGAATGAACATGGTTTATGAACAAGTTATTTATAATAGGGCAAGTCAAATATGAATGGCCCTCCCATCGCGTACTATACTCCAATCGATACACAATCTATGGCCCCTCATTTTCTCACCATTCTAGGGGACAAAACTCTAAGAATATGTTAGTCTTTAGCTTGAGAGAAATAAAAAATATTTTCAAGATAAATAATATATTTATATAAAATTAATTTAAGATACTGATTTTTTAATGCTCCCCTGGTTTAATACAACCAACGTGACTAAACGGATCAAACTAGTGACGATTGAAGCCCTTGTCAAAAAGAGCCTAGTTTTCACCATAATGGTGTTTTTTTTTTTTTTTTTTTTTTTTTTTTTTTTTTTGACATAGAAGCTGTCACCAGCAAAACAACAACTTAAAAACCACAATTAACAAGCATTGTATAGCTTCAAAAGTTTAGCCCTGCTGCAACAGCTATCTCATCGAGCCATCTCGGCCGATCATATCCCTGATGAAATAAGGTTAGAGCAAGATTGTTGCCAATGTGTAGAGCCGGAGCATCAGCTAGCAGGTTCAGTTCTCGCATGCAATATTCTAATTCAATCAATGTATGGTAATTGAGTAGATCCTTCACAATTTGGACATCAGCTTGCAGTCTCCAATGGATTTGAGCATCCACATTGATTAATATCTCTAGAGCTTAAATACAATCAGTGCAGATACGATCCAGGTTCGAGTCCTTCTCTCTACAAAACTCCAGAGCTGCTCCAATTGCCAACACCTCTGCATGTAAGTTGGATTCTGCAAACTTGGTTAAACAGCCCGCCTGTATAATTGTATCACAACCCCTAATTACAACAAACCCTACACCAGAAGACATGTAATCAGGATGCCAAGTAGCATCACACAATACTGTAGTAGAATCGTAATTAAAAGAGCTTATGAGATACTCCATGCATTGGCTTCTGATTTTCCACATATGCTCTTTCGCATAAATGATAGCCTGATGGACAATGTGATGGGCCTGAGGCCCATGTTTGTTGAAGATTAAATCACATGGCTTGCCATATTCTCCAGGTACCATAATGGAGTTAGTATGCATGGAATGTACTCATGGTCATGGAAGGCACAACGTAGATAGGGGATCCTCTGTGTCTTCAAAATCTGCCCCGGGGGATTCCATCTCGAGCAGCTTTGGCTTCTTAGTGGTATTCAAAAGTAGTCCTATTATTGACCAAGTTTAGGGTTTGAAGGAGGATGATAATTTCTGTTGTGATTTGAACCCGCCTTTCTCTTACAGGGAATCACCCTCGGAGCACACAACGCGGAACGAGAAGGTAATTGTAGAAACCAAAATACTCAAGAACATTCACTGAGACAAGCATGCACAGAAGGAAGGAGGAAACGACACAGATTTTACCCTGGTTCGGCTCAACCAATAGCCTACGTCCAGCCTCCGGTGATCTTCACTAAGATTAGAGAAAACAGTTTTTACAAGATGGAGAATCCTGCTCTCAATAGGAACAAACCTCCTATCAAGCAATCTCACTATTCACTCTTGCCCTAACTTTTCTCTCAATCTCTCGTGTGTTCCGCTTGATCCTCTCCTCTCTCTTGTTTTTCTCCCTTAAATACCTACAAGTCCTTCGTACTTTAAGTTTCCATTTCAAGATAACGTTTAGGATGCTCGATGCGACTTCTCCGCTGGCGATCCGCCACATCTTCCTGCCTGCTGATGTGCCACATCTTCCTGCCTGCCGATATGCACATCTTCCTGCCTGCCGATGTGCCACATCTTCCTGCCTGCCGATATGCACATCTTCCTGCCTGCTGATGTGCCACATCTTCCTGCCTGCCGATGTGCACATCTTCCTGCCTGCCGATATGCACATCTTCCTGCCTGTCTCAGCTTCAAAGAAGAATGTTCCAGACTTGTCCAAACATCTCACCAAACTATGAGACATCCTCACAAATCTCCACCTTGGCTCATAGTTAATTAAAGAACAAGAGAAGAGAGATACCTGAAGATCACCAGTTTCTACTCCACCTCAAGTGGTATAAGTCGTGACATTTATCAAGTCCAGGAAATGCTTGAACTTGATACTTGTCACTGGTTTTGTCATCATGTCCGCCGGGTTCTCATCGGTATGAACCTTCTCCACCAACACAGTTCCTTGGGAGATCACATCTCGGATGAAGTGAAGTTTGATGTCTATGTGCTTTGTCCTCTCATGGAACATTTGATTCCTTGTCAAATGTATGGAGCTTTGATTATCACAGAATACCTTCACCTTGTCATGCTCACATCCAAGTTCACTGATCAGCCCCTTCAGCCAAAGAGCTTCCTTGACTCCTTCCGTGGCAGCAATGTACTCGGCCTCTGTTGTAGATAATGCGACAACAGATTGCAGTTGAGCTTTCCAGCTCACTGTGCATCCAAACAAAGTAAAGACATATCCTGATAAGGACCTTCTTCTGTCCAAATCTCCTGCGTAATCAGCATCTACATACCCCATGAGCTTATCTCCATCACCTTCACATCTTCTATAGAGCAGACCAATGTCGGAAGCACCTTGAATGTACCGAAGTACCCATTTAACTGCTTCCCAATGCTCTTTCCCCGGGTTTGCCATGAACCTACTCACAAGACTAGCAGAATATGCTAAATCTGGCCTAGTGCAGACCATCCCATACATGAGACTACCCACTGCACTAGCATAGGGAATCCTCTCCACCTTCTTCTTCTCATCCTCAGACTTAGGAGACAGCTTTGCAGAAAGTTTGAAATGATTTGCTAACGGAGTTATTACCGCCTTGCACTTTGACATGCCAAATCTGGCCAGAATTTTCTTCAGGTAACTACATTGAGAGACAAACAATGTACCTTGTTTCCTGTCTCTAATGATCTCCATGCCCAGAATTTTCTTTGCCGGCCCCATGTCCTTCATTTCAAATTCATTCCCCAACTGAAGCTTGAGTTTCTGGATCTCTTCCTTGTCTTTTGATGCTATCAACATGTCATCAACATACAACAGGAGAAATACCCCCAAGCCTTCCTTCACCCACTTAACATACACACAACTGTCATAGTTGCTCCGCACAAAATTGTTTCTAATCATGAACTCATCAAATCTGAGATACCATTGCCTTGGGGATTGTTTCAAACCATAAAGAGACTTCTTAAGCAAACAGACCTTTCCCTCATCTCCTTCCTTGATGAATCCCTCTGGTTGTGCCATAAAGATTCTCTCCTCAAGGTTTCCATGAAGAAACGCCGTCTTCACATCCATTTGTTCTAGCTCTAAGTCATATTGAGGGACAAAGGCTAGTAGCACTCTAATGGATGTATGCTTCACTACCGGTGAGTAGATTTCATTGAAATCCACCCCTTCTCTTTGTGTAAAGCCCTTTGCTACAAGTCTTGCTTTGTACCTTGGTTTCTCCATCCCTCAATGCCTTCTTTTCACGAAAATCCACTTGCATCCAACAATCTTTTGTGCCTCTGGTTTATCAACTAATTTCCATGTGTGATTCTTGTCAAGTGATTCCATTTCTTCCTTCATAGCTTGTGCCCATAGTTTCTTTTCTTTGCTCTCCATTGCTTTCTTATAACTCTTTGGTTCCGAGTCATCAAGATCTTCTGAGGCAAGCAATGCATAAGAAACTAGATCTCAGCATATCCATACCTTCCTAAGGTGCTTTTAGAGTTCTTCTTGTTCGGTCCCTTGCTAATTGGTATCCCTCAAGGTCGTCACCTTGATCCTCTACCTCCAAGTTGTCCTCCTCATTAGCTGTGTCTTCATTTCTTGAAGCACTACTCTCTCCCAAGAGCTCCACCTCAATTTCAGCTCGGTTTTGGCCTTCCACCTCGCAGCCCACCTGATCGGCCTTGGCCCCTTTGTCAGACGGATCACGTCCTTCTACTGATCGGATTTCACTGCATTCTTCCTTTTGAGGCTCTCTTGGCCAATAGTACTCAGATTCTCTGAAAACAACATCTCTACTAATGAAGCACTTTGAAGAGCTTCTCTCTTCACACCATAACCTCGTGAACCCTTTACACCATCCGGATATCCTAGGAACATGCATTTCTTTGCTCACGGCATCAAGCTTCCCTTGCTTTTGAATGCGCGTATGCTACGCATCCAAACACTCATAAGTTGTCAAACTTTGGAGGATGACACATCCACACTTCTTACAGAGTCTTGAATTCCAATGCCGTTGAAGGGCCTTTGTTAAGCTAGGTATCTTTCTTTGTGTTAGTTGCTTCAACCCAAAACCTTTAAGGAACCCTGCCTTCAAGTAACATGCATCTTACAATCTCCAACAGTGTTCTATTCATCTTCTCTGCCACACTATTTTGTTTTGGAGTGTATGGTGTTGTTGTGTGTCTGACCATCCTTTCATCCTTACATAGTTGATTGAACTCTTGGTTAAGAAATTCTAACCCATTGTCGATACTTAATTTCTTCACCTTCTTCCCGGTTTGAACTTCAACCATTTTTCTTCCATTCTTTGAACCTCCCAAGTGCATCACTCTTGTTCTTGAGAATGTTTACCCAAACCTTCCGAGAACAATCATCCACTATTGACATGAAGTATCTTTCACCTCCTAGAGACTCCTTTTGTGACGGACCCCACAAATCAGAATAAACATAGGCAAGTGTATCCCTCGTAACATACGATGACCTGCTGAACTTCACTCAAGTGGTCTTGCCATAGATGCAATTCTCACAAAAGTCAAGTGCTCCTAGCTTCTCACTCCCAAACAGCCCCTGTTTTCCAAGTTCATCCATTCCCCTTTGACTCACATGACCAAGCCGTTTGTGCCATAGGTTTTGCAGAGAGTTCTCCTTTGGTTCCATCATTTCATTTCTTTGTACCAACCACGGTACTTCTTTGAAGCATGTAGAGGCTTCTCACCTTCACTCCCTTCATAACCACAAGCGACCCTTTGGTAACCTTCAAGACACCCTTCTCACCTTTCCACACAAAACCATGATCATCAAGCATACCTAAAGAGATTAAATTCCTCTTTAGTTCAGGAGCATGTCTAACTTCCAACAGGACTCTTTCACACCCATCATGGGTCTTCAGTCTGACTGAACCAATACCGACCACCTTACATGCCTTGTCGTTTCCTAGCAAGATCTGTCCCCCGTCCATCTCCTTGTAGTCTTCAAACCACTCAACATTAGGAGTTACATGGAACGAGCATCCTGAGTCCATGATCCACTGCCCATCTTGATGATTAGATGAAGCAATTAGCACACCGGCATCTTCTTCTTCATCATCCCTTTGAACAACAGCAGCTTGACCTTCCTCAGGCTTCCTGTCTTTTGTTCTCTTCGGGCAGTCCTTCTTGAAGTGTCCTGTCTCATGACAGAAGAAACATTTGTTGTCTTTCTTGCCACCTCTGGACTTGGATCTTGCTTTGCCTTTTGCACTTGTTTCTTTCTTGTTTGGTCTTCCTCTAACAATTAAACCTTCTCCCATGTGCTCTCCCAAATCGATCTGTCGTTTCTGTTCCTTTGCCTTTAGAGCCTCCACAACATCATTGAGACTTATGGTTTCTCTTCCATGTTGTAGGATTTCCACAAAGATGGCATAAGACTTTGGCAATGAGTGAAGTAACACCAAAGCCTTATCCTCATCGTCATACGTGATCCCAATGTTCTCCAAGTCCATTACCAACTTGTTGAACTCATTGATGTGCGTATGAATGTTTCTACCTTCCACCATCTTCCATGTGAAGAACCTTGTCTTGAGATACAATCGACCGGACAAGCTCTTGGTCATGTATAGAGATTCAAGAGTTAACCACACCTCTGCCGCACTCTTGCATTTGACTATCTCTCGTAGCACATTGTCACCAAGGCTAAGAATCAAAGTGTTGTAGGCCCTCTCCAGGACCTCTTCCTTCTTCTCCGCCTCCATGGACTCCGGGAGTTTGCCCTCGAGTGCTTTAACGAGACCAAGATTGCCGAGGTGAGCTCTCATCTTCATCTTCCACAACCCAAAATCATTTGTCCCATCAAACTTCTCGATATCCACCTTGAAGCTTGAGCTAGCCATCTCACAGGGATTTCTTCAAACACTTGGTGTGCAGAAACTTCACTTGTGTACTTCTTTCACAGAAAACAACACGACTTCCCCTGATCTACAACCAGTAGCTCTGATACCAATTTGTTGTGATTTGAACCCGCCTTTCTCTTATCGGGAATCACCCTCGGAGCACACGACGCGGAACGAGAAGGTAATTGTAGAAACCAAAATACTCAAGAACATTCACTGAAACAAGCATGCACAGAAGGAAGAAGGAAACGACACAGATTTTACCCTGGTTCGGCTCAACCAATAGCCTACGTCCAGCCTCCGGTGATCTTCACTAAGATTAGAGAAAACAGTTTTTACAAGATGGAGAATCCTGCTCTCAATAGGAACAAACCTCCTATCAAGCAATCTCACTATTCACTCTTGCCCTAACTTTTCTCTCAATTTCTCGTGTGTTTTGCCTGATCCTCCCTCTCTTGTTTTTCTCCCTTAAATACCTACAAGCCCTTCGTACTTTAAGTTTCCAAATTTCAGACAACGCGTTTCGGATACTCGATCTGACTTCTCTCAGATCACTGATCCGCCACATCTTCCTCGTCATGTGCCACATCTTCCCGTCACTGATATGCACATCTTTCCTCAGCCGTGATGCCACATCTTCCTGCCTGCCGATATGCACATCTTCCTGCCTGCCGATGTGCACATCTTCCTGCTTGCCGATATGCACATCTTCCTGCCTACCGATGTGCCACATCTTCCTGCCTGCCGATGTGCACATCTTCCTGCCTGCCGATGTGCACATCTTCACCTTTCTTGATGTGCCACATCTCACCGCCTCGAGATATGCACATCTTCACGCCTGGCTCTCAAATTTTGAAAGAAGAATGTTCCAGACTTGTCCAAACATCTCACCAAACTATGAGACATCCTCACAATTTCAATTCAAGGGATTAAGACACCCCAATAATTCAGTACAAAGTGCATAATGCATTCCTTTACAAGATATACAAAATGAAAACAACAACTTCACAAAAAAATAGGTTGATGATTCGACAACGTCCATGGTGTGTGCTTCTAATGATTTGTTCATATTTATCAGGAAAAAAAACAAGAGCTTCTTTCATCTTATCTTATATATATGTACACATAAGTTTCAATAATTGGAAGCCATTGATCACTTCTATCTATCAATCACTGCATTGTTTCTATTGATCTCACTGCATTGTTTCTTTTGTGCTTGAAGATATGTCTGTTTTTTGAGAGCATGGACTTGCAGGGATTCGAGGAGATGGGTACCATCCAGAGCCTCCAGTGTCTCGAGGAGACAAGTTTACTTGTTCTAGAGCACGGAATTGGAGTGGTGACGGATAGTCCCTCACACAACTAATGCGAGGCCCTGCGCCGGTTGTCCACCTGAATGACAGCTTCTTTCCCAGTTGACAAGGCTTAAATCCATTCATTTCATTCATCCTGTGAAAGATAAGTTCTTGTGGCACCAAGTCTTTCTCTAGTTCATGCCGGTCGAAAAGATTTTGTTTGAACATGCAAGTACATGAACGTTCGCCCCTTCTCTTTCCTCAACAGATGTCCTAATCTTTGTTTTCTTCATCGGAGCTTCCATAATTGTCTTCGTTGTTGTTCTTAACCTTCTGCTGCTTGTTTGGCTTACCAAATGGACAGTGCTCCTCCATTTGGGATGATCTCTTCCCGAACTTTTCACCTCTGCTAAATATTCGTCCAACTTCGAGAAACACCAAAATTCATAGCCATTGTATTGCATTCACCGAATGGATCCACTCTTTCTGGTATTTCAATATTGGTTAATCCAGCAGGCACTCGGTATTTCCTCGGTCTGTTCTCTTGTTTCTCTAATAAGAGGCTCTCTTTGGTTAGGTCCTCCTCAGAACCATTGCTTGTCATGAATGTGTTGTTCCTGAGCCAACTCCTGATTCCTCATCATCTTCAGCTGGACTTCGCTGTCACAATTCAAAGCAATTGCATGTTATTCATGGATCCAAAATATTTTTCAATCCTTTGTCTTGCTTTTATGGATTACAAACTAACCTTAACATCAGTGAGATCGACATTATTTTCCTTGAGAAAGTTCATGAACTCTAGAAAGTTTTTTTCTGTCGGTCGATAGTGGCCACTGTGAGGCCAGACAGCCTGCAGAAATAAATGTGGAATAAATTTCAACTGCTTTGGCCTAGAATTTAAAATTTATGTGTGTCAGTCAGTAATGGCCTCAATCTACCTTCAGAATTCCTTTTTTTACAACCAATCTTCCTGCGGCTGATGTAGCTCCCCCTGCCAAGAAACTGGAATGCTGAAATACTCCCTTCGTCTTCTGCGTGGAAAAATAGAACAACTTGTGTCCAAGACAATACTAGTAAAATGAGTAGTAACACACACAATTTTGCAGGAGCTGGAAGCTTACCTGGCCAACATACAAAGTCTTTGTTGTACTTAGAACAAAAATCCACTTAGTGTCTTTGGGGCTTTCAGTTGTGTCCAGGAGTTGCCCGCTGTTCTTGTATATGAACTTTCGGTCTTCAACTATAACTTCGTATTCCTCCCTTTCTTTCTGTATCATCAGGAAAAAGACATTAGTTGATACAATTTGGATGTCGTTGAAACTAATGATCACTCATAATCATTTATATAGCAAAATGAGAAGTAAATGGCAAAGATCATAGACAGACTGGTCCGAGATATTTGATGCACTGCTTTTGAAGCTTTGATCGAGGGCAGTGGTCTTCTAGATTGACTTCCTTCCCCTCTCCGACATCTAGCCTGCAGTTTTTCAGAGTGGCCTTTTATAAACACTACCATGTTAAACACTGAACTGAAGATTGGACAAATTACTTTTCGAGAATTCAAAGCACCGTTAGGATTATGATTCGCAACCTACCAATAGAAAAAAGGTTGCTTGCTCTTGCATTGGAGCCAGCAATCATAGTAGAAGTAGAGATTGTGACCGTAACGATGGCGAGGATCAATCTGTCCAATAGATCACAAGAATATGAGATGCTGAAATTGAAATTGATATATATGTGAAATACTAATTGATTCTGGAGCAAAGATGTACCGCTTCAAGCCAATGCTGCCTAGCAAGCTTTTGGGCTTTCTCATCCTTCGATAAGCCTTTTCCCACCTGCAAAAGAAGAACAGGATTAATCTAAGCACAAGTATAACAGAGGACCAATACCACCAAGTGATACCTTAGCAGCCCTGGTTCTTGCTCTAGACCACCGAGAAACAGCGGTTTCTGGTTTCTCAATGTCGAAAAATGATATCGAACTCCTTCTTAGCATAGCAAAATCCAACAATTTCCACCTGCATTGAGCATCAAACTGGCATTATAAATCAAGAAAATTGTCACATGTATGTTACAAGAATCTGTATCTTACAATTACCATCTCTGCTCAACAAGAACTGCACAATCCGCAAGCTGTCTTCTCGTCCGAAAACTTTTGTAGAACTTCTGCAGCTTCAATGCCGCCTGATGTTCAGATTCATCGTTATCGGAAACAGGGCTCTGTGGCACAATATCATGTAAATGGCTGAATCTCGACTTCTTCTTGTCTGAGGCAGGACTCTTTATCGAGAATTCCATCTCCTTCTTATCAAGATTTAGAGATCCTTCTATTATCAGTTTTCCGGAGCCGAATGCTTTGAGAAAGCTAGGCTCAGCGTCACGTCCATTGAAACTGAAGGATTTCAAGGGTGCCTTCTCGTCATCACCATTGAAGCTTATGGATCTCATAATGAGAGCTTCTAAGCCCTCATCAAAAGCATCACCTCCAGGGCATGTAAATGCTATTCCCATCCCGGAATGAAAAAATGATCCTATTGTGAAAATTATTGGGAGGGATTCAAAATCAAATGCTGCTGATCTCCCCACTCCTCTGAAAAATGAAGAAAAACCAGCAATAAACTTTGTGAGGATTCATGAACAAACAACAAGATCCAATCCCATCAATCACATTCAGAAGAAAACATGGCAGTGCTAAAACGGATAGATTTCCACATGGAATTTTCATAGCAAAAGCCAATGAGAAAAGACAAAATCAAATTCCAGCTAATTCTTCTTCAAAATCTTCAAAAGAGAACAACATAATGATCTTAGTTTATTAGCAAGGCAATCTCTCTCCATACTTAATTATCAAAACCTTTTAATACTCTGATTACTACACAGGTCAAACAACATTTCTAGATAAAAATCATGATGAATACCAATGAACACATGTCTGATTCTCTATATTCATGAAAATCTTCATCATAAATAAGAAACATGAAAAGGAGGAAGATGAACACACAATAAAAGATGAAGAAACTAAAAGCACACTAAAACTACAAAATAAAGAATAGAGAAGAAATGATGATGATAATGAAGAAGAAGAAGATGATACCTTAGCCTCCCTTATTAGCCTCTGGAATCAACTTAGAGACATGGAGTGAGAGAGAGAGACAGAGAGAGGAAGAGGAGGAGAGGGGAGAAGCAAATGGAAGGGATGAATGCAGCAGAGGAGAATGAGGACAAAAAGGAAGGATTCTGTTAGTTGGGAATGGCTCTGAATTAGGAGTGAAAGAATGAGAAGAGCTGGCTAAAACAAGGCTGGTTCTGGCCTTTTAAATAGGAAGGAATGGGAAGCTTGGACTCATCAAGACCGGAACACGTGTTTGAGAGGCTCCTTCACACAATCCATGTAATTTTTTTAAAAAATTCTTTTTTATAGAAAAGATGGGTAGACCATATTTATTAAAGTGAAAATATTTCCGGTACATGCAATCTCTTGTTACATGAAGCAGTACAATAAAAAAAAACAAGGTTATGTTGTGTCATGAAGGTGTCTAGTCTCCTCCAACTGGCTTCTTTCCCTCCACTATCTGTGAAAAGAGGTTTTTTTTAATCGGGCTTGGGCTGCTTCCCGTTTTAATTTATTTGACGAATGGGCTGCATCAAATCAGGATAATAGGAGAAAGTTAGTGTCGTGAATCATTTGTAAGAAAACGTGTTGGTTTTATTGGAAACATAGTTTGTTTCTTTCCAACCATATACTCCATGTGTTGCCATCGTCATAAGTTCTCACCTTCTCTTCAAGGTCTTGTGCACCTTGTCTGAGAGAGAGCCTGGGCCCCATACCTTGTGCAGTGTATTAGGGAGAGAGTTCATTCCATACATGATGTAGTAATGTTCTCAGATGTCTTGTGCAAAAGGGCATTCAATCATCAGATGTGCCACTGTTTCACCGACTGAGTCACATAGGAAGTTTGTTGTTCGGGTAACTTTCCAATTACGTTTATGCAAATTCTACAATGTGAGTATTCAATCTTCTTGTGTCAGTCATATGAATAGTTTGATTTTCAGGAGGCATGGTGTTTTCCAGAAGTTGGTTATTATATCACTCCTAATGCCTCGGTCTATCTTAAGGCTTTAGTTTGATTTTACCGAGACAATCCATGTAAATTAATGGAAATGGAAACTTTTTTCAAGTTTTTGGAGTTTATAACAAAGTAGTTATTATTCAACCACTATTCACACTACCAGAAATGTGTCTTCATCCACGAATTAAACCCAAGACCTCGCGGTCGTTGGAATTCTTACAGTTACAGGGACCGAGATACCAATAGGCAATCCTTGGTTATGATTTATTTAAGTTGATAGGAAGAGAGAATTAGATATAAAAATTTGTTTAAAGTGTTGAGCATTTTTGTTGAGATAAATGTTAAAATATTATTATTCTTTATTTATATTTAGCGTGTTCTTGATATGTAATTTAATTAACTTTGTTTAGCAGTCATTATATGTATTTATAACTTTTCTTTTCATGTTATCTCTAGGTTGATTTTATCTTTTGTTTTTAAGAGGTTTTTTTATTATATTTTGTTATTTCACATTTCATATATATATATATATATATATATATATATAATGAGATTTGGGTTTCTAATTATTAGAATGTGATCATGTGATGAGTAAATACTGAATTAGTTCAATATATATATATAAAATCATATATATGACTTTGATCTGAACATGAAAAATATTTTTTATTATTATAGAATTATATTTTTAGAGTAAGGCTTTGTATAGTAGATCAAAGTAGCCCGATCTTTTTGACGCCATAAATGCACGAACTTTGTAGCACCGAGTTATCCTTTTATTACAAAAATCATATTTTATATATAATACAATTTGTTTAATATGTAAAATTAATAACAAAAATATCTGAATGATGTATTCAATTAACAAACATTTTTGTTGATAAATTATCTGGTTATAGTGAAACACAGTATTTGGTGCAAAATTATAGGGAAAAAATAAATAGAGGACTTTGTGCCATTGGGACTAGATCAACATGGCTTACTCACGGTGCGTGCTACAGTATTATATGATTTTTTCCCATGTTATGATAACAATAGGTTCTAGGATGTAGTTATTGGGTTATAAGCTTTTGTCTTTAAGTTCCCACCTTCTGTGATAAAATGATAGCTGGACTGTAACTAAATGGCAGTGCGGAATTCAAAATCAACACATTAGAACTCACAAAATAACATCTCAGGACCTCCACTGTCTCACACCATGTGAATAGTGCCCACGTTATTTTAAAATTCACCCTTACTCTAATATCAAGCCTACAATAAGAATATAAGACACGGCCCCTATCACTTTATGATCTAAAGTAGGTAGTGAAGACAAGTTTAAAGTAATGAATTGTCAAACTTAAGAGCAAGTTCAAGCATTCTTCTTGGACTTTTAAGTGAACTTTTATAGTAGTTCATACCCAAATCCTAATTTTTAATAAACCACTTTACCTAATCCAATTAAGAAAATGCTATGTTTAAATGAGTTGAAATGTTGTAAGTCAAATCTAACAAATTATTTATGATGACAATGAATGGTTGAATAAATCTTTAAATAACTTTCTCTTTCATTGATTTTAACAAAGCTATACTTCCAACCTAGACAAATTACTAATCTATAGACTGATTCAGCTCAAAACATCTACCAATAACTTTCTAGGAGACACCTGTACTCTTTCTTTCCTTCTTTTTTGTTTATTTTATTTTTTCATGCAAAATAACGCGTTTATTTTGATTTGAGATATTGACTTCTTTATATATTTTTTTTATAAAAGAAGTCTCTTATAAGAAGAAGCTTGACAATTTATCAGAGAAAAACCACCACATCCCCTAGGCACGGAGGTCACCCCTGACGATTTTGAGTAGTCATCCAGCTTATACTTGGGTCATGAGGGGCCCTACTTTTATTTCTACATCTTTGTTTTAACTTATGCAAGAATACACTACTTATATATATATATATATATATAGTCATGATACAGTCCGGTCGACCTTAATACTATTCATTTACAGTCGATCATATTTGTACAATGATGCGGTGACCTGACTTATCAAAATATTATATATATATATATATATATATATATATATAAATATGGTTCATCTAGCTAGTCATTAATAAATTAGAATGCTCTCTATATCATTTAACATGGAACACTTCTTCACAAAAGTCCAACCATAGAATTATAATTTGAGTTGACATGGTTCTAATTTTGACTCTTGATTTGATTGAATTGCCTTTCTTGATCACCTCCTAATAATTTAGTTTTACTCTTTTAAGTTAAATCAAAGGTCTTCAACACTAAGACAACTATCATTCAACGACAACCCATCGATATTCATGATAATAAAGTTTATATATATATATATAGAGAGAGAATTGATCTAAATTATATGTTACAAATGGCAGAACGATCGACAAGATCGATCATCACATAAATTGTCGAAAATAAAATACAAAATTTATTATTTAAACTAGAAGGACCAAACCGACTTATTAATTCTATAATTTATTTATAATAACAAGTGATAACAATTAACAAATGCAAGTTAAGTTAAGAAGATATCATATTATGGCACACACGTGAGCCTCTATGCCGGCATGCGAGTAGGAATAAAAATAAGCCAGAGCATGATGTGCAAATTCTCGTTGGCATTTGATGGAGAGGAAGAATGAGGAAATTGAACTTTGTTTTTAATTTTTATTTTTTTTTAATTCTCATTGTCTCTATTGTCCCTTCAACTTCTTCCATTTGGACGTTGGAGGTCATCAAAGAGAGATCTTGCATAACTTTGTTTTCAAAATTTACAAAAGAAAATCCCTGTCTATTCTTCTTATCCCAAGTTGTAATTTGTTACAAAAGAAGACTTTTCTAGTTATTATTCTTAATAAAATTATTTTTAAGTTTTTAACCGAAATTAAATATAATAACCAAATTCCGAAAACGAACGAACAACTTAACGCTGGTTAACCAACAGCCTCTTGGCATATTGGTACTAGATTCCTGTGTAGGGTTCGTTCTTGGGCTCGAACCCCCACTCACACAGATGAGGGCTCAAGCGTGTTGAGGTGGGCTCCAAACATGTACCCATCCCTGACTTCCCTTATGGGGAGCACTTGTCGCCTAAGACAAAAAAAAACTACTACTTATATTTGGTTAAGGTTTAGGTCTTCAAGTTGGTTATCGTTTACATGCTATTTTTTTACTTCTTAAAAAAAAATAAAAAAAGAAGATATATAAGATATTACATATGATCCATGATATTGATCTCCTTATATTTTTTTTAGGTTGATGCCGCTCACCCAACTAAGCAAACCAAGTTACTATCGATGAAGTCTTTGTAAAAAAAACTCCTTATATTTTTATTTTTTATTTTCATTTAGTTAACCAGAATAAGGAATCACTATAAACTCTGTTCTTAAAATATATGATATGGATAAATCCGGATAGACACGTGGCCTTATCCAAAACATAAAAGTACTCCATCTTGAACATCCAAGCAAGTGGCATAAGTTCCGAGTTTAGACACCCCTTTGGACAAAAAGAAGATTGCAGAAGATTTAATGTGACAGTAAAAATTTAATATGATCAATAGTTTAAATATATATTACCAATTCTACTATGAGTACTTTGGATAAAAAAAAAAACAAACAACAACTTAACTTGGAAATCTAGGAATGTGTCACTACTAGGCAGAGATTGACATGAACTTTTTGTTCTTGTGGATTTGTTAGCAAAATTAGTTGGAACTCTTTTGTTTGTATTTGTTTGATCTTTTAGGTGGGGATGAATGCACCTCACGCCTGCTTGGTCGCATCCATTTCGACCATTGTGTTTAGTTCATAGTGTGAGTCATTAGTTACTAAGTACGGATTAATATATGTTAATTGTGACGGCTGGCATGAAGCATTAATTTAATATCTTATTATTTTTTTAATTCAATTTTAAATTAGTTAATCTTTTGATGGATTGGATGGATAGTTTTAGTATATAATGAAGTGTAAAAATTAAGGTATTTTAATATTTATACTTAATTATAAACTAATTGGATCACGTCAAGGGCCATGATTTTTCATTGAATATTTCAACCTAGATAGAGAATTTTGGAATAACTATGATAATTAAACATTTATCAATTTTAATAAATATACATATTGTTATTGATGGTGCAAAAATTATGATGAATAAAAACAAACAACCAAGAAATCAAGAAAGAAAAAAACTGAGAATTTACGTGGTTTGGCGATGTGTTTACAGAGAATTGATTTCATCCATGGAATCGAGTCCATGGTTCATTACACCCACGAAAAACACTTTGAGATGTGTGCCCACGAGGCAGCCATAAAGATAACCTGAAAATATGTGTTAGGCACACATCTCGAGATGATTTAAATGGTTGTGATGAACCATGGACTCGGTTCCATGGAGTCCATGGGATCATCACTTTGTGCCTACATCCAGGAGAGTAATTGGCGGAAATTTTCACAATAAAAAATTAAGATTACATCATATGTATTTATATTAACCCTAGATGTATAAAAATTATAAAAACACCTCGTACTGTACCACAGGGGGTGTTGTCCCCGCAGCCCCAACCCTATTCAGTGCTGCTCCCCCCTAAAAATATAATGAGTTTTTTATTTGTCATCCCCTGAAAAATGTAATTTAAGAATCAACAACATATTTTGAAATATATATGAGCGGTTGTTAATCAATCAAATAACTTTGATTGAGAAAAGCCTTCTACCTTCAAAATAAAACAAGAAGATATCCATCTCAACCAAGTCACCACCAACAAATCACTGATCATAAGAACAAGTTCTTCAAGTGGACTTACATAACAAACAATTCACTCAAGTACCTAAAGAAAGAAGATGTGGCAACAAGGCATTGTATTTAATTTGTACGTAGAGTTTGTAATCAGTGAACATTAGAGTTAGAGAAAGAATTAATTGGCCTTAAGCTGTAAATTACACACGTATGACGTGATACTTAGTCCCTAATTCCCTTGTGGCTCCAAATGTGAGTTCACTGTTGTTCCTCGCATTAATATATAATATACTAAAGTTTAATGCTGTATTTCATACTGGCCCTTTTTAGACATTTAATTTTAGCCGTTCCTTATTTGGAATTATATATATATATATATATATATATATATATATATAGAGAGAGAGAGAGAGAGAGAGAGAGAGAGAGAGAGAGGGGCGGGGGGGAGGGATTTGGTGGAACACATGGCCTTGATTCAGGCATTCACATGGACAAATCCAAGACGTATATTCATGTGATGCCGATCCCAAGTCACAAGTCTTGATAAAGGAAGACAGTCGGCCGGACCAATAACGGGAATATATAATAAGCTTTAATGTTGTATTTCATATTGTCCCTTATTGAATATGTTTATCGAATGACCGAAATCATTAAATTTTTCTTAGGATTATCAACACCACTATTTTTAGATAACTTGAATAAATATCAAATATTCGGTAAGTCTATTCGGTTTGTATATCATTACTCATTATATATATATATATATATATATATATATATATATATTGTAAAATCCGGGGTTTTTTTTTTTTAGAGAATAAATTTTTCTCTCTGATTGTGCAAGAAGTTTCTTTTAATTTGAATAAATGGATTTTAATTATTTTGGTGAAACAATTTGTTTATCTAAACTGCAAGGACTTCAAATGGAATTAAAATGTTACCAAGGGTACTTTGGTAAATAGAAATTGATTGAGAAAACTAAATAGGGATTAGTAAAAGTCCCAAGGGTATTTTAGTAATAAGGTCATGAGGGGAAGTTTGAAAAGAATAAATAAACTATTCATAATTTATTTAAAATCAATGGGATCGATTTAAATAATTTGGAAGTTACCAATCTATTTAAATATGGAAACCTTGGTTAATTGTTCATGAATGATCAATATGGAAATGGAGGAAATTAATCGAAATCGGGATGATCTGGGGAAAGACCTAAGATGATTTGATTAGTTTTAATTAAGGCAGGAGAGGGGAAATAGTTTAAATTTTAAATTTAAAACTATAGGGCTGCCAAGGACCAAATAGTGAATTTATAAAAAATAGAGGATTACAGAGTAAAGTTGTTTGCCTCTGGTGAGGGACCTAGGAGTAATTTAGAAGAGATAAGGGACTTTAAGGAAAAAGGTGTCTCTCTCACACTCCAGGGGCCAAATGATGAATTGGAGAAGCGGGAGGGCCTTTGTGCAAAAAGCCAGTGAACAGCCCCTATAGTATGGAAGAACGGTGGAGATTGACTTGGTCAGGGAGTGCCGATCTCGAGGCAACACCAATCATCCTCCCCGAGCGCGCGCCACCGCGATCGCCGCCCGCTCCATATGGAAAATTTTCAAACGATTATCAGCAAATTTAAGGAAAGGAAAAAGAAAGAAAAATCAGCGATAACATACCAAAATCTCGAAATCCCGATCTCCACTCGCGAGCCTCTATAAGCAAACGCCAGCCGCAGCCCCACCATCACCATCCTTCTCCTTCTCCTTCGTATCGTCCTGAAAGGAAACCGTAACATTGTCTCAAGGACGGCGGGGCTCGGCACACTGCAACGACGGGCGAGGGGTGGGGACTGAAGAAGTCGGGACAGGAGGCCACGACGGAGCTCTGACAGAGAGAGCTCGGAAGAGCACTTCGACACCGGTGAGCTCTCCTTCCCCGGTAGGCCTCTCTTTTCCTTACCTCTGTCTTTTATGCATGCATGAGAGTCTTTAGACCGGGAAAGAGGAGGGGAAGCGAGGGAAGACCACCCTGAATCGAGGACCGTCTTGCGTGAGGAAAGGGGGCATCACCTATTTGCCGTGAGAAGCTCTGTCACGGGGCTGAAGACGGAGATGAGAGGGAGAGAGAAAACTGTGAGAATAGTTAGTTATTCTAATTAATAGATTAGTAAAAATGTTAGATTTATTTAACTGTTAACTAAGTCATCAATTAAATAGTTATTATTTAATGACTAAAGGTTAACAGGTTAACAAATTATGGGTTAATTAATTTTGATAAATTAATTTATCAGTTGTTTAAAGAACAACTATTGGTTATCAAGTTAACTAATTGAAAGTCAATTAATTGGGATTAATAATTAATTGCTTAATTAGTTAATTGAATAGAAAATAATGAATTGATCAAATTAGTTGATATTCAATTAACTAATTAATTTTGAATAGTTGATTATTCAATGGTGATTAAAGAATTTGTTTGGATTAATCAAAAGGAATTAGATTAAATATTTCCTTGATTAACCGGAATTGGTTAATTAATGAGATGAACTAATAACTACCTAGTTGGATAATTTATGGGTAAATAATTAATTATTTGAATAATTAATTAATAAATTGGTTGAGCCAACTAGTTAAAATAAATTGAGTCCAACCAATCTATGGTTGAGTCCGAAGTTAGTAAGATGGTTAATGGATGACCATTTAGAAGATTAGTTAATTAGTTAATTTGCTAACTAATTAATGGATTGGCTTGATAATCAATTAGTAGATTAATTAACCTGGATAGTTAATTAATTAGCTAATTATATTAATTGAGTACATGAATTGACTTGGTAAATCAATGAGATGAGATGGATGAGGAGATGAACTCAAGGTTGGTTCGAATCAATTTCTAAGGATTGAACCAAGGTGGTATGTGACCTAGGAACGCGAGAGAAGGCCCACTAAGCCGGACTAGGGCCCGTGCGAGCATGCATAGTAGAATTATTGCTCATAGACCTATAGCTTATTGAGAATAGGTTTATCTTACCAGGTATCGACTTGGATGCATCTGGAAGTCCCGTGGAGCACGAGACTTTGCGACTTTAGGTAAGTGCCCTTGCCTTGTTCCTCTCTTCGGAGATTTTATTGACATGTCGTTATTGTGACATATTGCCTTGTTTTCATACATGCTGCTATGATTTTGTTGATATCTATCTTTAGCATGTGTGACTGTTTTTGGGATGTTGGTATCCCTATGTGTTCTGTTCTTCGTCCCGGACTCGATTGGGCGTGTGAGCTCCTTTTTGCGGACATTCAGGGACGGGACACCCTGGTGCTCCGGCTTTGCCATGCCAGAGGGATCGATACTCTGGTTGTCCCCGCCAGTCAGTGGGGTCGATCACTGACCATGTCGACATGAGAGAGAGGTGGCGCTACCGACATACGACCTGAGGGCCGTAGCGACCGGATGGTCGTTTTCTCAGCAGGTTCGCTGATAGTACTGACCGGGGGAGACGTTTGAGAAGCTTCCGTTGGAACTCTTAGCTAGGAGTCATGATCTTGTTATTTTATTGTGATAGACTCCTAGGGTTTGTTTTGAGGGGCGTGCCCCGAGTTTGCTTTTGATATTCATGTATGTTGATATCATATTTTCTTGAACCCCGCGGGGGTACTTACTGAGCTTTCCATTCGAAAGCTCATGCACTTGTTTTTCTTCCTGTTTACAGATCCTGAGGCATAGGACTCTGAAATGCTAGGAGGGTGGACGATCGTGGGTCGGGTGATTTGCAGAGGTCCGAGGACCTTGTCTATCTTTCTTTTGTTGAGTGAGATATTTTGTTTTGTAGGTCCCCGTAGGGCCTGGTATTTGTAGGGTATTTGAACCCTTGTTATTTAATTTCGGCTGATACTCTGTTTATTTATAATAAAACAAGTTGTTTATTTTGCATTATCTGCTTACACACTTAGGCCTTGTATTCGAGTGGGGCTCGTCTCCACTTGGGTACGGCCGGTCTGCACACGTGCCCGAGGTCCCGGGATCGGGTCGGGGCGTGACATATATATATATATATAATTTTTACTTTTTTAAAGTTTTATTTGATTTGCATTTGGTTGGAGTTTATATGATTCAGCCGACATTAAGAAGTGAAGTGCTTGAGATTTGACATATGTCCACCAGTAAATCATGGAATTTTGATAAGTGATGCCTTCAATAATAAATTAAAATGGTAACTTAATTGGCTATTTGACCTTAGATTATTATGTATTGAATATTAGATGCTTCTTCGGCCTCTATCTCTCATGTAGACAGAATACATAAAGAAAAACATAGGAGGGTAGCATCTAAGCAATCCCACAAAATTAAATAATCATTAGTTAATCATAAAAGTGATAACATGGAATGTAAGAGGATTGGGGAAAATGAAGAAGAGGTTTCTCACCCGGGACTTCCTCAAGAACCATTAACTGAAAGTTACAAACAACTTTAACTGGAGATCAAGAAGGGAGAATCTACGACTAATGGGTCTTACTACCGGCTTTAAAACCAAGGGGAGGATGTTATATTGGTTGGAACTACACAAACTACATCCTGAAAAGACAATTCATTGACCAGTTCTCAATCACAATAATATTGAATGACAGAGCGCAATTTCTTAGTCGTCTCCATCAAATTTTATTTTATGTACTTTTTTACTTAATTTTTTATATAAAAATAAATACCATCCAACCTTAGCTACGGTGTCATGACAAAGATGGATTTCATAAAGAAATGCCTCTTCAATTATGTTCATACTTTTCAATCACTCATTGGTGAGTTATATTATCCTTAATTATTCTTGTTTGAGTTCATTAGCCGCGTTTTAAATATAATATTCACTCTTTCCTCAATTGGACAAAAAATGGCTTTGATTTTTATGAGATAATTAAAATATATATTTTTAGTCATTATAAATTAGAAGTTAATGTTTAGCACGACGTGGCATACAATAACAAAAATAAACTATACTGTATCATAGTCTTACTCAGATTTCGGGTATCATAGTTTTTTTTTTAATTAAGTAGAAAAGCATGTTTTCTTGCATCAAGACATACATCTAATATATAATAACATTAATATATTGCATATATTTGTTGTTTGGAAAGAGCAGCAACAACAACAATAATAATAATAATATGCACCAATTCAAATTCAATGTTTTTTGAACCATATATATTTGGAATACCTGGGGTCAATTTTACAATCTCTTTGGGGCAACAATATGCACAAACGATGCAAGATATCTGGTGGGGAGGTGGGGGTAAGGGGTCAAGCACTAAAGTTTGATCGGGCTAGGCCCAACTCGAGCTCGACTTGAAATTACCTAACCTCTTTCAAAATTACCAATAAATTTGCTTGAACTCGATTCGATTTTTCAAAGTTCAACTCAATTCGATTCAACTTGAAATGAAAACTTATTTATACATTAATATTTATTAATATTTATATTATATATTAATATATTAATATTAAACTTCAAGCTTCTCAAGAAATTCGCTCATTAAACTCACCTCGAAATCAAGTTCTCAAACTCAAATTTCAAAAGCTTAAAATTCCAAGTCAAACTCGAGCTTTTACAAAACCGATCGATCATTTGACAACCCTAGTCACCATGACCATAATATGGAGCATTTGAATAGAGAATAATCACTAATCGAAAATGTTTCCAAGATAAACATGTTTTCTTAAAAATAATTCATGACATAATTTTCTCATTTAATGTTGCTTGTGTATCCAACACACCGGTGGAGTTCCACCAGAGCTGCTACTGTACTAGAATACTTGCATGTTCCATTACATGCATTCTTTGTGATGGAAACTGTAAGGACTATTATTAAACAAAATATAGTTTATTCATTTTTTTTTTGGTAAAATAAAACTGTATATATTTATGAAGAGAAATAACAATGAAGATTGGGGAACCCTTGACAGATGCCCCCTGAATATTATGAACTTTGATCATCATAAAAGAGAACTGATAAGTATTGAGATTATTCCAACTTCAAATCTGAACTCTATTTGCTTCTTCAACTTCTTCTTCCTCACCCTTGTCCTCTCCCCTGCGAAACTCCAAGTACCCTCTAGCCCTGCAATGCCCCATGAAATAATACACTCCAATGCCTAATAACGCGTCAAGCCGAAACTGATCAGATACACCTTCCAGGATGCAATGCTCATGACGAAGATCAAAAACACTGACGGAACCAAGCACATGCAAACCAGGCCTGGAATGCCCATGGGAACTCGATACGGCCTCTTAAGGTTAGGGTGCTTTCTCCTCAACCAGATGAAAGACGCAAACTCTAAAAGCATACCAAGACTGTACAAGAAGTTAGATGATGAGATGATGTCTGTGAAACTCATGAAGGAGATTGCGAGAGTGATGAGACTGGATACTAAGATCCCAACCCAGGGTGTGTGGAACCACTTGGAACGGGAGGCTTAAAATTGAGGGAGGATGCACAGGTCTGCCATTCCCAGGAGCTGAAAGGAGCTGCTACTGAGTTGGGCTTCATAAAGCCCAATTGCTGATAGCACAGCACCAGTCTCTATCCAGAATTTAAGCCACTTCCCGGCGATCATAGCTGCAGGAGGCATACAAACAAAGCAAATAATGTTTGGTAAACAATGATGGAGAAGAACAAGCATTTTCATGCACTATAGAACACTTTTAGCATTGGCAAAATAATGCAATCCTAATAAAGGGTCAAGGACCTCTAGATAAGGGCATGTCCTGCCAAATAAAGCAGCAGACCATACACATGAGTCTCCAAAGTATTCCCAGGAGGGCGATGGCTTAGACCTCCTCATAAACTGAAACTATTTAACAATTTTTTGTTACTAGAAATTAATTTTATGCAGGAACTGAAAAAGGCATCTTGTGATCCTGCGGTAAACTTTGCCATAGCTATTAAATAATGCCAGTATAATATCTTCAGATTGCTATTTGTAACATATCCTTATATTTAAGGCAAATATATAAAGGAACCAAAGTTACTGAAGGACCAATTACATGTAATTCTACAAGGTACTCATCTCTTGAAGAATGTTTTCATAGTCTAATTTGTGTAGTTTCTAGGTTAGTATCATTCATTTTTAAGAGAACTCACACACAAGAACTTTATCAACAAAGTCTTCAAACAAACCAATAAGAATAAGTACATCTATTTTTCGTACATTTTGCATTTAAAATTTTAGGTAAAGCAGATTAAACTATTAACGAAAAATGTCTACTTTCTCTGGAAAAGTACTTGCCTCAACTGATTAATTAGTTGTGGGAAGATATATTGACCGATAAAATTTTAAGATTGTTAGACTTGGAACTGGTTTTGATTCCAGTTAGGTTCCGCTGTTGGCGGTGATCAACTAAGTTTTGATGACTTTCAAATGAAAGCTTAAACCAATCACATAAATTACCCACATTAGAAAAGTCAAATGTTCTTAAATCACATTTTGTGATACGTCTAATTCAATTAAAGCATGCCTCCTTCATTGCCGCCACATAGTCAAAAAATAAATAAATAAATAAATAATAAAATCAAATAAAATCAAATCTACTTATGGAACAAAAAGAATTGCCAAGAGGTAATTTTCTAATAACCAAATCAAATACCTATAGAAAGCAGAAAATAT
Organism: Dioscorea zingiberensis; assembly: GCA_026586065.1. Lineage (NCBI taxonomy): Eukaryota > Viridiplantae > Streptophyta > Magnoliopsida > Dioscoreales > Dioscoreaceae > Dioscorea > Dioscorea zingiberensis. The sequence goes on along the minus strand of CM048821.1, from coordinate 7,046,836 downwards.
ACGAACAAAGAGATAATTAGAAGCCAAATGAGCCACTTCCTACCAGGTAAAGGTGTACAAGTAACTAGAGTTTTAATGAGACTTGTGGCCAACAGTTTTAAGCCCCAAAAGTGACACTACTACTATGGCTCAAAAGATAGGCAACTAAAAGGTGTCGACTAATCCTCAAGCATACTGAAACAAAGGTTGGTGATATCCCCTTGATGCTACAGTTAGAGCACATGAGCAACTATATTATTCACAACACCAAAAAACCTTAATTTGAGGCTAAATATATCTCATTAATGTGAGGCCAAAAAAAAGAGAGTGTAAAACAAAAAATGTTCAGAATTTTTCCCAACTCATAAGAGGCTTGCAAAACCAAACCTGACTAAAAAAACATAATTTGAAGTTACAATACCATCCAACGAAGTATAAGGTTAGTTAGGTAATAATTCATAACAGGTACACAGTTCAACCTGAGAGTCAAATCTCCAACAGGGGGCTTTACTAGAGGCTTTTCCAAAGTGAGCTCAATTAATCATCTTTACCTTAAAACTAATTGCAACTGGATGTAAAACACCACACACACTTCAATCCAATAGCAATAGGCTGATTCAAACGGCGTATAAAAATTCCCAAGTATTTGACACACAACAACAACAATGGACCTAACAGGATTCCATGCATGGAAATAGCATTTCTGACTTGTGAATATGTTTATAGTTTGCCTTTAAAGACACACCTTCTTCAACTACCATTATTAAAGGCCAACTCATCCAAAGGCATGGCATAATGTAAAGGATCTCCCACCACAATTTTTTTATTCCCAGTAAAGATCTTCCCCTACATTAAGAAAGAGCATGTGGGCTCCTCCATTCCCTTTTCAAATGCAATTCCTCATGAATTATTATTGGGATCAGATACTATCTCCAGCAAAATAATGTCACATGCATTGTATGTCAGCATACCAATAATTTATCAAGAAAACAAGCACATTCTTTCCAAAAAAAAAAACACAAGCACATTAGAGTACTCACATACACAGCATTATCCTATAGCATCTCCATCTATACTAATTCAACAAAAGTAAGAAACCAGCAAGCATGTAGGAAAAGCATTAAACTAAATCAAGCTCAAGAGTACCTGCAACATCGGCAAAGAAACCATCACCCCAGGCCTCCTGGGGAACATCAAGCGCGCCGGTGCCGGCCAGCAATGGCACCAGGTACCCAATGCAAGTCATAAGGCCCGACAAAAGCAGCGCCTTTGGGAACGTTCTCTGTGGCCGCTCGACCTCCCCTGCTAGCGTGCTGGCATTGTCCCAAAAATTGAGATTCCAGAACAAAGTATTGAAGTAGAGCCTCCAATCTATGTCCCGCCCCATCTTCACCCATCTCCGAGGACGCAATCTCGGGATGGCGAACCCGGCCATCAGCAAAAACGGCATCAAAGACACCAGCCCCAGCGCCACCGCCGTATAACCGACGATCGTCAAGCCGGTGTAGTTGAGGAAGGAGAGAACCAGTGTGAAGAGAACAACAGCGATAACGCGAGGCGCGCCATGGGAGAGCGGAAGGATCACGCGGGCGAGGTAGTCGGCGCAGAGAACAGGGTAAGCAGCGCTGTTGATAGCACCGCTGAGAAACTTCCAGGAGCCCATGATAGCGCCGGCGAGGGGGCCGAAGGCGCGCTCAGCCCATAGGACGTAGCCACCATTACCAGGAATGGCGGTAGCGAGCTCGGCAGTGATGAGTGCCTCCGGCACGCTCCAGATGAAGGGGAAGACGAGGAACCCGACAAGGGCGAGTAGAGGCCCTGCGGCGCGGACGGCGGGCTCGGCCCCGTACGGCCCGCCGGAGACCTCGAAGTAGATGAGGAAGATGAGTGGGATCAGGGTGAGCTTCTTTGATCCGTTGGAGCGGATGGGGAGGATGGGTTGGTGAAGTGGGTGTGAGGAGGAGCCCATGGATCGGCGAGCTTGATCTCCGGCTCCACTGGTCTCACTCCCGCCTGCTGTTTGGAGCTGGATTTCGGAGTTCATCGGAGTCCCGGTGATGGAACGGCGCCGGGAGAGAGCACGGAGAAGAGAGTGTTCATTTTCTCAAGGAACAATTATTGATGCCAAGATATTTATGGAGGCGTACTGCCGGAGTTTGCCCAAGAGAGGAGAGACTTGTGTAATTATTCTAATAATATAATAATTTATTTGGATTATGAATTCAAGGAGAGAGTCCACGAACCATGGATGGGAGGAGTGATTTTTTATTTTATTTTATTTATTACATATTAAGAAAACCACTTTTATTTATGATATGATAATAAATGGATAATAAATGTTACAAACTTACAATAAGTCCTAATTTATAGCAGAAAGATAGAGACTCATTGTAATATGTGATGTTTTCAAGATAAAAGACGTGTTTTTGAGCAAAATATTTGTAACACTAATTTTTTTTATTATTATTTTGATTTGATGCAATACATTCATCAAAAAAGCTAATACTAGAGGAAGCCCAAAATCTGGTAAAAAAAAACCTTGCATTTCTCGCTAAACACTCTCTAGGGAATCAGGGGCGACGAGGCCTAGGAGGCTAGTGGTGGAAATGGTAGCAGTTAGGGTGTGTTTGGCTCTCGGAAGTCTTCTCTCGAGCAAGGGGAGAGGAATTACTAGGGTGAGAATTGAGAGCTTCGAGGAGATCGCGACCAGGATAAAGGGGAGAGGAATCAATAGGACCGCGACCAAAAGCTTGGACAAGGTTACGGCTGGGGGAAGAAGGATCAGTAAGGCAACAACCAAGAGCTTCGAGAAGATCGCGACGAAGAAGAAAGCAATGGGAGATGAAAGAGAAGAGGTCATGGAGGTGGTCTCTCGAGAGGAGTTGCAAATCTCTCTCAGATTCCGTGAGGGGTCACGCTGTGGGTGGGGTGATTTCAACCTCTCACGTGACCCCATTTACAGAAGTGAGACCGAAGTAGGACTTTGGCTTTTAAAATCCCAAAATCAAAACCCAGAAGTGAGAATTGTTTGAAGTCTGACTTCCGACTTCCAAGTCTAACTTTCGGAAACCAAACACACCGAAATGACATAAGTGGATTTACTTCCGTCACTTCGTCCCCAATTAAGGGAACCAAACATGCCCTTGTGTTTAGTTGGGGGATATCCCACCTAAGATAGGAATAACTTTTGAAAAAATTTAAATTTTTTTAGACGAAATTTTAAACCAAAGATATTAATGATAAAATAGTGATGTGTTTTCTATGTATTGGTAAGTAACTCGTTATTATATTTTTAAATCTCAATTAAAGATTTTGGTAAGAAAAACCTTTTATTAGGAATTGTGTTGGGGATAACCCTACATGCCATAGGGTCTAGATAACTGTCATCATCGTGCACTTCCATCCACTTCTCAAGGGCTTTAGCAATAGAGGTTGAAGTGGTTATAAGTTCTCCAATATCCTGGATGGAGGTGAGGGACATATATATGCCAAAAAGTTCCATAATGCTCCCATATCCTGTAGACAATGGGGCAATTGAGAAGAAAATGTGAGATGGTCTCATTTCTCGTGTCACATAGGTAGCTGAAGACCCGAGTACCCCTTCAATGTGTTTTATGTAATTCTATGAGTGATAATTCGACCCTCCTGAGCAAGCCATGTAAAGAGTTTGATCCTAAGGAGACAAGCTTTCATCAGCTTCAAATCGCTTTGGCCCTCGGTACCCCCAAAGAGGGCTGAGAATATGAAAAAGATTGAAGCTATATATAATTGATTTAAAAATAGGGAAATATATTAAGAAAAAACGTTAAATACAAAAATACTAAGCTATATAATTGTATTTGTATTTAAGAAACAAATACAAAAATATTAAATATATTTATAAAGCAATAGGATTACGATTGGACCACTGGGGGCGAACGGGTAGCATCACTCCTATACGCCGACGACCTACTAATCCTCAGCTCAGGAGAAGTACAAGACTTCCGAATCCTGAAACTTATCTTCTACCTCTTTGAAGGGCTTTCGGGCCTGAGGATAAACTACACCAAGAGTGCCATAGTCCCCATTGGACTCCCAGAAAATCAGGCAAACAAACTGGCCACGACAATGAGATGCTGCTTAAACCCCCTGCCTCTGCAAAACCTGGGTATTCCCCTATCCGGCAGCCGACCACGAAGAGAAGATTGGGATAAGCTCATCCAAAAACTGAGGAATAAGCTAGGAACATGGAAGGGACCACTTCTATCAATGGGAGGACGCATTACCCTTCTAAACTCGGTCCTCTCAGCGATCCCTACCTACTGGATGGCCATGTATAGACTACCTCAATGGGTTCTGAACAAAATTGAAAGTATCAGGAGAGACTTTCTATGGAGGGGAGCCAACTTGGAGTCAAAATCTTACCGCCTGGTTAACTGGGGAAGAATCTCAAGACCACGGGAACTCGACGGCTGGGGAATCACCAACCTACAGGCTTTCAATGAGGCATTACTTGGCAAATGGTGGTGGAGACTGATGCGCGGAGAAACCGGCATATGCGGGAGGATCATCGCTCATGCATATTTTAGAGATGCTCGCTTAAACCCGTACAAGACGGGCCCAACGCGGTCATCCTATTTTTGGAAAGGCATACTGGCCCAACGTGACCTCACCATGGCCAACATTACCACAATCCCCGCCTCGGGCTCAAGTACGTAATGTGGTTCTCATTAACCGGAGCCGGATGGTCGGAGCCCGTGGCGCTCCTCAACCGAACTCCAAACCCTGATACTAAAACCCTACATCACCATATGAGAGGCACGACAACTCCACCGCCAGAGGAAACCGCTTCTTAAGCCGGGGCCCCTATCACAAGAAACCCGTCGGTGGTACAACAAGTGTACGATCACCTCAATCGCGACCGAGACAACCGAGAGGATTGCATAAAATGGAGGCTCACGACGAATCAACACTTCACGGTCATATCATTATACCTATTTAGAGTCGACGGGAGGATACGAACCCCCCTCCCGGCCTCCTTCTGGAAGCAAGCCTGCCCCACGAAGATCAAACTCTTTGCATGGTTATTGTGGGATGACAAACTCCCCACCCTCCAAAATCTTACTAAAAGACATTGGCGGGGAGACAGGATAAACTGCTACCTCTGCAACGACGAGGAGGAGACTACCGAACACCTCTTCCTCAAATGCCCCTACGCCTCTACCATCTGGTCCCATTATAGAGGAATCCTAGGAAGTAACGGCTAACCCAACACCGTACAAGACTTATGGGGTGCCTCACCAGTCTCCAAACATCTGTCGAAAGAACTCAGAAAGGGTTGGAACCTACTAGTGATGGCTGTCACCTGGACCTTGTGGTTGGAAAGGAATAGGAGATGCTTCCACGATAAACAACGTGTTTAAACGGAGCTCACTCGACAAATTGATTTTCTATTCCTAGCATGGTGCGATGTAACGCACCCCACCAAAAAGCAGCAGCTCCTCGAGATGCACGCTCTAATCCAACGCAACCTCCTACTCAGTAGAGTTACTTAGGTGCCGCGACCCCCTGACGCAGACTTCGAAGATGCAGAGACCCCGGACTCATCGAACAGGGAGGATACCTAGACGAAAGACTACAATCTCACAAATGTAACGAGAAGCTCACCCATGAGCGTCTCCCAACCACTTTTTACTTATATCAATAAATTAATGTGGTTCATCCACTTTATCAAAAAAAAAAAAGGATTTTTTTTTTTTTTTTTTTGATAAAAAAGTCCTAAACTTCAAGCACCAAATTTGACCAGCCTTTCAATCCATCATCCACTCCATGTTGTGATCCCAGTTTTGGCAACTCCTCTACGCCACAAATCACAACCCAATCACCCACAATATTGCAACCATACACGTCTCCTTCTCTCCATCCCAACAGAAACTGCAAACCATCCCTAAACCAATTGCTGAGCGTGAAGGAGGCTGCCGGAGAGGTCAGTTCAGGATTTCTTTTCATGTTATTTATTTATTTTATATATCATTATTGTTAGAAATTGCTGATTATTTAGATTTGGATTCCTTTTCTTACTCTCATAGTTTTTCATTCAGAGATTTAGAGTCTGATGCAATTCTTCTCATGAAAGATTTTCAAATTGTTACAAGTATGATAATTGGCAAGTGGTATTGAAAATTTGGCTCTCTAATCTTAAGAAAAACACCTATTGTTGTCATCCTTGTCATATCAGCTTATTATTGAACTTTCCAATGGCATATGAAGCTCCCTTTAAGTTTCTTGTTATAGTTTAAACATATTATAGTTTACAATTGATAGAATTGTGTTGAGCATTGGTGAATGAACAATGCTAATAAGCACAAGTGCTATCTAATATTGCAAATTCCACATTTAGACGTAAATGTTGGTCATGGAGACTTGTTTTAGAAATATAATACAATTATGAAATAGTTGTTGATCGAACACGTTGAAACTGTACATGATATTTAAGTATTTGGGACTTAGATTGAAATAGAGAAACTAATCATTTGACAGACTCCTAACATAATCACATGCCTGGACCACTACTAGCTCAAAAGGCTTCCTACTGGATAATGACTATAACCTTTTGCCTTTTGTATATATTATTATTCTGATTAGTTGAAGTCATGTAATAGCTAGCTGGAACTACATAAGCTACACGAAGGGTCACAAGATTCAGATGCGATGTTACCTCTATAGTATCAGAACATAACATATGACCATTTTTGTACTATTTTATATGAAAGCATGATACCTAGAATATGTGTCCTACTTTACTCATCCCTAAATGAAATGTTGGTGTAAATAGATTCTTGTTTAATCAAGCCTTCTGCAGGTGAGTCAGAATAACGATTTTTTTTTTTTCTTTTTCAATTATGCTTGTAAGTGGGTCGCCATCAAATTTTCTGTCTAATTTGTGAATCCATATGGGCATAATCTAGAATCCTATTGGTTCTTGTATGCTTTCTGGTATTAATTATTTCATGAGTTCTGTTTTGAACTATTTCAAGAAGTTCTCTCAGAACTCCTTTAGTTCTCATTAGTGTGTTTAGCATGAAATTCTGATTTCTTATCTCATGCAATAAGGTTTCTGATTTCTGTTTTTGGTACTCCAGTTGTAACATTGCTATCTGTGTGGAAGAACAAGATAAATCTTTCTATTTCTAAAATATATGATCTTAAGATACTTCTCAACTTTGTGGAAGCTCACAAATGTGATTTTTGCAAAGAAAAAATAATAGATTTGGATACCTATGGCAAAAAGCCAGTTGTTTCCTAGTTGTTTAGCTTTTAGCTACTCTGCATTAACATTTAGCACTACCTAAATATTAGTATCTATTGCAAATACTCTATTAGATTATTTTCATCTGCTGAATTTATGACCTCTATAGGAACTAGTCAATTAGGTCATTTGAAAATTTTGGGAACTGATTATTCAAAAATTTTAGTTGAACACAGTTTTGTTCTGAGGTGTATAAGTTCAACTTTCCTTTTTGTCTTTCTTATGATCCATACTCATGTGCATCGTGTTTTTGCATTCAAGGTGTGTGATTTATTTCCATTAAGATATCGAATATGACCATGGATGATTTCAATTTTCCCTGTAAAATTCTGACCTGTTAATGAGGGTTTTTAACTTCTAGTCTTATGGATTTTATTGCCCACTAATTGATGATGGGAATACTAAGCCTTTCTGATAACTTGCCGAAGCTTTTTTGCCATAGGTGATAGTGAGGCTTGTTGGTTTATTCTGAAGTTTGATCATATTAAAAAAAAAAAAAAATCTTAAACATGCTTTATCACAGGAATGAAGACCATGCTTGTCAACCATCCAAATCCACCATTGCATCCAGTTTATGCCAATTTATCCATGAGATGGCACTTAGCTAAGAACATGCAGAAAGTGTTTCTTAAACTTCCATGGACTTCAATGAAAGTTGGGAGGAAAATTCTTCATCTTCGCATCAATGCAAATTCCAAAAAATCTGCATTTCAAGGTATATTCACATATGATTGAATTTTCTATATGTTAATCTGCAAATTCTCAGCATCTGCTTTATTTTCATTTATCATCGAGCATAACTTGGAACACAGTCTCACAACATCCATATATAATGGAAAATTCTTTTATCTTAGGCTACGAATAACTTCCTTTCATTTCATAAAGCTGGTGTTTAATATGCATGCACTCTATGAGGGTACTTAGTTATGGGGACTGAGATTGGACATGGAGTTTTTTTTTTTTTTTTTGACAAAGGCAACAAGCGCCCCCCACAAGGAAAGTGCACAGGTGTGGAGCCCACCTCAACACATCTGAGCCTTCATCTGCGTGAGTGGGGGTTCGAACTCGATTCGTCCAAAAGAACACACCCTACGCAGGAATCTAGTACCAATAGACCAAGAGGCTGTTGGTACATGGAGTTGTTCCTTTTTTCCTCGTTTTTTTAGACAAGTTAAAATACTTAGGAAAGGGTGCTCACTTATTAAGAAAAATCAAAGTGCCAAGGTTTTATCCAAAATGGGACATAGTAGATTACTGGCACTGATATGTAAAGGGCATGATTCAAGTGTGCTGTATAAACTAAGGAAGATCTAGTATAGAGTTTCATGTTATATAACCTTTCCTAGATTAAGCAATACTTTTGGGGTTTGTATCCATATATAACCCTGTAAAGTTGTTAAATTTCAAAATGCTGCTCTAAAATTCGTAATTTCATGTATACCCCTACAAAACCTATACTTTTCCTATTCTCCTCTATGCTTGTAATCATTAACAAAATCATATTTTAAGCGGTTTTATGTGGATTTTTATTAAATTAAGATATGACATTTGAAGAATACAGGCCTAATAACACTTCAATTAGTTCATGCATTTTCTGCTGCTCTTGTAATGATCACTTATGGAAACCTAACCACAATTTTATATCTACAAATATATAGGTTTTGCTGGGGTATACATGCAATTGCAAACTTTAGAGAGGTATTTTATTTGATTTTTTTAATAACTTAGCAATTTCACAGAGGTATGTATACACAAACCTTTTTTTTTTTCTCATTTTCCTTTACAAGTATACATATTTGTGGCATGATTTTAGTATGACTCAATTTCTTATGAATTTCAACTTTTGCTTCAGAGTTTCAGGACTTTGCAAAACCTTTGCGCCTTCTAGCAGCTAGTAAACCAAATACATACACCAGATATAATTCTGAAGGGATTCTTTCTTCCTTGGAGGTTGATGAATCTGATGCATTATATTTGGTGGAGCTGCACACAAGCAAAGACTTCGGCTCTTGTTTGAGACCTCTAAATGCTGCCATACTACTGTGCTTCATAGATATACAGGGTGATTCGATACTACAGAGGATATCTGCAGCTTCATATGTGGATCCTAGCCAAGGAAAAATAAATTCCTCTGATTCCATCAATTTTCAGAGAGGTTCAGTTGACATTGTTACCTTTAAAGGACCAAAGCTAGGAAAACTTGAAGCCCTTTGGATTGGTGTTGAATCAGGTAAGCATCTGTCAGTTTCTATTCCCTTTTTGCTGTTTTATAAGCCATCCTGCAGTCTTCATCAGCATCATTTTTGCATGTAGATGATGACTTATTTATTTCCTTTGTTGTACAAGTTGTGCCCACAAAATGGTTCCAGATTATAGTGATTAATGTCTATCAGATTTTCCTTTTCTCTTGTTCCTTACATCCACACAACTAAGAGTTTATTCATCCTTTGTGGTTGTTGTATTCTGTTACCTTCAAAATCAGGTTCCTGGAGGATAGATGGCCTTCACTTGGCAGTCATCTCTGGGCCCTTTTCCTTACCAAGATCTACCAGTGATGTAAAGGAGGAAAGAATTGATGGGATGCAGTATAAATTTGAAGTAAATAATATACCACTTGGAGAGGGAGGTGTATCTGTCACTGAGTTGAGGCCTGTTATTGCTACTGAGTTTTCCAGTGATAACATTTCAACCTTATCAAGTTTAAATTTCTCTCCAACTTCAGCATTGGACACTAGTACTGATTCAAACAAGGAAAGTATGAGAGAATACAAAGATCTCAAATTGTCCTTGCTAATCTACGATGCCCTGCTTACCGTTGTTGGTTTTATGGTCACATCCTTTACTGTTAGTTCCAAAGTGGGTTATGCTTTCTTATTTGGAGGAATGAGTGGCTTGCTTTATCTATTACTGCTGCAAAGGTCAGTTGATGGGTTGCCCATTATTGAATCACCACCGGATGCTAAGTTTGATATCTTTGGACAAACCTCTCAGGGATTCAAGGGGCCATTATTTTTTCTTGCGGTGGTATTGGTAACGAGCATAACTGCAGTGAAGTATGGGATAGGAGGTGTATCTGTAGCATTAACACCCAGTGAACTTCTGATTGGTGCTGCCGGGTTTCTTACTTGCAAGATAGCTGTGGTTTTGGCAGCATTCAGACCTTTTAGAGTAACCAAGAAAGAATAACTGATGCAAATTTCTTTCTGTTTATGTGACTTGGAGGATCGCCGATCAAGTTGTTCCTGCTAAGAAGTGGGATTACCAACTACAGAAACATATGGAAGGGCTGCAGGTGAATTACTTATACTCAAAACTTCATTGTGAGAAACCTTGTATTAGCAATTAGTAAAATTGACTTAAAAATCTAGCTCACTATCAGAATGTAAAAAGGTTCCATGTTATCGCTCAATGATTTTTACGAAGAATTTCTATAGATTGCTTAAATGTCTGTGTGAGCGTGCGCGTGTGCCTATTAGTACTAATCGGTTCTTCTCTGGTCTGCTTGGCTGCTATTAGTTTGAATGCTTTTGAAATTTGAAAGATTCCCTATTTTCTATTATTCTAAAATTTAAAAATGATGGAAGTTTAAATTTGGTCTTCTTACAAATTTTTAAACATTTTGGAGCTTACATACAAAGCAATTAATGTTGAATAAATTAGATTTAACTTCAAATGTTCTTCCTTAGTTGTCTTCATTGTTCTCAATCTTCAGCTTCTTGCTGTGCTTTGCACAGTCCTCCATCTGAGATGACCTTTTGGCCTTTTTCTCATTCCTATCCAATATTGTTCCAATTGAATGCTTCTCTTTGCACTCACCTAGTGAATGAACACCCACACCCTTTGATTCAGCTTCAAGATTTTCCAAGTGTTTCTTTCCATTTGGGATTTCCATATCATCTTCTATGCAACCAATCTGCACATGATAACAAAATGGCATAGTTAGTCATTTCTGAACATTGATTCTGTTAAATCTTTTTGGGCTGGACCCTATTGGTCTAACCAGAACCACTGTCGGGCTAGTTTACATTTCCACACTAATAGTGATATTATCCGCTTTGGACCTGAGCCTGCACGATTTTGTTCTTGGGTTTAACCCAAAACTAACATATTCAAATTAAGATCATATAAACAACTATTCACACACTCACATTCAACTGAGAAAGATCGACATTGTTTCTCTCAAGGAAGTTCCTGAACTCATGAATGCTTTCTTTTACAGGACGATAATGCCCGCTGTCACGCGAGACAGTCTGCAGAAATAGATGCTTGTTTAATTAGACGATGCGGGACTATCACAACAATTAGGACATATGTCGTGTATCTTTTACCTTCAAAATTCCTCTTTCTATAACTAGTCTTCCAGCAGCCAATACAGCTCCCCCTGCCAGGAAACTCGAATGCTGAAATACACCCTTTCTCTTCTGCATTAACCAAAAAATTTTATATCGGCACCTTCTACTGAAAAAACACAGTGATTTGGCGAATCAAAGTTAACCTGGCCAATATATAAAATCTGTCTGGTGCTAAGAACAAAGATCCACTTTGTGTCTTCAGGGCTTGTCGATGTGTCAATTAGTCTCCTGCTCATCTTGTACAAGAATCTCCCGTCTTCGAACATTACTTCGAAGACTTCTCTTTCTCTCTGCATTTCAAAGAATTATTAAGGTTATTTACATACTTTACATGATTGTCAAATTAGTCGGCCTTAATCAAAATGTTTAAAGATTAGAGATGGACTGGGCCAAGATATTTGATGCATTGCTTCTGAAGCTTTGATCGAGGACAGTCGCCTTCGAGGTTAACCTTTTTACCTTCTCCTGCATCTAACCTGCATTTCTCGTCGTAATCTTTTCATGAACATCATACCAAAATTGAACTTATATCATGATTTTCAAGTATATAACTTATGATCATGTTTTGCCACTTACCAGTAGAAGAAAGATTGCTTGCTCTTACATTTGGACCAGAAATCATGGTAGAATCGTAGACCATACCGATGAAGTGGGTCAAGCTTTTCGATGGAGTCCACAAAATAGAAGTTACTATTAGAGATAATAATAGTCCTAATAGTCCCATATTCAATAATTAAAACAAATGCAAACTGATAACAATGAGAATCAGATACTGTTGTTTGTGAAGACTTACTGCTTCATACCAATGCTGCAGTTGAAGTATCTGAGCTTTATCATCCTTTGATAAGCCTTTGCCTACCTGTAAAACAATGTCAAGTGTTGGCTTTGACATGATAAATCTCATATGAAAGATGTGTTCTTCTAAAGTTTTATACACAAAAAATACACAAAACTCTTTTTGATTATTCATTTTCATCGTCCGCCTTCATTTTCTACATCCAGCATTAAAACAGAAAAAATATAAAGCTATAGAGAGCCTAAATATACAGAACAACAACACTTATCTGGAGTCACACAATACATGAGGTCTCTATACGGACGTCTACAAATTTTTCAGTCAATGAGTTTTTTTTTTTTTTAATATGGATAAACTACGTTCCTTAAGGTCCTATTTGGATGAATGACAGTCATGATTTACTAATATATGGTATGATATGATATTGTAATTATTGTTTATAATATTAGAAAGAAGGTATGGTACGATATGTTTAATAAATTGTTTGTATTTGTTTTGATGATATTTTCGATAGAATAAAATTTAAAATCATGAAAAACCACCAAATTGATGGTTTGAAAAATTCATATTAAACCATGTTTTTTTTTAAATTGAAAAAATCATGAGAAACTATATCACCTGAACGAAAGTGAAAACAAACAAAAAAAATAAATAAATAAAGCATATGAAACATTAGTTGATACGGAATACCAAAAAGGTAAGAAAAGCATATATTTGTATACTTTTATACCCACAAAACAACAAACTTTCCTCTATTATTTGTTATCTTCTTTCCGACAATAAACAAAATCCAAATAAATAAATCTATAGAGAAGTCTTAAACATTATGAACAGTGAGTATAACCAAGATCTACAAAATCTAATAATCCCACATCATCATTTGACTAAGAAGTTCTACCTTAGCTGCTCTGCTTCTTGCTTTTTTCCAAAGATGAGCAGCTCTTTTTGTTTTCTTATTACCAGAAACAGACGTCCAAAATATTTCAAGCAAAGCAAAATCCAAGAGTATCCTCCTATTTTCAGCATCAAGACAGCAATCAGTTTAAACCATCATATGCATACAAATCAAGACTAAGAGATTAAAGGGATGGATATCATACCATTTCTCTGAGAAAAGCTTCTTTTTTTTGCGAAATTTTTTGTGAATCTTAAACAACTTCACTACTTCGCAAATTCGAGTCATTGTTTCTACTTCAAGAGAGCTTTGGTTCAGAGAATCAAAGATGAAATAAATTCCAGCCAATTCTGTAGATGAACTCGACTAGATCTCAAGAAGACTTCTTTTGGTCTTGTTCTTCGTAAACTTCATGGAATGTTGAGAAGTTGCCAAGCAAGTTCAATCAATTTTATTTTTAACTTGAATTTACTAAGCATTCCGCGTTTGGAGTGTAGAAAATTCTGATCCAACAACTCGTTTGCATTGTGAGTGATCCTGTAAACTATTCTTTCAATTAACAGTGTTTTATACATGGAATGGGACAAAGAAGCAAGAAGATGTTTTTTTTTTTTTTTTTTTTTTTTTTTTTTTTTTTGACATAAGGAGCGGCTAGTCATGTGGCTAGTTATTAAGTCAAAGTCAAGATATACATAATCTTTGTCATGAAACAGCAAAGAGTCGGATATGTGCATAGTGGGTAAGAAAGTTTTACTCACTATCACTGTTCATGCACTCAGAAAAGTGAAGTGCCTTAACTCACGTTTCGAACTCGTGACCTCAACGAGATGAAGCCCTTAGTGGGGACCTGAGTATTAGTGGTTGGTAAGAAGATGGTGTTTTAAAAGGATGTGTAAGTTGACTTTGCATACAGGGAAGACTTTGTGGCATATTTATTCTTAAGTGATAATGAGTTTGATTTGATTAAGACTAACTAAATAAGTCAATGCAGCTCATCATAAAAAAATAAATAGCATGAAGTTCTCCGAAGAAGCATCCTGCAAGGGCCACACAACCAAGGGAATGAAGACTTTGAGGGATACATTCCCACGGGGCCAACCAAAGGCAACTGAGGGAAGCGTTCGTCCAAAGACTCCAAACAGCCAGTTTTTTTTTGTTTTGTTTTGTTTTTTTTTTTTGTTTTTTTTTTTTGGGTAATATGAGCGATAAGCCACAAATAAACAAGGGCGTGCACACACAGGTGTTTGGACCATCTGTCACAACTACTAGTCATATTCCCAAAAAGATGCCCTCATCCGTGAATCAAACCCGAGATCTTTTAATCATTGGAATTCTTGTAGAAACCGAGACACCAAACAATCAATTTTTATTCTATGAATGCATATATTAGATGCGGTACGCTTGTTTTGTTAAATTGGCGACTCGAGATGGGCTCAGAAAAGCTCGAAGTTATTTCGAATTTCGAGCTTTTGAGTCGAGCTCGAAATTAATTTTTAGCTGAGCTCGATTGAGTTCAGCTCGAAAACTCGAAATTTAATATTAATATATAATATAAATATTATTAAAAAAATCAATAAAAATTAATTAAAAAAACTAATAAATATTATAATATATGAATAAAATATTTAATATTTAGTATTGACATATAATATATAATATAAAAAAATTAATTGATAAATAAGTTCTTAATTTCAAACTAAATCTGAGATTTAAAAATTATAATTAAGTTTTTAATTTCGAGCTTTCGAGTCGAACTCAAGCTTTAGAAATTAAAATTGAGCCGAGCTCGAGCAAACTTATTCAAGCTAATTTCGAGCTCGAGCTAGGCTATTTCTAGCCGAATTCGAGCTAGGCCCAGCCCGATCAAGCTCGGCCCGTTTACAGCCCTATATTCGTGTAAAACTGGCAATAAAAATCTAGTATGTAACACCAATGGCCTCTTGGCCTATCGTCTTTGTCAACAAAAAAAAAAAAAAAAATCTGTTATGTAACACTTATTAGAAAAAAAAAATTATTTAAATTGTATTCATTCAATTAATGTCACGCCCCGCCCCCAAAGTCCCGGGCCCACGGACACGTGGCAGACCGGCCACACCCGAGCAGGGACGGGCCCCACCCGGATGCGAAGCCTCGATGATCATCAATCACATAAAACATGCACAACGGAGTATATCAAATCCAAGGACATAATAAAAATATGCCTACACAGCGGAATTAAAATCTAAGGGTATACAGACCCTAGAGTCTCAATATACAAGGTTCCTACAAAAGAACCTATAACATGCCCTCACACATGATAAAAACAAGAGGTAGCCAACCTCGGTAATCCCAGCAAATCCCCGCAGGTCTCACGCGGCACTCCTACGGCCTGTGTCCTACTCCTTGGGATCTGAAAAAGGAATCAACAAGTGGATGAGCTTTCGAAATGAAAGCTCAGTAAATGATCTCACAATGAATAGATAAATCATGCTATCAAATCATGAAGTGCTGAAACAAAAGCAAATCAAATAAGCATGACTAGACACGACCGCAGTCATGTCTGACCTATGAGTATATCCACAATCACCCATGCGTCGTCATCCCTCGTGCAGTCACCAGCAATCGCCGATGTCGACCAACTCGATCGTCGGACTCGCAAGTCCGGTAGCGCTACTATCATACATGTAATGCATTACACGGCCAAATGATCGCCCCACCGACGGGCTATCGGGGACAAAGAGTTCCATCCCCCTGCCAGGGAAAGCACGAACGGGGTGTCCACCGGCCCCGAACGCCAAAACGGAGCTGCACTCCACTGCAACGGGCAGAATCGTCCACAAGAGCAACGCAGGTCAAGTGGAAAATAATATCTATCCAACCAAGCATACATACACAATGGATTCACACAACAATAATCCACTCATCAACATGTATGTATAAATCCATAGAGATCAGGAAAACAATCAATCAGGAGATCAATGGAATATCAATTAACAGGCTAATTGCAAGATCCAAAGAATACTCCGTAGAGTGAAAACGAGGCAAGATCACTTACAGTATCTCGAGAGAACCCTGAATCAGACAACCCTTCTTCTCACGCAGCTCTCCGCTCAATCCCGAGATCTGATGACCAATACCCACATTCAGTATATGTCTAAGTATGTAAAGAACAATCATTCCCACTCTGATCCATCTACCCTTTATTACCTACTCGATAGGCCTGGTGGTAACCCCATATCAACAAACCCCAACTCACTCAATCAGCCATGAGCATGTCTCACTGAAATTCACAAATATGTTAACAATTCACTTTCTCGGAAATCATTATATTTAACTTCTTAATATTTATTCTTGCTTGAATCTTCCATTTCCTCACAGGTGATGTACAATATCCCTGCACATGATCAACTCTGTGCACTTAACTTCCTTCATCAACCATCCTACTTGATTAAACAAAAAAGAACTTTATACTAACTAGCATCCTATGAAGCTTTCTATCAACCCATCACCACTGTTACACAGGGATTTAGGCTTCCAGGTTAAGAGAACTAGGTTTCATATCAACCTATATATAAGTTGCAAAGATAATTACCTTCAACTACCATTCAACTACCATGAATTGTAGAGATTCCTTACTGACTTCCTGTTATTCAGCTGGAGCAATACTCAGAGCCTTCTCATCCCCTGGTTCACAGCGCCTGATCATGCATTGTAGGCTGCTACTGATGAATTAGAGCCTTCCCAAAATCAAGAGAGAAAGCATGAGGTGGTGATTGCTTTCATTACCCTGCTGCCACCTCTTCAAACCTTCTTCTCTCACACCGCCAGCTCCTTCATTCTTTATCTATTTTGCATATTTGCATGTGTTATTGGCTCTACCATGCTGCCACGTTGAAACCATGTTCTCTTTTTCCTTTTGCTAAAATCAACCGTCATTGATAATTCGTTAACTCACACAATGGCTTCCTATTATTACCTTTGAATAAAGTGAACTCAAAGCTATACTCTAACCTATTATATCCAAGTGGGAGTGAATAGGAAGTCATGGAAGAGAAGGTAATGGAGTGTGATTTGTGATAACATTATCACCATAAAATCCTAAATTCCAAAGAGCCAATCATGGTCAAAGCACCAAAAGCTTCATGAAATATAGCATTTCAATAATTGATAAATCATACTATAATAACTATTAGAGAGAATAAGAATGATAGGAAAGAGAAAGGAAAATTTTCTCCAATTATAACAAATCAAAGAATTTCTTCTTAATATTTAAATCCTCAATAACTAATACAATTACCTATGAAGTAACTTGGTACCAAACGTGGGCTTTCTTATTTTGTCAAAGCACTTAGTAAGTGATGACATCATCACACCCATAGCTCACCTACTCATTCTTTATTATTTTCTCTTTTATATTACTATCCCAACTTTAATGGAGAACAACACCATGGTCTACCTTATTGAAAATTTAAAATCTCAAAGTTTTTGTTATTTCTCCTTAATCTCATAATTAATTATAAATCACAACTTCCACTATTTAATTCATAATTAAGAAAAGTCATAAATAGTGCGACTATTACAATTAATGATTAAATTTAATTAATATTTAAATCTATTTATTAATAATTAATTTCAAAAAATTAGTTACTTGTATTTTTTGGTTGAATAATTTGAAATAACTTAATAACCTCTTCTATCTTTTTCTTAAGCATCATGTTAGTGTTTTTCTATGAATACGCGTCCCAAACTTTATTGCTAGGGTTTAAACTTTGTTGGCATGCGAGTAGAATTTTCTAAGCAATATGAGCCTGGACTCTGAAGTCTTG
The DNA here is from genome assembly GCA_026586065.1 of Dioscorea zingiberensis. Classification (NCBI taxonomy): domain Eukaryota; kingdom Viridiplantae; phylum Streptophyta; class Magnoliopsida; order Dioscoreales; family Dioscoreaceae; genus Dioscorea; species Dioscorea zingiberensis. Next base: position 7,028,721 of record CM048821.1, on the reverse strand, counting down.
ACTAATTCCAGTAACCCAACCAGTCTTTTTAAACTTTTATTTCAAGAATGATTATGTTTAAATTTTAAGAATGATGACTTATCAATAACATATAATAACAAATAAATATCAAATTTATGGTATATAATTTTAAAATACTGAAGATTAAGCAAAAGATACACAAGCTTTTTCAGAGGGATCAATGATCATAGTGTCCTTACATTCTGAATATTCAAACAATAAATCAAAAAAGGAAAGAACAAAATAGAATTGAACAGAGCCCTCAGAGAAGTAGTAACTTCACATAAAATGAATCCATCCTTCATGCAAGACTTGTAGCATCCCTTTAACCAGGATAAAGAACATCAATCAGCAGTATAGTCATCGATCGGCATGGACATTGGTGTGACTTTGCAGAATTAAGCATTTGGTGGAGAGCCATTTGCAACACCACTTAACAGTTTTTCATGATCAGTTGTGACTACTGTGTCAAATGACAGATAAACACATGCATTATGGTAAGGAAAAAGAAAACGATGCCGATGTAATGTAGAAAGAACCACTGATAGAGATCAATTACCAAAAAACTTCACAATTTTGTTACTAGGATGTCATCTCTTAATTCATGGAATGAACCATGAGTTGATGATAATCGGTGAAGTTGATCCCATTCAAACGCAAACAACAGAGGATCTGCTCTGGTAATTCTTCTGGTTTATTTCCCTGTAAAAAAAAGAGTTTATATGGGCACATAAATAGGCAAAAGATGCATCTTTAGAGGTCCCATTTTGTGAAGAAAGAGGTTTGCATCACCGGCCCTTATATAAGAAAGCATTTTTGATCTTTCGGACAAAAAAGCCTTTTGCAGGGAGGACTAAAAGAATGGAATGACAAATAAAAGAAAGAAAGAAAAAAGGTGATGCTAAACATAAGGCAATGATTACCTGGATTGTCAAACCGATATCTAGGACACACACCTTCAACCTGTCTAGAAATGACTCAAACCCTTTTCTTGATATATAACTAAATCTGTGCATATCCACGTCAATCTCAAAATAGTTTTCTCCCTGCCAAACATGTGTATAGAACAGAATGTCAGAGTGATGAATCAGAAACAAACTCAATATTAGTTTGGGAATAGTTAAATTTTTTTCCAAATGAACCTAAAGTTCCTTGTATCATGAGAAACACAAGCAGTTGGATGGAATTAATCCAATATCTTATATCTATCACAAACAGATTTCACCAAAACACCCAAGCATACCAGCCCCAATGCAAAGGCCTGAGGCTCCATTAGAAAATCAGTGCTTTTGATCTCTTGAAGCAAAGCAAAAGCCACCCAGGTGATCTCCCTCCCACAGTATGTGACTACTGGAGAATTAAATTATATACTTTGCTAACATAATTAGCATGTCATCATGCTTGGTGAGGCATATCACCATTGGCATTGTATACCTGTATATCAAAGCGGAAAGGAAGTTGGAGGCTTTCTTGAAGAAACATATACAAAGTGCCACATTACTATGGACTGTTGTTCATCAATTCAAAATTTGAAGGAAAAAAAAATGTCTCATGTCCCCACTATATTGAAGTTGCTAATTGAAAATATGATGATGGCTAGTTATTGATATTTTCATGTAACTTGAGGACTAAATGTGCAGACAGACCATGAAAGGAGAACAGATGGTCTCATAGTTTTGTTGGCAGCATTCATAAGTGTGGCATGTAAAGAAAATCTTAAAATTGAACATTCTTCCAATATGGTTATGATTCTTATAATGATAAAGGACAGTAGTGATGATGCCATCAGATGGCACAGTTAGGATTCTTATTATGATAAAGGACGGTACTTTTGATGATGGTAATAATGATAATAAGTTAATTCCTGCCCACTATATGACTTTAGTGTAACATTCATCCCTTTGATTCTATAGCAGACTCGACAAAGTTAGTGCTTTCATGACTTAACAAGGGTTTAATAATGATGGAGGACATCACAATCAAGTAAAAGTATGATGCCAGACAAAGCTTTAGTTCATGTTGATTGTGCCCATATAGTTTAGTAAGTTATCAATTCAATTAATGAGCGTCTAGACCGAAGGCCGCTTGGCCGGATGGTACACGGGTTCCGTGCCTTCGACCCGGTCTCGGGTTCGAGGTGACGCGGGGGGATTTATCTGTGGCGTCTCCAGTTGTCGGCACTGTGTTTGCGCAGCACCAAGTTGCTCGCTCGCTTTGCTAGGAGCTCGATCCCGGGTCGATCCCCGTCCTTTGGGTCTTATCGAGTTGGTGGCTAGCCACCTTCTCTATACGTCCAAAAAATTAATGAGCGTCTAGCAAATCATTCACCTTAAGTACAAGAATAGCTAGGATCTTGTTGTAAATAACACAAACTAAACAAGACTTAGGCACAAAATTAACATTATCTGAAGTCATGAAACAAGTATGCACATATTCAACCCAATTTGACCAGAATAAATACTGAATTACTGACTGATGTATACCACACTGCATGAACAATAAGAGATAGATCAAACAAATACTTGGACTTTGCTGATAGGCATTCTAAATTCCATCCTATGTAATTACTTGGCTTTAATTAGGTGATTAGGATTATTAGAGAATATACAAAGATACAAGATTTGAATGTCAAAAGAGAACATACCAAGTAGAACTCATGCTGAGGACGAGAAAGAACAGGCTTTTCATTGTATGCATGCATAAGCTTCCTCTCTGCTGCATTTAAAGGAAGGTCATCCACATTCATCACTCGGCCTAATATTTTTAACCTTTCTCGAAAAGGAGCAATTGTGTCCATAGGAAAGCCTTTAACCCTTTCAACTTCATCATCGATTAACCTCTATTTGCAAATAAAAGATGATCTAAAATCAGAGAGGATAATAAACAAATTGATGGAAGAAAAGAGACTCCAACCAAAAATATTTTTCACAGCCAAAGTTCTAGAGAGATCCTTTCGAGACACGCGTATTATATAATTTAAAACTATCATAAATGCAGTAATTGAATTGATTGGATTCAAGCCAACCGTCCAAAATATCAGCTAATAGTATTAAATACAATCATTGTAAAATAAATCTAATCACTGGGAAAGAAGCAGAAAATGAAGTAAAGCAAGAACCAAACTCAAAACAACCCATCTTACTCTGATATTTTCTTGGAAATTTACTGGAAGTTCTTTAGAATAGCTTTCTGAGAGCTTAAAATATAAAACAAAGCTCATTCCTTCTCCATCAGGTTCACCCTGAAAGATTGTAGCAGGATACGAGTACTGGAACCTGGGAGAAGTTCCATGAAATTTCAATTAGAGAACTGCTTGATAAGATAGCTGGAAACAACTTATGTTAAATTCATGACAATTTGGAAACTTTTAAAAGGTACAGACATAGAAGATGCTGAAAAAAATAAAGAAAGCATTTCTCTCTTGGATTTGACTTTCGAGTATCACAAAATAACAGAAGTATTGGCACTTTACTGAGTGCCAATAACTCAATAATGAGTTGAATATTTTTCGTGTTACTCCAACAAAATATCTACATAGGAGATATTTGTTATCGTTATCTTAACCAGAGTAACTACCATGTAGAATTATTCCTGAAAAAAAAAAATTATTACAAAAATCAGGAGATAAATTTATAAAAGATCCCTTTTCTTGAACTTTTACACCAAAACCTACAATTCAAAGTCAAATGACTCAAATCAAAGAGTAGTACAACTAGCTATCAACAACAACCATTCTTACCCCAAGCAAACATTTTTCACAACTTATAATGCTTAATTGGATGCTCATATCCCACTCCCATCTATATACCCAAATCCTCCTGCTTTCTTTCAGTTAATTTATTCACTAGATCACTAATGAACATATAGTATCTACAAAAGTCTCATGTTTCCTTCCCTACATTCTCCACCTTCACATAATATATTTGTTCTACATGATCTCTATAGAGATAAAGAGTAGTAAAATATAAAATCAAATAAAAGGAACACCTTTTCTTATTAAAAATCACATTATAATGGCGATTCTTAGGTCCATCATGCCTTGTTCATTAATGCTGGCATACTCTATGATGCTAAATTCGCTTTAGACTACAATTAGGCATTCGATCTTCATCTCTACTTGGATAAAGTCATCGTACAATGAGTGCCCAGTTCCAAATGTGAACAGCTACAAAAACACATACCTGGACATTAACAATAAGTATGGGTGGAAACTTGCAGGATGTATCTACTACTGGGAGTTCGACAAATCGAGCAATGTGATCAATCTTTCGCTGGGATAAGTAGACATCAACTCCAAAAGGATAATATGCTGCATAGTTAGGAGCAAAATCTTTCTTCTTATCCCTGGAATGAAATCCAGAGAGGATTCAGTAGTCAGCTGATCAAGTGTAAGTATAGTTACCAAAAAAGCATTCAATATTATTTTCTAAAGTGGAGCAATATTGAAAGCTCTCTAGTGTAACATTGAAAATAAAAAATAAAAATTGATAAATGGGAGGTCATACAGACCTAAAGTAATTTTCTCCCCTGACCCGAAATGTACATGGCTCAATTCTTGACCAACAATTCAACATTTTTTTCTCAGCTGGGCAAAAAGGTACTTGAGATCCTGCTAGTGGTCTTTCAATGAAGCCCTTAGTAGAAACTGTGATGCAAAAGTTGAAAAAATAGTCAGAGAAATTAAATTTGTTGGGATTCTCCTTATTATGCATATCAGATTGAAAGAACTCTGAAATAATTTTACATATAGCTTCTTGTAAGAAAAGTATCAAAAGCACAAACACCACTTTTTATTTATTAAGAGGTCAAAATTACACATGTTTAATATCAATCTATGGTGGTCACAGTTGAAACTAACTTGAATGAACTAGTCTTGTACTTATTTGCCTTAGAATTCATTCATATCAGCGTTGATACTCCATCTCAAATTTTGGTACTTAAATGTCATAAATTCCTTACTATTACTATTGCAAGTAGATTGGTGTTTTTTCGAACATCAAGAACTTCTTGAAGAAAAAGGAGAAACCAGTAAAATTCAGAAACATTTTATGGTTGCAGAACATTCTTATTGTTGGGTTCAAACAATAGTCCCACATTGCTTATGGAAGAGAAGTGTAAGGGGTTTAAAAGAGTAGGACCCATCTTCATTAGTGTGAGGCATTTTGGACTTGTCCCAAGAACGAAACCACTTGGGCCTTGGTTTGGGCTCAAGTGGACAATATCACACTAATGTGGAGATGTGCTCGGGTTACCCCTGGACGGTCCTTCAAGTGGTATCAGAGCCAGGCCTTCTCCGGTCCTAAGGCGGTGTGGAGGAGTCCCCGATATCAAACCATGGCATGAGGAGATCCCCGGGTATAGCGTTGTGATGAAACCATGGTTGCTCTTGGGAAAACAGGCAATGGGCCACGACATTGACCTGGGAACTGTTTGAGGGGAGGATTGTTGGGTTCAAACAATAGTCCTACATTGCTTGTGGAAGAGAAGTGTAAGGGGTTTAAAAGAGTAGAACCCATCTTCACTAGTGGGAGGCCTTTTGGGCTTATCCTAAGAACAAAACCACTTGGGCCTTGGTTTGGGCTCAAGTGGACAATATCACACTAATGTGGAGATGTGGTGAATTACCCCTGGACGGTCCTTCACTTATCATGGGCTAATAGGTCACACTCAAACAGCTCCATACCAACTACCATATTTGGTTAGCTGTGGACTCGGATGAGTATTCTTCTAAGAGCTTAGGTCAAATTGTTGTGAGGGACGTAGATAACATATCCAATAGGAAGTCTAAGAAGATCAGTCAATCCATTCCTTCTTCCATTGTGATTGCTATCACCTCTGTTAAATTGGATCAATTTCAAGTCAATTGATAATTTTAGAAAGTCATTCAAAAATTACTTATATTAGGGTTTGTTTGAAGATTCACTGAATATGGTGTTCAGTGAAATTGAACCTCACCTTACCATTTCTAGTCTTTCCACAATCCACCAGGAGATTCTTATTTAGGATATTTATAATTGATGCTTAAGCATATAAATCCAGTATTCTGGAGTAGACACCACTATGAAATTTAGATCTCATAAGCTTCCCGATTACATGTCAGCCACTAATAAACAAGGGAATGTCTCCACCTCTTTTTCCAACTCTAATTCTAGCACACATATCTTCATTAACCTATCTATCATCTAAAATATGAACCTAAGAACAAGAAGCATTTGCATCATATTATTCCCTTTTTAACAATTATTAAGGTAATTTTTAGCTACAACTGGATAATTAATACATTAAAGTCACTTTTATTTTAAGAAAAACATATTTCATTCTACCATGTTTGTGGTTCATTTAGAACTTGTCATTTTGCCGGCCTGTTCTTTGATGAGATGTCAAGGTTGAGATAAACAGATCTACTTTCTCCAGAATGATATTGCTTGGAATTTTTCGGGAAAAAACAAATTCCTTGAACAAAATCTAAATCCAAAAGTATGTTGCACAGGCAACTCAAAAGTGGGCTAAGCCATGTGGAATGCTAGAGGAAAATAGAGAAATTTGAAAATACATGCATATCATCTGAGAAATATTGGATGAGTCAGGAGACACAAAACAAATGCATATGAATCAAATATATTGGATTAAGATGATGTCTATGATTTAGTTGATCTAAATAATAGCTTTGTAAGAACAGGAATATAATAGCAAAACTAACTCTATGGAAAGAGAACATGATAAAGGGACATGTTGAGGAAAAAACAATTGATCAAATTTAATTCAAGCCAGAAACGAACACATCTGAATGGTTAACAACTGAGGTACTTACATAGTGTAGGAGCACCTCCAGATTTCCACTTGAAAGAAAGCTTCAGTGGTGTTTTCTTCCTGGAGTGTGGTGGGCTGGAACTTGGAGATCTTCTCTTTTCAACAGTCAGAGCAGTAGGAGCAAGACAGGGCAAGCAATTGTTTGGCAAAAGACCACAGTTGTCTAATATTCCATCTCCTCCAACACCATCACCTTCATCTACAGATTGGCTGGATATATCATCATGGCTCACAAAAGGCTTTGCACCATTCAAATTGACATCAGATTGAGAATTCACACCATTCACAGAGTTTCCTATTAGCTGTTCTCCTAGTTTTGAGCTCTTCTGCTTTCGGTCAGAGGACGAGGCAAGGGGTGTACCAGAATGAACCTCACGATTACCTTCTTTGAAAGAGTGCATATTCGATGCGCTTTCAAAGCCATTTAAAGACAGGACATCTGTTGAAAATTTTGTCAGGATGCACAAACCTCAAAGTCTTAAAAAGTTTATCACCTACTGCAAAAAACTGGATATAAACATCTCAGCATCACATACCGTCCTGAACACTAAGGAAATCATCGTCACAGTCTGACTCCATTATCCCTATAGTGTCAAACCAAGCCTCCTCAATACTCCCTGATAAGGCTGTCACCGGTCAAATAAGAGAAATTAAAGGAGCTCTCATCAGTTAGTGGCAAAACGTCATATAGAACAGACATTAGTGTGGAACGAAAGAGGATGATAAAATAAGTCTCAATGAACCAATAGAACTACCAAGCCGTTTACAGTAGAATAGTGGCCTCAAACACAAATAGTATATAGACTGTGACCTCAACAAGATTCGATCTTTTGTTTATATTCCATATTTAGTATACGAAGAAAATCTTATCTGCTCTCACAAACTAGCTTCTAGATTTCATCCAAAGCATGTCAAAGCTGAAAACTAGGGATCCAAAATCCAATATGAAAATCAACACGATGTCCGCACAAAACCCACAATCAAACACCACTGCAAGCACTGTTCAACTTAAAAAGCGCAATTATCCAAGCTTGAAATCCCCAACTACAAAACAAGCCATCAATTCGCAATGCAGCAACATGGTGACCAAATCCAGCTCAAACTCATCGCACAACATACCAGATCCAAAATCCGGCAAAAAACCAAACACGACGAATATAATAAACAAACCAACCTTGAAAGGTGGGATTGGAATACGTCGGCGCCGGCTGATCGGCGCGTTCCGCTCCGGGGATCTCATCGATCGTCTCCATGGCCTTTCGAGACGAGACCCTCCGCCTGATCCCCATCCTCCTCCGCTTCCGTGTCCCATCCCCGCTCCCGCGCCGCGCCCTCACGCACCCCTCCGGCCTCGAGACGCAAGACCCCATGATCGACCTCGCTCTCGATTTCACAAACTTCCACCAAAAGCCAAGAAGACGATCAACAAAATCACGACGACGACGTGCGACCATGGTTTCCGAGTCCCATTGGGCGTGGGCCCCCCGGGAAGCGTGTGGTCGTCGGCTGACACGTGTCGATAGCGTCGGCGCAGCACGCGCGTGCTGTAGTCTCGAACATCACGCGTGCGAATTTGTAGTACTACCTGGGATGGATTCCTCTCTTGGGAAAACGGACACACAGTGAACATCGCACGTGTGGAGTACTTAATGTGATCTCGAGTCCCAAGAAGATTGCGACTCTGGGCCACACGCACAGTGAGATATCGATGGATGGATATTCCTCGAATTTTATTTATCTCTTTAGTGGAATTTAATAATAAAGTTTAGGGTTTATTTAATTTATTTTGCATGGACATTTATTAAATTTTAATGTATTTTCTTATGGGAATGAGTAACTTAATTTAAGTTGATTATTATTTTTAGATTAATGGTGTTTAAAGCCTATTTTTCAGGTGTGAGTGTGTGTTTAATTAATTTATCTTTCATGTTGTTGGACCACTTCATCAATCTTTAAAGGCACATTGTGGAATAAAAGTATTGTACATTTGTAAGTAGTTGTGAATGAATGAATGGCAATTTACAGTTTTTTTGTTATATCAATAATTATTATAAAATTTGCATTAAAATTTATTTTATTGAACATTATCAATTATCATTAAAAAATATTTAAAAGTTTAATAATTATCAAAATAAAAATTTATTATGTCAAAAAAAAATTATATTGATGATTACAAATGTTGCATTGACAAAAAAATCTTGTTCTTGTAATTGCTAAACTAGTTTGATATAGATCTTGTCACCCATATAAAGTTTGCCATAATTTAAAAATATTAATAAAATGTTCTATAATAAAGTTTCTTAGCTAATTATGATGATTATGACCGTCATTACAAATTATATTTCTTGTAATATATTTTGTCTTTTATATTACGGCGTAAAAGATGCCGTATTGGTTTCGATGTTACCTTTCTTGTGAAGAGGCAAGCGTTCTAATCTTGGCTATGTAATGTAATCTTTCTATATAAGTTTTTTTTTTTTTCCAAATACGATATGAGTAAGGCTATTCGTACCGACCTAACTGACCAAATAGCTTTACCGAAACCATCTCCTCCATCCATGTTTTCTCGAGAAAACATGGATGGAGGAGATGGTTTCGGTAAAGCTATTCGGTCAGTTTTGTCGGTACATATAGCTTTACTCCTACGATGTAACTTCGACTTCTACGATATAACTTCAACTTGATCGGAACTCGAATTCAATTTGGTTTGAGCTAAGTTTAGTTCAACTTAAAAAGGAAATGAAGAAAACATGCCTAAATTGTGCATCTATCCAAAACTCAAGAAAGCATACAAGTCTTGGCTATGCAAAACTCTCTCTCTCTCTTGTTTACTCCTATTTCTTTCTAGTCATATCCATGTGGGGATTTATCTGTTTGCTGCCTCTATATATGAAATAACAAGATGCCATGCATTGAAAATCCCTATCAGTATCAACTGGATACTAATTTAGGTCAATGTCTCTTCATAAATCAAGGAAACAAAACAATAATCAATTTAGTTACAAACTTACAAGGGTGAAATCAAATGCAAGAAAACTAAACAATAATCAATAGCAGCAAATCAACAAAAGAAATGCATCTTCCATTCGCTTTAAAGAAAAATGAGATACATCTGTTTGGTGTTCAACTTTTAGTAAAAAAAATGGCCGGTTCGTATCAATACAACAGAAAACATCATTCTAGATGATTTTAACCACATGATTGACTCACTGTGCCAGCTTGTTTTACATTTGCAAGCTATACATATGGAAGGAAATTTGAATTCTACTCAAGGAAAACAATGATTTAATTCCATAGCAAGGCCTGATGCTGTAAGGTGTTTCCTAAGGAAATGTCAAGAGTGTTGATTAGAACACCCAGTTCATTGCAAGAAGGATTAAATAAGGTGGTGAGCAGTGAAGATGTTTATGATTCAAAGAACTTCCGCTTTTTCTTCTGCTCTTTTCTGGCTTGCACTTTCTCCTCAAACTCATCATCGACCATCTTCATCCTTGCAATACGTCTAGCCTTGAAAACCTGAAAATTTTGAATTCATTGAAGACCAATCCGACTTGGAAAAAGAAGAAATCCCTAGAACAACATATTGCATAGGATTATTATTTAAAACCCTGTTAACAAATATACCATGAGGTACTGTGCCAAATGTGTCTCAGTTATAAACAGGCATCATGACCAGAAAATTATTTTGGAACCTTAATATTTCCATAATTTATTCATTGTCTTGGTCATTATCTTTATCAATCTTTTTCTATAATATGAATTTTGAAGTCTATGTTGTGATTGAGAAAGAGGGAAGAAAGAAAAAAAGGATTATTCTATTCTTTTATGTGGTTGCATGAAGAAGAAATAAATGATTGGATCAATAAAATTGACTTTTTCTTTCTTCTCATCATTTTCCATGGCAGCCATTTCTTATTTTTCCTTCATTGAATTACCCTATCGATAGTGATACAAATTAATGTTATTGTGGCATTCAGCCCAACCAAAACCAGGTGCACAAACTACTTGGGTACGGAGAAAAGCATAAGATTCTACAGTTTACTGACCTCCAAAAGGCTAGATTAATATATTTTGTATAAACTTCCTATAACAGCGAAAAGTATGGAAGATAGAATAAATTCTTCTCTGGAATCTAGCTCTACATTTGAAGCCTGGCAAGAAAACTTGAATTAGGGGGAACAGAAGGACCAGAGAAATCTTAAACTTCACCCTAGCATAATTCTATCTCTTGGTACTTAGCTTCATTAATCAGATAGTTTATCCATGAAGGTTGGACGAATCGTAATTAGTTTCCAACATAAAATTGAACTTCAATTAATTGGTTTACCCAAAGGAACTTCCAGTCAGAGAGCATACACAAAAGCCCGGATGAATCATCAAAATAGGTAAACAATCTCAAGAGTGCATGGAAAATAAAAATATAAAAAAGGCCGGCCCTCAAACATAAAGAAAATGTTGGGGAAAAGGAAAGATGCAAACAAGTGAATTTGTACAGGAGTCAGTACAAGCTCCTATCTATATAGAAACAGAACCCTTCACAATATAAATGGTAAACTAGAAGTAACTTTAGTTTGGAATCAAATTCCAGATAGTTGGCAAAGTATTATCCTTAATGGTTAGTTTTTACCACCATGACTGCAAATCAGAAATGATAAACCATGTTGCTGTTTTATTTAACAAAAAGCAAACTTCTAAAATTAAATTTTACAAATGCAAGATTTTGGCAAATTGAACTTTAAGCAGATTGATTACAATCATGCCCACTAAGGGAAAATAATAAAAATATAACCAGAATGAAAAAGTAGCAAGCAGGAAATAAGAAGGCTAACCTTAGTTATATGCTCAAGAACCTCATTCTCTTTACAATCATATGCATCCAATTTCTTTCCTAGTTCATCCTCTATCACTTTAATGAGACGCTCATCATTCTGTACACAAAAATAAAATAAAATGACAAGTTGAATATTGTAATAAAGAAAATACAGATTATAAGAGCAAAACAACTGCATATGACAAAAAAAAAGGATATATGAGACAAATTGCATAACCTGAATTTTACAGAACACTTTGACTCATCTATCCTAGCAAGTTTCCCCTCTTTGTAAATCCATTGATTTGTCTAACTATTCACTAACACTTGATCAAGTTTTGGCCTCTGTACATTCATGAATTTTATCAATATTTAATCCTATTTTTTCCATCGAATTTTACAGATATGCCAAGTTTTGGACTTTGGATTTGGTTCAGTCAAAGGAGTAAAGAATAAAACCAATAAAAATTGGGTGTCTGTAACAACATTGCTCAAGGACGTAAGATATTTATGCACCCTAAAGACATCCAAATGCTGCCAAGCATTTAGGCACTATCTGGTTAGTAAAAAAACCTTCGATTAAGTGTGCTATACATGCTTTACTGCTACTCTGAAATTCTTTACACCAACTTAATCCAAGAGTAACTATTTCACAGGGCAATGGAAGTAACAACCCCTACAGCCTGAATCTCATCTAAATGAAATAGGCAAAAGAATCTAAACTGACCACAATAATAACAAATTAGTAGTAAATATTATTTTCAATAGTATTAAACAAAAAATAATAGTCACCAATCACAAATGATCAATTAACATGATAGTAAGTACTAAATAACATACTAAAAGTTAACCAATAATTTTATCACTGATGAAGATGTAACCCATAGAATCAAAGCTGGATGGTTGAAATGGAGAAGTGCCACGGGGGTGTTATGTGATAAAAAGATGCCTAACAAAGTAAAAGGAAAATTCTATAGGACGGCAGTTAGACCGGCCATGCTTATATCAGGAAGCGAGTGTTGGGCAACTAAAGTTCAACATATTCATAAGATGAGTATGACCGAATTAAAGATGTTAAAGTGAATGAGTGGTCATATAAGATTGGATAAGATTGAAAATGAACATATCCGGATGTAATAGGTGCATGCTGCACCAATTGAAGATAAAATACGAGAAGGACGCTTAAGATGGTTTGGACACGCACGAGGAACCCCAGTGCTCAGGTTCGGAAATGTGATAGTTTAGTTGTAGAAGGTAAGAAGAGGGTAGAGCATGGCCTAGGATTACGTGGAGAGGTAGTGTCATGACCTACGTATGTTAGATATCGAGCCGCATCTTGTTTTTCGAGGAAGCGGCAATACAGACAAAGTTAATCCATATAGGTGACCCGCCTAGTATAGGATTACCGATAAGTCGGGCTAATTTTATTTTATTTTATTTTCCTTCATTAACCTAGCTTTGTCTCAGAGGAATACTTTTTGCTTCTAACATTCCATTCTCTTATAAAATTATTTGTTATTAGTATTATTTATTTATTTATGTATTTTATGTTTCATCTTATTTCATTTTATTTAATTTTATTTTATTTCATATTCGGTAGCAAATACGTAAGACAGTAGAATCCATATAAATACCACCCCATCTAGTATGGGATTAAGGCTCAGTTGTTGTTGTTGTTGTTGTTGTTGATTAATCTATCACTCATCAATATTTTAAATCAATTTTTTTCTTATCTATATGAATCCATCCAAATAGTAATTAAAATATAAATCATTTTCAGATTAAAAATCATATTCATCTTATATTCTAACTCTGAACTATAACAAACCCAATAATTTGTTTAACATAAATGGGCCATATGTGTATACCATGTTGTCAATAAGAAGTATCCTCCAAACTTGAAAGGTCATCTGGTATTAATATTCTTCCTTTTCAAATCAGACCTAAGTTACTTAAAAAGCACGAAAAACTACACAGCCAAAATATTTTTGACACCTAACAGATAATCAACAGTCTGTGGGGTAAGCATTCATGAGTGCTCCAAAGAATGTCCACATTCCTCTATGATGCAACCCTAGATGTGAATCCTCTTTGTTCATTGTTCGAAACTTTGAAACATACAATAATTCAAATTTACAATCTTTAGACTTTTGACAATTATCTCAAAGACCTTTTCTCATATTTTTATGGAACTAGTTGCACACCCAGTGTACTCATAAATTTTAATTGCCAAGGTCAACTCCTCAAATTGCTATTTTCTACAGAGAACTTGGTTGCTTCAGAATAGTTTTGATTTATGATTCTGGAAACAAATATTGCATGTAATGGACTAGGAGTCATAAAGCACAAAAAATCCAGTGGCTTCCATCCTTTTGAAATATCAAGGTGATAATCTACACCCTGCAAGATTGGCATAAACCTATGTCTCATGCATTAAAAACATATAGATATACCCTTATTAGAAGAATATAAGAATCTACAACAGACTAAAGGGATCAATTAAACAAGTAGCACTTGCAAATACGTAATCTTGTAAGTAATGAAGCCTTGGGTTATAGGCTTCTGTTGTAAATGCCAACCAATATGACAGCTTGCTCGATCTTTCATCAATCTCAAAATGAAGATGCAGCCCTAGATGTGACAATTTTTTTTTATATATAAAAAAGCACTAGTAACTTCCACAACCCTACACACACACAGGCGACACACACACATTTCTCACCAAGAATAAAATTTCTAATAACATCCATCTACAACTCAATTCCTAAAAGAAAAAAGAGTCTGGACTAGGAACACATGTTGATACAAAATTTTGCTTAGTTTTCAAGAGTTCAGTAACATGTCACCACAATCCTCAAATAGTTAGTAACAATGCCAATTCCTATTCAAATGCAACATATCATAATGCTAATTTTTCACCAAATGCAAGAGTGACTGTTTGAAAGATCAATAATCTTATCCAACAAAATAAGTTTTAGGAGTAAACCTGGGTTACAAAGCTTATGGAAAGCCCTCCTCGGCCCAGCTCTTGCAGTTCGTCCAACACGGTGGACATAGTCACGTGGAAATCTTAAACATGAAGAACCAAATTTTTATGAGGGCATTATAGCTTATAGAAGAATTCTTTAAAAAAAAGGTTTAAATTTTAAATTCAACCTTGGAATGTCATAGTTTATGACAAGATCAACTGTTGGAATATCTAAACCTCTGCTGGCTACATCAGTGGCAAGCAAGATAGGAATTTGACCAGATTTAAATTTATTCACTGCAGCAAGCCTTAATGATTGAGATTTATAAGAATGTAGAGTCAGCTGCAGAGAGCTCCAAGCTCTTCCAATAACAAATTCAAAAAGATGGCAAGTCCTGCAAGGACATTGGAAGGTATCAATGGCCTAAGATTGCCTAAGCAAGTAAACAAACATAAACCTTTAACTTCATCTAATAATAAACTAAAAAAGTATGATATATTGAAATGTAAACTTTGCAAAACATAGTATGTGCATGTGATTGCTCAAATGGTAGAACTTATATGAAGGGGTAGAGATTTTCTTTTCTTTTCTTCAATATAAAGAGATTTAATAGGTTACATTTAACCTGTCTCCAAAAGGACTTCAAATCTCAGCAAGGAGAAAAATTGATGTTATTATGAGGCCACCTTAGGGATATGATGGATGCCGAGTAGCGTATGCACCAATCCAGTAATTTGTAGATCAGTCAAGTGTTAATAAGGTGCAGACTAGTAGTTAGAGATTCAAGAGATCTGGCACCTTAAAGATCCCCCTTTTATTCATAAGCCTTCTTGGACTCTTTTGTTAAAAAAAGGCTTCACAGACGATAATAATTAGCACTAACATCAACCCTAAGCAAGAAATCGTTTCCTTTGTTAAAAGCTTTGTGGCTCTAGAACTTTCTTGTTTTTTTTTCCTTTTTAGATCCTGTGAAATTATAGACCTTCCTCATCTTTTAGTTGTATAGAATATCAAAACATGACAGGTGCTATGAGCGTAAAAATGCTCAGAAACATTCTAAGGTTAGCGAATAAAAAAATTATCATGACATATTTATTCTTCCAAATTGCTAACATACCTGCATGTAGAAACAAATACAATGGCTGAGCGGATGCTCTTCTCCTTCATCATTGACAAAAGGTATACAAGATAAACCTCCTTCACATTTTTAGGTGTCACAATGTAATGCTGGTTCAGAGTTTCAACTGTATTAAACCCCTCATATCCTTTATAGAAGTAAGATCTATCTCCAGAAATCTCATGAAAGGCTTCCATGTCATCTGTCAGAGTCGCGGAAAATAGAAGAGTTTGCCGATTTCGTAAACATTGATAAATGACTTTGAGTTCCTCCCGCAAGAAAACCAGCATCTAAAACCCTATCTGCTTCATCCAAAACTAGAAACTTCAAAGAAGAAAACAACTCACAGTTACAATACTGAATCAACAATGACAAAGTATGTAGACAGCATCAATCAGCACAAAATCCATGGCCCTTATATTAGAAATTTGACGTTTTATAACAGAAATTATCAATTATCAGATCCGGAACATTGTAGTTGTAAATGGAATATAGCTTCTATAAGACAAAAAATAATAAAGTACATAAAGAACAAGTCTAGAAGATACATTACTAAAAGAGCTTGTACATAACAATTTCTATAATTTACTACTTCTGCATGACCAAGAAAACAACATTGTTTTCATAGCAAAACGAGGACAGGAAACTAAGTTGAGAAGAAAGGGTTTTCAATTTACAGGGCCACAGGTTTACAAACATTGTATCAAAAGTTTGGATGAAATAAAAAGCCTTCCCATGGCCATAGTGTCAACCTATTCAAAAAGCTCAACAGAAATACATCTCCTTGAACCCTAAAATTTATAATTGGCACTCATCTAACATGAAATACATTTGATTGATATGAAACTAGTAAGAAATAAAGAATTCAACATGTGAAATACTACTTGAAACAAAAAAATACCTTGATTTTGGAGAACACGGCAGGCAAATCAGTGCCATTCTCAAGAAGAACTTTGATCCTCCCAGGTGTGGCGACAACTATGTGCGGCCGCAGCGCTAGAGCGCGGGCCTGACTAGTCATATCCATCCCCCCCACAACCACAGTGCATCGCACATTGAGCGAAGAGCCGAGCGCGCGGAACTGCTCCGCGAGCTGGCAGGCGAGCTCGCGGGTCGGGGTGAGGACCAGGGCAAAGACGCCAAAGGGGCACTCAGCAAGGCGGTGGAGGATAGGGAGGGCGAAGGCGGCGGTCTTTCCGCTGCCGGTATGGGCGACGGCGGTGACGTTAGAGCCGGAGAGGATTCTGGGGATGCAGCAGCGCTGAACGTCGGTGGGGCGGCGCATGCCAAGCTCCCGGCAGGTGGCGGTGGCCCACTGGGAAAGGCCGAGGTCGGAGAAGCCGATGGTGGCCGTATCTTCGTCATTATTCGAGAGAGAAGGGGCGGTGGAGAGGGGGGCGCGGAGGGATGAAGGTTTTGGAGGAGGTCTAGTTTTGCCGGAGAAGATGCGGAAGGGTTTCTCGTCGGGGTTTTGGGTCTCCGTTTCCATTGTTCGTTGTTCAGAGGGTTTTTTGGTAGAGCGACTCAAAACCTCCGATTCGATTGATAGGAAGACGATTTTAAGTTTGAATCTGATTAATATTAGATTTATAATTTATTTTTAAATTAATAGTTAATATTTTTTTAATAATTAATAGTTCTATTCAATAAAAAATTTTGAATTTTACTAAAAAAAAAAGTGTGAGAGATTTCATTTTGTCTGCTAATTTGTTAGTGTGATATTCCTGTTTAAAAATAACGTTTGAACCACTGCACAAGATAGCATTCAGGTCCCCTACAAAGAGGTGGAATTCATTCGGAGACAACCTCATATTTGAACCTACGGACGTTCCATACAGCTGTGCACAGTCCTTGAAATCCCTCGTAGGGGCGCTTGTTGTCTATTTTCAAAAACAAAAAAATAATAATAATAATAACACTCCACAACTTAATTCTCAGAATTTATGCTGTTAATTGCTGTCATATTTTACATGAATCAGTAGTTTTACTCATGTCTGTATTAATCTTGCACATTTCACTTTGTCAAAGGCTTGGATGGAATTAAATTAAGATTTACCAGCCAAAAATTAAAAAAAAAAATAAAATAATCACACAGGATTCCAACTTTTGGTGATTAAAAAACCAAGATAGAAGAGAACCAACACTTCCAGAAAAATAATCAAATATAACAATAAAAGGGTAGTGGAGTAAAGGATTGCTAAACCAAGAGATACAAAATGTTTGGCATTACATATTCTGATTCAGCCTAAATGAATTCATCTAAAAAAATTACCACTTTGACTAGCAATAGAGGGATATCATGACAAATGCAAAACCCAGAAAAAGGGACTAGGATTATGGCACATCTAGCTAATGATACAAGCACTGCTCGTGAGGTCAATCAGAAAAAAAAAAAATATACACAACCAAAAAATCAAAGCTAAGATCTGTGTGTCCTTGGCTGCTGCCTCATACTCGCTCTACGAGCCACATCCCATGGTTTTTGTGGGACAAAAACTCCCTGTTGTGATGCAAAAAATGATTCATAACCTGGTGAGTCAAAAGCAAAACCAGTATGCTTGGATGTTTCCCTTGGAAGCTGAGCGATGGCATAGCTCCTCGCCTCATTCTGAGTAAGATGGTTACCGATCTCCAAAAGCGCTGAACTCCTGTTATCTTCAAGATCATTTCTGTGAATCTCTTGAATAATTTGGTAATCATAGGGGGCAAACCATCTTTGAAGCCTGAAGACATTGTTCAGGTTAAAAAATAAGGAGCTGATAAAGTAAATTAACCTACTAAAATCACAGTAATAGGCCATCATTAACAAGCCAGAGAGGGGATATAATCCCACAACCATCCAAAGGGGAAAAGCAACATTTAACCAGTCATCATTGCACTTGATGATCACAATGGGTCAATCTAGAGAGCTTGCTATTAATAATAGACCATAAATGGGGCCAAGAACACTAAAAAGACTGGTAAGGGAAATGACCCATTAAAACTACACCTAGAAACTTTGGAACCCAACTAAAATTTTTGCTATCCTGGAATCCACAATGACCTGAAGTGTAAAATTCGATGCTCATGCAAATCGAAGTGCAAATCCACAAGAGCATATAGCGTATCAAAGGATAGTATTCCAATAGTAATATAAAATACCACTTAGAAATATATCATTCCGATCAAGAAACATGATAAATAGAATTATGTATGACCCGTCACAACTGACGCAAGATTTGAAAACCATAAAGGGCAAGTATAAGTTTTCTTTGTAGTAGATCAGTTGGACAGTATAAAGTAATGCACTTGTACACAACATTTTTTTCTACAAAACTTTCTTCCATCATGAACTCTGAAAAATAAAAGGTAATTTATAAGTCTTACCCTAGATATATGAAGTCACCAAGAAGAGCAACAACTGGAATATGCAAGAGCGTGAGATAGAAATAGAATGTGCTCATCAGCACGTAAATGACAAAGTACACATTTTCCTGCAACAGAAAAGGATAGTAAAATAAAATATGTGAATCTTTTACCAAGGAATAAGTCACCTAAAGGAACTTACTTGTCTATCATATGGTGTTATTACTGCAGAGTATATGAAGATAAACAGAAACCAGGCTAAAATGCTCCCTGAAATACTTAGAGAATGCCACTTCGTAATAGAGTTACAAGCCATGAGAAGACGCAGGTTGACAGTTACTACAACACAAGTAAAGGACATTGTACTAAAATCCCAAAGCCCAAAAAGTCTTCCCCTGACGAATTCTGACCATTGTGACTAGCAGCAGCTGTGAAATAATAAAACACTAATGACTGGTAGAAAGAAAAGAAAGCCCAAACTGCCACAACTCTCCACTTGAAAAACATATTTCGAATTCCTTCCTTATAAAGCTCTGGGTTCTGCTTTGACAAAGAAGCACTGACATCCTGGAAAGAGTCCAATGGAAAAATTTCAAAGATTTGTTGACAATAGTGGCAAGTACTTCTTTGACAAAAAAGTTGCACACCTCAGAAACAGAAAAATTGAGGTTAAAAAGCATACCTTGTCAAATAAGCCAACAATTATAACAGGTAATGCTGTAAAGATGACATTATATAAAGATTGGAACCAGTCATCATAAAATCTCTGACCAGAGAAACCAGTTTGAAAGGTGAACCAAAACTGGGTCAACGTAAAAGTAAGATTCTTGTAAAAAAAGTAAGTGATAACCTGCAGCTTAAATAACAGGCATAAGGAACTTCCAATTACAATTCACAAAATTTTGACAGAAGCAAAGATGAGCAACCTTGCATAATCTGAGGTATGACCATCTACCATGGACAAGAAGTAAATCAGTGAGAAAAGCGAAATTGAGCAATCGCAAAATCACTAGCCATCACAGCCTGCATTCCTTCAAGTCCACTTATGCCAACACCAACATGTGCAGCCTGAATCATGCTTACATCATTTGCACCATCACCGATACTAAGAGTGATCTTTCGAGCACCTTTCTTGACAAGACTGGTAACCTTGGAAAAACAGAAATAATTGCTCTTACATTAAGAGTTAAATTACCAATACAAATATAACAGAAAGTCAGAGGCACCAAAAACAATGGAAATGAGACACTAGATACAGCTCAAAATATGTAAATAGATAAATAATAGATAAACATAAAAGGACCACATATAATTGATCTTGGTATAAAGAACAGTAAAGTTTACCTGTGCTTTCTGCAGAGGAGAAACACGACAGCAAACAACTGAAGCACAATTCAGGCTCAATTTGAGCAGATTCACACGTAAATTTGGATCCAAGGCATACATCAAGCATTTTCCATCAATTACAAGAGCCAACTTAGGCCCTGTTACAGTATGAAAGAAATGCTGTGCCTCCTCAAGGCATCTCTCTAGATCTTTCTTAACCAAGTCTCTCATAAAGCGTGAAATCTCCACAGGATCACCCTGCAGCAAAGTATAGTGATTTTAACAAGCAAGGATTACACACAAAATGATACATGATTGCCAAAGTAGAGGGATGACCTAGTTTAATAGATTTGAAAGTATAGGAACAATGGTTATGCCTGATAAATAGAAAAAAAGATGAGATCAGAAGAGGGGATCGGATAGAAACTATAACTATACATCTGAAGAGATATTTGTGAGTATCAACCTAATAAAGTTACTTTCAATGGTTCCAATCATAGTTGGCACAGAACCTAGAGACGAAAGTTCCATGGAGAACAAGAAGATGAATACATCAATGAAGGTGAAGCTCATAAACATTAAAGATTCTTTGGTAAACCAAGCTCAAGATAGCTAATGTTTTCAATGAAGAAAATTGTAAGTGGATGAACAGTTGGCTATCCAAATTTTTCAACATATATAAGTATAGGCCCTTCTTACCTTATCTTCGACCTCTCTGACAGCATCAGTATCTGAACTTATGAAGAATTGCTTCATATCATTGTTAATCAAGTTGCACGCTGACAACAGAAAAGAAATGGTCCAACAAACTCACTACTCATGATTACAAAAAAAGAAAAACAGACAATGAAGCACAACTGTAATTACAGCCCCTTGAAAAGGAGTGCAGAAAACTTAAAATTAAACACTGCAAAATTTGACTTACCATAGGCTATGTTTATCGCAGTTTCCATTTTATCTCCTGTTAAGACCCAAATCTTTATTCCAGCCCTAGAAAGAGTTTCTATACAAGATGGTACACCCTCTTGAAGCTTATCTTCAATAGCAGTGCATCCAATCAGTACAAGCTCTTTTTCAATAAGCTCTGCAACCTGCCAGTAATTTATTTAACATGCTCACTATGTTGTTCCTCAAGGGAAAAAAAGCAATGGACCATGCAAATAAATGAAAACGTTAATAAGAACAATCATCTGGTTGTGAATGAAAATTCATGTACCACATTCATATAGAAAACAACATATGACCCGGAAGAAACATTTAATAAAGCAAAACAATTGCCTTCACATAGATGAAAGCTATGAACTAATTTACTTATTTAGATAGATAGCAAGAACTAAAAGAAATAAAGCTTCATGGAAAATATTAGTAGTAAATATATAACTCAATAGTACCAAAAGATTTTACTGATATATATATTTGTAGAACTAAAAAAGAAAAATAGTAAGGAGACACAAATGAATTGTAAATTTCCACCAGACAACATAGTGGAGTAGATTAAAAGGGAATGTGCCCAAAAGTATTTTGTGGTAAACATATAAGAAAATTAAGGCAATAAAACTAGTAGCATCAAGTATGGTTGACAAAACGGGATAAAAATCAGGAGTATTAAGGTAATAAAGATAGCAGCATCAAGTATGGTTGGCAAGACTGGATAAAAATCAGGAGTAATAGTAATATGAATGTATGTAGCAGTATTTAAAACTGATACAACAGAAAACCATCATAGACCAGTTGTATGGGAATATTTCAGAAAACTCACAGGAAGGTATAGAATTAGTCATAACTCATAATGCATAATTGTAGAAATTAGTTGTAGTTGCAGAAGAATGATAAAAAGGATGATGCTTCATACTTTGAGACCTTCATCTAGGCACACTCATATTATTACCCAACAGGAAAAGAAAATGAAAAAAGATCATTCAACATATGCCACCAGAATGTCATCCTACATGTATAACATGTTAAAAGAAGTCACTGTGTCAACAGAAAGAAGGGCTTCCCAGGCATGTAGAACATCACTAGTACAAAACAAACCTATCAGGAAAAATAATTGGAGAGAAAACAAGCAGGAAAGATAATGGTATACACAATCTCTAAAAGTGCACGTTTAAAATTATTTTACACACCAAAGGATTGAAATGAAACCAAGCAAAATAGCTAAAAAATAGCAAGTGCAGTTGAGACCTACTTGGAGGTAAGGAATTTCAACTTATCCAAACCAAAGGACTAATATAGGGTCATTTGCCAATATTTTTATAACCCCATGGCCATTATATTTGCCAAAATAGCCTTGGGCTACCTAGTCAGCATCCAGAGTACCAACTAGCTAGTGACTAAGATTAAAAAATAATTAAAAATTTGGGGGGAGTAAAATAAAAAAAAAAAAAAAATCACACTTTACAATTAACCCCTCTTTTCTAGAGAACTGTGGAGTTAAACGGTCTTTCAAAGACTTTAGCTCCAAAGAACCTCCTTAGAGTTAAACGGCCTTAGTCTCTGAAGCTAAACGACCTTTATGTGCTAACAGCCACGATAAGACCAGATGCAAGCGTTATCCGGAATGATTGGGCATAAAATGTCTGTAGATGGCTTTTCAAGTTCGCCATCAAATCCCAAGGCTCAAACCCGGACAGGCTTGAAACTACCAATCACTCGATAATTTCCACAAGCACAAATTCCACTTTTTATAGGTCTAGAGATTCTTTCACAAAACAATCCATCTTTTTCCAATTTATTGGTTTTGTCATGAAAAGTATACGGTTTTGTCACCTCACCATCTTTTCTCCAATACAAGCCCTAAACAGTAAAGCTAATCGACCTTTGAAAGGTTGTTTAGCTCCAGAGAGCAAGGCAACACAAGCTCAAGAGCTAAATAGCCTTACCCTATCTCTAGAACTAAATAGCATGTGAAAGGTCATTTAGCTCCAAAGAACAAACCAATACAGGCCCTAGAGCTAAATGACCATTGAAAGGTCGTCTAGCTCCAAGGCTCTATATTTGGAGTTCTTTGGAACTAAACGGTCTTTGAAAGACTATTTAACTCCATAGTTCTTCAGAAAATAGGGGTTAATCATAAAATGTTTTTTTGTCATTTAAGCCCCCCAAATTTTTTAATTATTTTTTTATCCTAATCAGCATCCAGTCAGCACCCTGGATAATGACTAGACAGCCTTGGGGTCATTTTGACAATTAAAATGGCCCTGGGGCTAAAAAAAATATAAAAATAAACATATTGGCAAATGACCCACTAATATAGCATGAATCCATATGTAAAAGGTATAATGACATAATTTGACCTGTGCGATAAAGTAACTAACAATTCAATTTACAAACAATAAATGGCTAGAGCTAGAATATGATAAAGAATTCCAAGACATGCTAAACATTACAATTGATGGAAGTACAATGGCTTAAAAAATCGCCAAAAAGTTCAAATGGCAGTCCTAGGAAATACAATATTGAATTAGAAACTCAGAAAAGTTGGTAAAGAATAGGAAACATTGTCAAACAGAACAAAATTTATCAAAGTAGAATTTACACATTTTAGAAACTAGCTTTCGACAAAACATCAAGCTCTTTAATAGTTTAATGCAGATAGTAAGCTATTTATCAAGATAGAATCATAGACATGGATCAATTTGAATCTAGACCAAGGGTGAGGAAGAGAAAGGAACCAAAGTTTTGCATTACTAACATCATAAATGTGCCACTCAGGGCCACTTTTTAACTATTTGAACTTTGAACTATCACATAAACAAAGTATTATGCATCATTATTGCAGCCAGGAGTGAGATGCTAAAACTCAGGAATAAAGCAAGCATCATTTCATGTGGAAACTTTGGTAAATAATGATCATGTATAAGAATTAGTAACAAGAAAAGTATAAAAGAGAAAAAAGCATAAATAAAATTATAATAATAATAATAAAACACTGATAAACTGGTGTTAGTAGACAAAAGAAAGAAAAACCTCATCAAGCTTCTTTTCACGTTCTCGTAAGGAGGACTTGGCTAGGATAAATTTCTCATTCCATTTCTCATACAATTCACTACTTAATTCTCGATATGCAAGACAAAGTGTCCGTAAACCAGCAGATCCAAATTGTTCTAAATGCTCCCGTGTTATTCTTTTTATGTCCTCGTTCCCATAAGCCAACCTTTCATATATTACAGTATCAGCACCCTGCAGAGAACCATTTCCAATTGGCACCTCATTACTCCATAAAAGAAATAAATATGAAGATTTTAAGTCACAATTATAACCTTACAATACAGAACTAGCCTCCCATTTGGATAGCGGCACACAACAGATTGGCGCTTCCTTGTACTATTTGATAAAATCCAGATAACAGAGATATTATCATCCTTGAAAGCTATACATTCATAGATTAGCAAAAAACAATAAACACAAACCTATTAAATTCCAGAACATTCAAAATCTCATATGCAACATCTTGAATTTTGCCCATCTTGTCAACATGAGATTCACGAACTATGACTGTAGTAGGTGTTCGCCTGTGAGAGCATAGAAAATTAACATTATCAAATCACAAGAAAGGCAGCAACAAACCTACAGTTCTAAAAACATCACAATAGCATTTAAATAAACCAACAAGTTACAAGAGATAAAAATGCAATCATGCAACATCCTACAGTGCAAAGTATCTGCAGAGTATTAAAACAAACCATTCCTCAACAAAAAGGCAAATAGTATTTCTCTATTTTTGAGAAAGTATAGACCATTAAGAGAAAATATGTCAGCATTTCCAAAATCAAATAAAGGATCATTAATAATCAAGAATGAAAAGCAAATTGGCAAAAAAAATAGTAAGACTTGATATGCATCTGCACTAAAGAAGTAAGATTGCATGCCTGTAGAAAAAGAATCCAAAGTTTTTTGCAGCAGTCACAAGAGCAGCTTCATCTGGTGAAGCAGCCTGATAGACAATCTTTTCCGGGGACTCCTCACCTTCAGGAAGTACTGTATGACATATTGCAAGACATCTGAAGAATTCCTACAATTAATAAGAAGATTGAAAAGAGAATCATGAGACCAGAAATGGAGCAACATATCCACATAAAACAGAATCAAACATAAGTTCAGATAGGTAACTCACAAACATAAAAGCACAAAAAATATTATGCAATATAGAGAGTCCCTCCATATTAGTTTATGAATATATTTGGCGCATAACCAATTAATATACAACTAATTTGGTACTTTAAAATTTGAAGCAATTGCCATATATCATAAGCTTCCAAGGGTCTTACAAGATACTTAAATTGGCTAGTGCAACCAGTGCATACCTTCAGAATTCAATAGCTTATTGAATTGAGGTGTCTATGCATCCCGAAAGATACCTTGATGATAGCCTCTCAATTATATCAGAAACTAGAGAAGCAGAACAGAGGCTATGCACCATTGTTGCCAACAAAAGTGACCAAAAAAAATAACCTTCCAAATTAGCACTTTGTTATTTTTATGTTCAATAATAGCAGAACTCTAAGTCTACAGCCTCTTTTAAATCTGTTTCACCATAATAACTACTTATCAGACATTTTAAGGACTCAGTAAGAGAAATCAGATATAAACTGGTAAGCCAAATAAGGTCCATACTACCACACCATTATACAATCATAAATCGTGATCAATACATGTTGAAGTAAAGAATCATGATCAATAGATGTTGAAAGATCAGCTCATGGAAAATAAGGTAAGTAGCATTTTTGGAGGTACTTTAGGATCATCACAACCCCTTGAGAAAAGATTTATAAAAGTTAGAAGGAATCAGCAGTGAAAAAGACTAATGACAACTGTGAGGTGGAAACTTGTTGAAAGCAGAAAGCAATGTCAAATGCGAGTAGAACAGGATAATCAGTCTGTGATACCATGCACATGTATGTCTTACAATGCAAGGTCCAGAATTCAGGCAAGTAGATTATAAGAGAAAGTAAGCTTCTCTAAGCACATACACACTTGAATAGAATGTTGTAGATGTCAATCCTGAGATCCAGAACCATTTTCACTCGAAATGAACAAAAAACAACAGAACAGCATGAACAAGATCCCATTTTTGTAAGACAGTTAATTAGTTATCTCTGTGTATATGTAAAAGAAAGTAGTATTTAACTCTTCTTCAACAGTATGGAAAAAGAATGTACAAATGGCAATAAAAAATGTATACAATAGTCAATACATATGGAGGTGCTAATTGTGGAATTCCCACTTCTGGCTTTAATAACATTAAAGAAATTCTTGCTAAGAAAAACATATTTTCAAATTAGTGGTCAAATATACAAGTCAATGCATTTTAAGGAAAATTGCAACCATTTTCATGAGGACCATTCTCCAAACTAACTTTTGTGATACTTATAACAAGCTGTGAAAACCTTATGGTTGTGTTACATTCCAGGGAAGGCAATCAGGCAAGAGATCATCCAGCCATAAAACCAGTAAGACCATCCTGTGGTTGATGGCCAGCTGTTCTATTATGCATACATATAAATCAGATTAAAAAAATACTTTTAGATAAAGTAAATGCAATAGGCTACCTTGCAGAACTCAGGATTGGTCTCATTTCTCCAGGCACCACGCATAAGCCTAGCATCATCAAAGTTGAAACCTTTTTCACGAATGGCTGTAGCTGAACCATTTGCCTATAAAAAAATCCAAGCATATACACATGAATCAGAAACCATTTTCTTAATGGAAATAAGATTTGTTGCCAAGTAATATGTTATTCCCAGCCCTTAAGAAAACACTTCTCGCATACCCCATCAAGTTTCAGTCCTTTCCGTTCTAGATTTCCTCGCTCTATTTCAGTAACACCATTACCATAAATCTCTCCACCAATTGAACACTTAAAGAACTCCATCATATTTCTCGTTAATGTTCCAGTTTTATCCGAAAATATATACTCCACCTGCACCAGGACATTTTAGCAAATTTATTTTCCTTTAGCATAATATTCACCTAACAAGAATTGCTTAAATGAAAACTGACTGCAAAAAAAAAAAAGGGTTTTTCTCCCTTCAGCTGCCAATTGAAAAGCAAATATTATCTTATACATTAAGAATTTGAAAATAAAGAATTATATAAACAGAAAATATAAGAAACTGAAGGCTTTGAATTCCATAAATCATCAAAAGCCTTTCAAAACCTATATGCATAAATATTAGTTTAAACATTCTATCAAGGATCTAATAAATAAACAATTTCAATAGTAACCATGGTGTCTTCATCTTTTCTCACTTTGTTATCTTCTTTTTTCAGTTTTTCATGTTGCTCAATTCTAATGTTCAAAACTGACTACTTGCATATGGTCAACCTTCCAATAACATTTTGCATCATACATCATTCTGAAGAAAAACACAACCAATAGCTTCAACATAACAAACTCCAATAACAGACCCAAGATAAGTGTTGTAGAGTAACATGAGATAGGAATTCAAAAATATTGGTTTTCCATAAGAATATTGGAATGCCAACACACCGAAATTAATTTAGCAGTAGCAATTGATTCTATTAGGTGACAAATATATTGGAACACACAATTTCGATGTGATCACCAATAGATAACATAAGTAACATAAATTAACATGGAAATTTGAGTTCAAATTGAGATTAACCAATAACCATGTATCTCAAAAATAAGTAAGATGAAACAACCCAATCTCAACCTAGAATGCAATTAAAAATCTTTAAATCTTAATCATATAGTGATTATTCAAAACTTCAATAAACATAAAGGTGGGCATGCAAGCAGCAGTCAAATAATAAAGGGGCCCAACATAATAGGATCAAAATGAAGCAAGTGGATGAAACTTAGAAATTCTTTAGAAATATTTCAGATAAACACATGCCTGAGAAGATTTCATAAAATACCATATGAGATATGCTAAAATCTGTAAAGTAAATATAGAAATAAGGGGAAGAAGGACTATAAAGCTCTAACTAAGTTGTTAGGTGCTAGTCAAAGTAAAAAAAAGGAGTGACCTTTGATGACTAACGGTTATTGCATCATTCATAATCTTATCAGTCCAAATTTTTTCAATTTCTTCATATACACCATAATAAACAAAGTTCTGGAAATGGAAATACACAAGATAGGGTAAAAAAAAATGCCTGTCCAAGCTCCTCATTCAGATTGGATGTCCGAGCCAAAGCAGGGGTGCCGCTCTCAATATGATACATGTTCAAATCTTTGTTGATAAACTGAGTGCACTGGATAAATTTAATCATCTAGAAATAGAGACAAATTATAGTCAAAATATGCTTTACATGAAAAAGAACTTAACAGATGCCCAAAAAAATAAAAATAAAAAATTCAGGTAGTCACACCTCAATGGATACGTAAAGAGAAATAGGGATGATCGTAGAATATAGAGTAATCAGTGTAAACATTGTCAGAATGGTCACCTGCACAAAAAGAAAATAACATCAGATACCACATCTGTAAATCAGGGAAAAATAATTAAAAATTAAAGAAAATAGCATACCACAAATCTGTTATTAGGGTTAAATTGATCCTCAACATCTCCACTAAGTCCAAGGTAATAATACTTGCGATTGATGAACACTCCGCTGAAAAATTACCATGAAACTGAAATCAGTTCTCTTAATTTATTGAATCAATGAATAGAGTGGCAGTTACACCCCACTGAGGCACAATAGGTTAGAGCTAAGA
This sequence comes from Dioscorea zingiberensis, assembly GCA_026586065.1. Taxonomy (NCBI): domain Eukaryota; kingdom Viridiplantae; phylum Streptophyta; class Magnoliopsida; order Dioscoreales; family Dioscoreaceae; genus Dioscorea; species Dioscorea zingiberensis. The sequence goes on along the minus strand of CM048821.1, from coordinate 6,999,658 downwards.
TAGCAATTACAGAGAGGGCGCTCAGGAGGGAGGGGAAGAGAGACAAAAGAGATGTTCAAGGGGATAGGAGAGAGATACTCAAAGATAAATGTCTTCTTATAAAATTTTAAGTTTACCATATCGGTATCTCAGCAAATAAAAGTGGTTTATTAAGAAAATTACATGAGATGTAAGCAATTACCCACTTTTGTCGGTGTATTTAAAAAAAATTATAAAAAAAAAAACCCAACTAACTAACTAAATTCTGAATTTTCAGATCCATCTCATTTCACAAGGATCGTGCTGTAAGGATTAAAAAAAATTGCTTTGATGCACCCCACAAATCGATCTTACAAGTTAATTATTCATGTGGTGACATGATCAGCAGGGGGGTCGAGGAATATGAGCAAAGTCCCAAAGTCCAATATTACATAGACATCCCACGTAGTTATAACAAGCAAAGTTTGTTCCTAATACTCCTCTTATACACATAGTTATTTCTAATATGAAAATATCACATATTTCTACTGGCTAGTTTACATCATTTAGAGGTTATTATCTCAAGTTTAACTAGGAAATTAAATGAATCCATGAAATAAAGAATTATAAAGTGAATACACCAGGCAAACTTGATATTTCTGATGTCAGTTAAGCGTTTCTATTTGTTTTCTTAGTCACAAAGTAATGAATGAATGAAGATGATATAAACAAATCAACAACCTGTTGTTCAAAATTACTAATAATATCCACACAAAAAAAAAAAACAAATCAAAGCGTGAAGTTTCCTGCTAGAGAAAAACAGGCATGGGCAAATTCTAGGGAATAAATTACTTAATAGCAATTACAAAGCATTAAATGAATCACATCAATCAGCTCTTGACCCTAGGTTATTGTTGATTCATACTAATCCACAATATTGATACCATTCATTAAGAATGCAAAGTAGCCTATAAACCATCACAACCATATATTTGAGACATAACATGAACAGAAAACCAAGACATAATAAAACCATATTTGAGAACTCCAAGTATAGACGCAACACAAAAGGCACACTAAACCAATAGCTTTGCCCACTCAGATTAAAGAGAAATACTATATTTGACCTTCCAATTGCTCCAATTAGGCACATAAAGAAGAGACAGCCAAAAAGGGCAAGTATAAGTTTGTCAAGTTTCCTCTCCAAGGTGCTTCTTTTAGAAGGAACATTCATAGAATTCATCATAACCTGAATTATATGGAGCAAAAGCTGTAAGACTATAAATTCAAAAAAGAAAAATATATCGGAAGAGAGGAAAAGATGACAGATTGAACATCATAAACAGAAAACAACAACCGAGGCAGACTGAAACCAAGAGGACATACTTTTGTTTCATGGCCTGTAAATAGGACAGTCCCAACGATGTATTCTGTGTTCCGTAGGCTGCATCCCTGAAACATTGCAACAGCTTTGAGTTACATCATCACCATGCAGTTATCAAAACAAACATCGTTGTTCTCAAATTGCACTTATAATTGAGATTAAATCCCTAAACCCGAAATAAGAACAGGATGAACTTGAGTTAAGAATTGATCAAATAGCTACCTACAACACTGAAATGTGTACAAGCCAATGAGAATAAAGATTCACAGGTAAGTGTAAAACACTCAAACATAAAGAAAAGGACAAGCAAGTCTAACTCCCCGGACAGGTCTTGCTGGCTAACCAACTAGTCAAATAAGAAACATCAACTACTTCTAGGGAAAAGTGTTTAAGGAATATAAGTCCATATGGGTGAAGAATCTATACAATTATTATGAAAATGTTTTAGGAACTTGTATATCTAAACTGAAAAACCAACAGAGCAACCTCTTCAATAATTAGAACCCATTGGCCAAATCTAGTTTATTTATTTAGTCAAATATTTCATGCACCAATAAACAAAACTAAACTTTTAAACTCCTTTGAAGGTCATACATGTAGAACTAAAGAAAAGCATCTGAAGGAACCAACTGAGATGCTTGTCATACTGGCAACTTTATACCGAACCAAAATTGAAGAAATTGATTTGAACTATAGAGATGCCACTTTCATGCTCAATATTGTCCAACTTTCAGCAATATGACGAAATATATGCCAAATTTCTCATTATTTTGGGACATTTATTGAATCTTCTTAAAATATTAGCTAGCATGTCCTTATAGATGACTAATAAGCATCTACTATTACTTTGGATCTACTCCAAGAGCGGAAGAGTGAATACAGACAAAATAAAATAATGCTTTGCAACCTGACAGATAACTCTAAGTCATCAACGATGCTTACCTACAGTTGACTCTGAGGCAAACAACCTTGACACAAACTAGCACAGCTAGGTTAATGTCTAGCATTTATTAGTTATAGCATATTAGACACTCTCAAGATAGTTAATGTTTCTAAAGGCAGTATGTGGATGTGAGAAGTCAATGGCCAACTAGACGGGGTCAGCTATATGAATTCTCTGTCTCCATGTAGCTCTGTCAAAGACAAGATCCGAATCAACATCTAATAAACGTCAATTTTATAAAATATATATTTATACTATTTGCATTTTTTTTAAACATTAGACAAGACCATTTGAGCCCTCATTGCTCAATGAGGGCTAAATCCCACTTTATGAGAGATGGAGAACACACAGGTTACCATCTAAAAGAATGGGAGGCAAAACATTAGGTCTGTGTTGACTAGCAGGGATGGTTCAAGGGCTCATTGCTCTCATTTTTAATCCTAAGAGCACCCATGTTCTTCCCTTGCCCTTTGTCATCCCATCTTTATCTTTCCTTTCCCTTCCACTTTGTTAAGTAGTGCCCCACCTATTTCCACTTCCTTACCATTAATACTTTCTTTTCCCTTCTTCCACCATCTATTTTCCAATCTAACAATCTAAAAGAACCACCTTTCTCATGAAGCAGCTACAACAATCAATTCAGCAATTGAAGTTAATTCTGTCCTAGTAAACTGATTTGACAGATCAAGGTTTAATAAGAGTCCAATTTAGACCTTAATTTGGAGGGTCTTATCCTAGCTAGATTAACATTCAAACAAGCTAGATAACTGGTTTATGGCTTGCATTTCGTATTAGGAGCAAATTTGTAGATTCCATGTATGTGGACATATATATACGAAAGATGTGGGCATAATATTAACAATTAAATTTTGTCAATTGGGCCTAACCCTTAGGGCCAGCCAGCCCGCCAAGAAAAATGGTGGGTTGGGGCCATTTAATAGACCGCGAGGCCCGGGCCTAAGCGAGCCAGCTCACGCGTGGTCGTGAGTTAGAACGGTAGGGGGCTTTGGTGAGCCGACCAGCACCATAATTTATTTTTAAAAAAATTAAAAACTAAAAATTAACACTCTAATTCTCAATCCCAAACTCTCTACAACTAAAAACTGAGAACATCCCAATGGGGCAAAGGAAACATTCCCGTCTTCACCGAATCACCGCCGCTTTTAATCCCCAAGGGCCGGCCAAAGGAGAACAAAGATTCAATCCGTCTACCGCTCTCACCCCCTGCAATCCCTCACTCACAAGATCCTCGCGGTTGGAAGCCATGATCCGGCGCCAAGACACCGTCGACGCCAGGTAAATGATGAGGTAGCGCCAAAGTCGGCGAGGCTCGATGGTGTTGCTCACTCCTCTTCGATTCCATCCACGGCTTCTACTTTCATCGCCATGCGAACTTGGTAGCGCTACCGGGTACCGTGGCGTTCGCGAGGTCTTGATCGCGATGCGTGGTCGCCCCTCTAATCGCTGTGGGATTAGGCGGAGTTCCAGTAGGATGATTTGTCAGCTGAGATCTCGTGAGAGGACGAGCTTAATGAGCTTAAGCAAGAGGGGATCATGGATTTTGGAGAAGAAAGGTCTCGAATGCTTCGATTTCTATCCGAGTTTTAATGGGGAAAAATTGTAATTTTTACATGGTGTTTTGTGTGAATATTTTGTGCCTTAGTTAAATGCATGTGAAAACCTATAATTTGATGGTCTCTCTTTTATTTGATGGCAGGTTGGGTCCATATAACAGAGCAAGAGCAACTAATAGTTGCCACGGCCCACTTACATCTATGTTTTTTCTATTTAATTTTTGGCGGGCTGGCCCGCCCAGCCCACAACCCAAGATGGGTCGGGTCGGGTTGGCATTTCTTTGGCGAGAGTGGCCCGCCATAAATGACGGGTTTTGGTGGGCCGCCGCCTACCTTGGCCCGCTTTGTGACTCTATTAACAATCAAACCATACTTCATAACAATAAAATAAATTATAATTTTGCTTTGTAAAAACTAATTTAAACAAAACAAAAATATTCAAACTCACCAATGTAGCTCACCAAACAACTCATAGTTTGAACTCCACTCAACCCAATCAATTCATCCTAAAATTCACCCATTTCTTTACTAAGTTACACCAAATAAAATCTAATATTAACAACATTAATTAATATGTTTAATCTTTCACCAATCTATCATTAAATATACTTCCTCTCGATACTACTTTATGCCGCTACAAGCATCTTGTGCTAACTAACCTGATGCTCTCTCTCAAGAGTGGTAGTACATGGTAAAGTATGGGAATGACTTACGGAAAACTGCCACTAATGTCCTACATTATTAGATGCAAAATCCTATTAAAAAATGAAAGCAATAAACTGTGGTACTCATCAAAGCAAACAAAAACATACAATAAATGACCTACATAATTTGAAAATGAGATAGTACGACTATCTTTCACAATTTTTTTTTCCAAATGAGAAAAAGAATAATATCCGTCGATGGATAAAAAAAAACCATGTAAGGTTCCAAGAGATTTTAATATCATTCTTTTGAAAGATAAATGTAAATTTAAGCTCTCAATATATGTATATGGAAAAGAATTATGTTCTTTAATCGAAATTATATTCTAATAACATATAACTAGTAAAAGAGTTATGACCCATTTAATGCAAGCCAATGCTCCTTAAAACCAACATAAACTTTTAAACAAGATGAAAATAATTTAATAGGAAAGGAGATGGAAGCTTACTCTCAAGTAAAATTTGATTTGGGGAAAGTGGTAATGTTTGGTTTTCAATGATAAGGTTTCCGTAAAAGTGTACAGTAATTGTTTGGTTGTTCACATTGTATTTCCCCTATGAATGCATTAAGAATATCTAAGAATGATCAACACAAAATACCGAAAGCCCAAACTGCATGATGTTATGAGCACAAAATAGCAACTAAATGGCATCATTAGCCAATTTGGCAAGAGAACATGTACAAAATGACAATGAAAAACTGATGTACACCAACGGCCCTGCTTTGTTTGGTATGTAGCAAGTGGGCACATTGCAAGTCTAGTTATATGCAAGTGGCTTCTTTTTGGTTTTTGGTCACACACAAGTCCAGTTAGATGTAAGTGGGCGCATAGCTACATTACCATTTTCCCTCAACCACTCTCTTTCAACCTCTATTTTTTAAATCTAATTTGAACTTCCGTATGCCGCTATTAATATATTGACCAATTTCAATCTTTAAATATTTCAATCTTTAAATAAATTAACATCTAAAAAGGTATTTAATGAGAACAAGGTAAGATATTACTTAGGTTGAGACTCGAATTTAGCGACCTAACTATATAACAAAATTTATTAGTAAAATATTTTCAAATAATTGAGGAGTATAATTTATTGGTATTTAAAACATTAAACATATTAAGGAAAACCTTGCCTCTAAAGACTAATTGCAACACTTGCATCCACAAGATATTAACCAATCAATATGAATTTCCCATTGTAACATATTACGCGCATCATATACCAAACAACGAAAAGCCAAATATTGTGAATTCTCTTACATCATACCAAAAAAGCCATGTTCAAGTGAAAATGCATCAAAATGATTACGTGTAAGAGTATTCACATTGTATTTTCACTTGTTTTATACGAAACTTAAAGAACAACCAGACCAAAATGTTCAATATCTTGTCTTTTAAAAAAAATGAAAAAAAATAAAAAACTTAAATTCATCGAACATCATGCCAAAGTATATGTATTTGCCCAAGAATATCAAAAACAAGAAGGAAAAAATAAAAAAAATAAAACTAATTGTTGCTATCAGATGCTTTGACCAACAAACAATAGGTAAATGCTCCTTAGATTGTTTAGGAAATTGTAGCTAAATCCAATGAACCAATTAAAGAAGATATTCATACAAGATTTGGCATCGATGGAAGATTTTGAGGGGGTCAAAAGGGTGAAATATTAAGGAAATTTTGATTAAGGCTTAAACTGAATCTTTTTCAGCTCTTAATTATACATACATTTTACTTGTGCGGGTAGGATAAATTAGTAGAAGTTTTTATTTAATTTGGAGCCAGTTTTTACTAACTAGCGCTATCAAGTACATCTCATAGTTCAATGGTTTAATGAGTTTGTTTCAGTTTATAAGATGAATAACCCACTGATTCACCACAAAAAGGCTGAAGTTGTAAGCTTAGGGCTCTTTCAGGAAAAAATGCCATGCAACCACATTTTTTTCCTATCACCGGAGATCAACAATATGCTACAGAAGTTGGACGAAAATGGGACGTTCAGAAAGAAAATCATAGAATCAATAAGAGAGTAAATGATGAGAAAGGAGCAAACAACATATCAACATCTCATCATCTACCCTCAAGAAATATGGTCTCAGCTATATTGCTTTCCGACTCTTAGTCAAAAAAGATTAACAATAGTTCCATGTGAAGACAGTGGCCTATAACAAGCCTTCAAGACAATGGCTTGATGAAAAACCCAAAGACCGCAAAGCAAGATGGTTGACTTATCCCCTCTTAATTCATGACAGTCAAATTTATTCTGGAAAATATACAGCAATGAATAGATGAAAAACTAACTGAAACTAATTCAGAAACCACATCAATAGGATTTGATATAAATCCAGTAGTATTCACATGAAATAAGCCCCAAAACAGCACAAATACTCAAGTATTTTATTGAAGAAAGAAACGTTCTATTAAGGCCAAACCTTTGAATTCCGCAGCTTTCTCAGGAAGAAAATAGTCCCATGTCCTTTCTAATGCTTTTCTGATTTTCAAGTTAGTTTCTCCATCAAGATTTGCAGTCTGTACCCCATGAAGAATTGATGAAAATATGAAGAAGTAAATCAACAATTGATTAGATATCATCCCACATATGATTCAATACAAGAACACTGCAATGATTATAATTCAAGAGAGAGGGAGAAAACCTCAATGTAACAGACACCATCAGGGTTAGAGCTAGCTAAGAAGAGCAAATCTGCAGGGAAAAACCCATCTTGCTTAACCTGCATGAGAGACAAAGGATTAACCAGGTAATCCAATTGAAAAATATAATATTGACATGGTAGCACGACGCTTGACAATCTTCAAAAATAAAGAATGATAAATAAATTGTAGTGGCATCACATTCAGGAAGCCTCCAATGTTGCACATATCCGGTTAAAATCCACAAATAGTAGTACACAAAAAAAAGGCTGCATGTTAACAATGAAATGCTAGAGGTTACACAAAATCATATCTTTAAATTATGAAAAGAGGGACATTTGAGAAACACTAGGCAATACCACCAACAAATATCTTCAAGATCACTAGACAAGTTCGCTTAGGGGGTGTCTCTATGGTGAAGTGAAAAGAGTGGGGAAGTTCAATTCACCTGGACAAATGGGCGTTCCGCACCATCAATGGCGCGTCTAGACAAATTCCTACTATCAACAGAATGGATCACAAACTTTCCTAGGGTCTGGCAGACCGCCCTAACGCGGGTTCGATCCGACCATGCCCCTATATGTCTACAATGCGGCAATCAAGACAAGATGAAGCCCCCCTTCAGGTTCAACAGGGAATGGGGAGACAAAGAGGGTTTCTAGGGAATGTTAAAAGAATGGTGGGCAGAGGCTCATTTCGAGGGGAACGGAGCATTCATCATAACCAAAAAACTTACATTGATGAGGAAACGACTAATGAGATGGAGCTACGAGAACTACCAAAACTCCAGGGGGCAAAAAGAGGAGCTATTACACAGCTGCAAGAGTTGGACATAATACAAGAAAATCGGGACCTTCAAGATGGCGAGTGCCGCGAGGTACATCAGCGGCACAACATGCATAATGGCGAGATAATTAGAACAGAGGAAGCACACTGGCGACAACGCTCGAGGATTACTTGCCTGAAAGAAGGTGACAATAATACCAGATTCTTCCACGCAATCACCAACCAGCGGAAGTCTCGAAATTGGATACACAGCATGGAGGTACAAGGGCATACACGTGGCCACGCAGATCGGAAGGGCGATTACGTCTCACTTCACTGGCCTTCTTGGCACTGCCCGCACCGATCGATACATCACAAATTGGAACAGGTTGTTTGAAGACCGGCAGCCGCCAGTCCTTGCACACTTGGAGGATCCCTTCAATATGGAAGAAATTTATAGGGCGGTACAAGAGCTGAACAGTGACAAGGCTCCAGGCCCGGATGGTTTCCCGATGACAATTTACCAAAAGGGATGGGGGTTCATCAGGGAGGATGTGACCAGACTCTTTCAAGACCTACACAACGGGCACGTACAACTTGAGAGAATCAATTGGGCCCATATCATCCTCATCCCCAAAAAGAGTGCACAAGGGAGATAGGCGACTACTGAGGCCCGATCAGTCTTCTAAAACCGCTTCAATGAAGATCATCACCAAAGTGTCCGCAAATAGACTCCAAGGCGTCATCGCGGGGCTAATCGACGAGTCACAAACAGCTTTTATCAAGGGACGGTCCATCCAAGATAACATAATTGCAGCAGAGGAGCTAATACACAAAATGAGAACCTAGGGAAATGGGGGGGCTATACTCAAAATTGATTTTGAGAAGGCCTTCGACACTGTGGATTGGGACTTTCTCCTAGACATCTTGGCAGCTAAAGGATTTGGGCCTCGATGGATCTCCTGGATTAAGGAAATTCTTCACACTTCCAAGTCCACACTGCTCATCAACGGACAATCAAGCGGATACATCAGACATAAGAGGTCGAGACAAGGGGACCCACTCTCCCTCCTCTTTGTCATCACAGCAGACTCACGGCCATGATTACTAGAAGCAACCCGTGGAATATATACGAGGGGCATCCAACACGAGGATCGGTAGGATGGCGAAATCCATACTGCCTCGCTCTGATCTGTAGGATGACCTCACGGTGCTTACGCTTTCCGGCGAGGTGGAGCACATGGGGAACCCCCGAAGCTCATTTTCTACCTTTTTGAAGGGCTATCCAGGGCTCGCATCAACTACTCTAAGAGCCACCTCATCCCCCGTCAAAATGAATGAGATCGGAAGCGAGGCCACAGCGGCCTTATCAATTGCCAAATCGGAGAACTCCCCATCAACTACCTAGGAATCCCAATCTCTGGAAAAAAGCCTAGGCGCCTGGAATGGAATCAATTGATTAGCAAGATCAGGAGGAGGATTTGTTCATGGAAGGGTCGCCTTCTTTCTATGGCGGGAAGAATCACTTTAAGCAACTCGGTCCTCACTGCTATACCAAACTACTGGCTAGCAATTTACAAACTACCGGAGTGGGTTACCAAGCAGATTGACGTCCTAAGAAGGGAATTCCTTTGGCATGGGCCTGAGCTAAAGGGAAAGTCATATAGGTTGGTCAACTGGCAGCGGTTATGTAGGCCAAAAAACGAAATTTGGGAATTACAGGACATTAGATGCTTCAATCTGACCATGATTGGAAAGTGGTGGTGGAGGCTTCTCGATGGGCCGTAACATCTGGGCGCATCATTACTGAACAAGTACTTTGAAATTCCTTCCTCAACCCACGAGGAGGCGGCAATGAGAGCTTCCCATTTACGGAAAGGGGTGTCGGACCAATGGCGTATGTTGGAAATGGGCACAGTCATTAAAGCCGGAAAGGGAACCTGATCGACCTTTGGCGTGATAAATGGATCCATGGACAAGCCGTAGAGCAATATTTTTCCCTCACTCGGCTGACTCATTTGTGGATAAACATCTCACTGGGAAGGCGAGGGACTGACCCTAGCACGAACTTACCATTGTTGAGGCAAGGCCAGGTGACGGGGAGGGAGTCTTTGGAGTGGGACATGCTTATGGAGGCGATAGCCGTGACCCGGAGAGCCGTGGATGACAAGAATGCGGAACTTGGGAAAGAGCGGGGTGTTTTGGTCAAATCACTCTACACTTTTGCGGTGGATGGAGGAGTCGCGGGCCCATTCAACTACCTATGGAAACTACCGCGGTCCAACTAAGATCAAACTATTTGCATGGTTGGGTCAGCAGGATAACAAGATCCTCACCTTGGACAACCTCATCGCATTGACAATGGGAGGGAATCGTACACTGTGCTACTTATGCAATGAACAGGATGAAACAGTACAACACCTGCTCACAAGATGCCCGATGACCAAGCAAATTTGGGAGCACTATTGCCTGTTGTTCAACCTCTCTACCCAATCTAAGCCAGAACTTTGGGGCACCATAGCTGGGGAGAAGGCGCCAAAGGAAGCGCGTGGCGTGGAACCTGTGATTATAAGCGATAACATGGAGTCTCCGGTTGGAAAGGAATCAAAGATGCTTCGGAATAAGCAGCGTTTGCTTCCGGGATAATTCGTGATATCGGCTTTCCTCCTGCTTATCCTGGATCGACGAACCCAGTGGCCCGACATGAAAATTTGAAGCTTGACATTTGGTGACATCCCGGTTGCCCTTGCACTCCACGGCATCTACCCAAGCTAGCCCGCCACAAGTGTCAACCAACGGGGACGACTTTGAGGAAGAGTTCACACGGATGTCAATACGGGACGGGCCTTCCCACACCATGTAATTAGGGAATCTAGGGCCCCTAGGTGGGGAAGCAATTTGGGGATAGAGCATCAATGTACTAATTTTACATAACTTCTGAATAAAGGAATGTGGTTTATCCACTTTAATCAAAAAAAAAAAAAAAGAGTGGGGAAGTTAGGGTAAAGCGGCACTTCTAAGAAGTGGGAGGAAGTTGAGATATAGTCTAAATTCTTGGTCATTTTGAGAGAAATGAACTATTCATGAAGTTAAAATTCATAGAATATTGTTATTTACCCCTTCAAAAGATTTTGGACTGGAGTCAAGCTAACAAAAAACCCTCACTTCTTCCCCCACCTCCCAAGAGGTCAGCCAACTTAGTTACCATGAAACAAACACCCCCTTAATGCAAAAAATCTCTCAAGAAGTCAGTTCTAGCGAAGAAATCATAATAAACTTCAGAGAATCCCCACACTTGAGTTGTCTTAAGCTAAGAACTTTTGCAACCTGTTATAAGTCTTTGTTAGCTTAAAACATAGAGATTATAGCATGAGAAAACTAATGACAGATGTTCGGGTACATATTATAGCCCATTCCAAACTCTGGAGTGCTTCTACCATGGTCAATGTAACCTGTTATAAGTCAACAATGCACAATCTACGGAGTGCTACCATCTAGCCTATCTCACGAGAAAGTTTAGTATTTGTACGGATACAATGGACATAAACCATGATCAATGTACATCTATTGTTTCTCCTTTGGGTTGGGATTGTCATATGGCTCTTATAGACAGGACCATCTTTGCTGAGCAAATTTGAAGTCTACAAGATCATCCTTATTACATTTAGAGGAACTACAAAGATGGAAGAAACTTGTAGATATATCGACAGGACTTAGTAGTCACTAGTTATAGGCTTATAGCTTAAGAGACTGGTGCAGCTAGTTGAAATTGATTCACACTCAAGCCGCATATTTTAATGTATGCTCTTCATAACAAAATATTTCTATATCATTACGCAAAGAATAGAATGAAACCTCTCAGACCTAGTCTAAAAACATAAGGAAAATAGAGATGGAAAGAGAGAAAGAAAAGCAGAGGAAGGTGTTGAGTGGTGGCAGCAGCAGGCTGGGTCTCATAGGCACATGCGATGCATGTTCATATCTAAAAATAAATTATTTTGATTGATCGATACCCATAAACATTAGATTATCATAATGACAACGCATCAGTGAACAGAAACCATATAGGGAAATACTATAATAGAAACAGAGAAGTCAGTTCACAACTCTTTTATACCATTAAGCCATACAACATGGAATATTAAAAAATCTATATATAATTAAAACCCACCCTCACAAGGTCGCCAACCTGCAACTTTTCCAAGGGATAGTTTCCCATTTTTGATCTTGCAGACATCAACAGGGCATTATTTATTGATTTATCATTTTGAAAGCGTTTCTGTATTGAGAGATAAGGAAGAAAAATTGGAGGACAAAGATAACGAATTGAAGAAAAATGATGCATAACATCCATTTTTGGAAAATAAAAATGCAATGCATTACTAACCCAATCCTCAAAGGCCTCCTTTATAAGAGAGACTAGAAGCACAAGACTGAGAGGAACCACGCGTTTGTTATAGGGTGCACAGGACTGCAGAAAAACTAGACAACTTAGTGAAAAACATCATTGATGTTGCAGGTTGCATAATTTTTTACAGCAATAGCTACTTGAGAAATGTTCAATATTTGTTAACAAATGGAAACCATGAGTTCAAGTGTGTAAAAGAAGAATATGGCAAGAAATTAAAATTTTTATCAAAAATTAAAGCTTGATGATTCATTTTGAAGGGAATCAAAATGTAGAATTAGGTTATGCTAGATTTTCACCTCTCAAGATGCATGAGATCCATAATCAATATCCTCTACCCAGCTTTTACAACTAAGCCTTTCCCTAATCTCACTTATATAACTAATCGTCCAATCAACATTGCTCAAAACCAGCAATGATTTTGTTTCATTAATTTCAAAAATCTCCAAAACTCAGAGAATGAGCCAATACAACAATTCTAGCTCTGTAGAATTTTTGCAAAATACAAACAGATTTTCTATCTCATCCCTTTCTCATTCAGTATAACAGAGAAAAACCTTAAAATTTATTGAATAGTTGGAATAGGGGAATTCTGATCATTATAACATCAGGAAAGCAACATGGAATCGCCTATAGAGCTAGACTCTTAGGCCATATTTAGTTCAGGCCTGTTTCTCTCTCTTCTTGGACTAACTTTTCATTTTTTGATTAAACAAATATATTTTTATTAATTAATATTTTAAAATATAATATAAATCATTATTATTAATTATTAATTAAAAATAAAAAAATATATAAATAAAATTATTTATCTTCATTAGTTTTAATTAAGACAAACTTTAGTCAATTCAATTCAAAAAAATTCCCGCCAAAATTTTATTCCCACATTTACTGTCCACAACCTTGTGTCTTTCACAAACCATACTAAGACCTATTTATGCCATATTATATCATATATAAGTAAAGACACAAAATTGATGGTATAGTTTGATCGGTGTTTTACAAGCTAGGTTACAATATTATGTAATTGGAGTTTCATTAAATGAAATTTGCTTCTTGTACAATATCAATAGATCTCACAATATACAAGTTAAATGTGAAATTCTTTTCAATCTAAACCCAGTGTAATTGAAATATAAGTCATTTTTCAAACATTTGATACAACCTACCTAAAGATGGAAAACAGCATAAGATGTAAGTTAATATTTCATATATACTGCACATACTACTCAATGTACGACAAACAAGATCGAAGGAAAGGAAGGATAAGCACACAACCAACCAATAATCCAATAACTCTTATATAATAACAATTCACAACATAAAAAAATTGCAAATTTGATTATGTTTTGGGCAGTATGTTTTGGATATGACATCTCCCAAAGGAAATTTAAAAAAAAAAATGCATTTTGACTACATAACAAAGAAATGAATTCCTTTCCACTCATTCATAGGAAAATCTGCATATCCATCTACAAAATAAGATGATCCATGCAAAATTAATAGGGCGATATTGCGATAATTAAATAATGCATTTTACAATGTGGATTGTTGTCTCTCCATCATTACAACAATACTCAAGCTACTGATCATTTGCCTCACCTATAATTCATTAGGCATCCCCATAATGGTCTCCCATTTACCTTTGGGCATAAAAGACTTGAAAAAGGCCTTTTTTTTGCAGCAAGTTCAAATACTAAAATTGAGCAAATAAAGGAAGCAACATAGAACAAATGTTACCAAGGTAACAAAGTGAAATACTATTAATAGAGAAATCACCTGATTGGTGTCGTAGACAAAATTGAGATCATAAGAAAATATAAATTAGCCACCCGCCTGAACTGTCAATGTTAATGCAGAAACTTCAGGATAATAAAGTGAAATGGTATATAGCAAGAATTACGAACAAAACACTAGACATATCATCAAAAAAAGAAAAAATATCAGTCTGAAAAAATTGGCACAGCAATTACCTGCTCAAACAAACCCTTAGGCAAAAAGGTCAGTACATTATATTTCGTTGTTGATATTGAATTTCCCTGAAAAGAAAGATCAGAACTACTTTAGGATTTCAACTTGAGAACAATATCGGCGAAGTGAATACTGAATTATTGGTATGCTTCCATAAAATTAGTTACAAGTTAAAAGTGGTGCTTTAAGTTATAAACGGACATTATCATTGCCCTACCATATGGTAGGTTAGGTTAAAATTATTTATTTTATGCACGTACATTAGCTTAGTTTAACTTTAACATGCTTCTTTTTGGCAATGTAAAGACCTTCCACAATCCTATGTAGAACATAATCTCAATACAACATAGTTGACCACAGGAACTTTCAAGCTGACAGTTGCATTAAGAGACATTTTCATTGGGAGAAAAGACTGAATATTCACACAAATAACAACTACATCCACAAAACTAGAAGCAAATAAAAATTTAGGACTCTCACCAGCACAAGATGTGGAAGGGTTAAATGTATGAAGACAACCTTATCTTGTTTGAGGAATGGATGAATCCACACCTTGTAATCCTAACATGTAAGTAAAGAAAAAACCGATCTTCCATATTAGGTAAAAAAAAAGGAATCAACTGCCTCACATAGTTCATTCCACTTGCCAGCTATAAAAGTTAATGAGTAACACTGCAGTAAGTAGCGGGTGTGGGTTATTAGGGTTTTTAACAATTAATGACCAAGGTAGGAAAAAGGGAGAAATGAAAAAAGGAAAAGAGATCAAGAAGGAAAGGGAAAAAAGTATTTGTGCTTCTAAGTCATTGCTTTTGAAGTTTCAATCTCAGGGCAAATCTTTCGATGTCCCCTTGGGGTAATTCTTCATAGTGAACCCTTTGGCAATTCTTTTGTGTCAGTGTGCGTAAAATCTTTGTGAAGGACTTGCTCGCTCAACGACCTGACTTCTTTTATGTTTGTGTTATTAACTACCATCGCAAATTAATACAAATAGTGGATCTTTCACTCCAGATAAACATTGGTTGTACGTTGAACCAATTTTCTCAGATTCTTAAACTCTTGTCTATAGGTTGCTTATTGTGTTACTCTTAAATCTTGTATTGTAAACTAAAGTTCAATTCATCAACGTTCCCCTTGTTGGTTGCACGCATTAGGAGGCTTAGGAGACATTATAATGAAAATTTTAAGACAGATAATTTACATCAGCAATACTGATTGATGCATTACATTTTTCTCACTTCAAAAAAGTCTAGTAAACTACTGATACAGTAATTAAAAAGAAGCAAAATAGGATAGTTAACCATTTAATCTGAATTTCTATTGTTCCAAAAGTCTTCTTCAAAAACCATCTAAACCACACATCTCCGTTAATCCCATACACCCTACCCAAAACCCTCATGTGATTTTAGTCCCGAATTGCATCAAGAATTCTTTTCAAACACGTCATCAAAGAAGAATTCATAATAGTTGTCAATATCAACACTAGAACGGCTCATCTTGACGTATAACTCCAAAAAGAAAAAGCATAATCAAACGTTGTCTACTACACGAAAGCAAATGAAAGCAATTTCGTGACCATCCCTAATCGAAGTGATATACGCTGACTCATCAAGCTAATGCAATAAAATCACAAAAAAAATGAAAAAAAAAATGAAAAAGAATAGAATCGAAAGAACCTTGTATCTAACGGGCAGGTTGGCCTCACGATCGTTGCAATAGATGGTGCGATTGCTGGGGGCCTGCGGCTGGACGCGGCCGAGCCGGACGGTGCGCGAGGAGCGATCACCGTTGCTGGTGATATCTCTGGATCCAAATGAATCCCGGCCACGCAACGTCCTGGAAGCCCTAGCCCTCTCCCAGATCCCGCTCATCTCCTCCTTGTCAGGAAGAGATCAAACGCCAAACCCCCGTCGATCTCCCTCTCCTCACAACGATTTGAATCTCTCTCTCTCTCTCTCTCTCTCTCTCTCTCGATCTCCAATGGAATTTTTGGTGCCAATAACGAACGAGTTCGAGGTTTCTTTTCTTTTCCTTTTTTTGTTTTTTTTCTTTTTTGGTAAAAAGTCGCCTATTTTAATTTATTTTTAGTTTGGGCTGACGAGGGTTTGATCGTGGTCCGATGTTAATGGTCGGGAAGGAGTGTATTGTGGAGAGAGAACCACCGTTGGATGGGAGATGAAGGGCGGTGATTGAGTGTGAATTTGATGATTTGAAAAAAGAGCATGATGATAACCTCGAAGCGATTGAGTAGCAGTTTCAGGTTGGGTCGTGCCAGCCTTCCAGGGTGGTCAAATGATCCTTTGTCCTCTGATACTTTATGTTGTGGTCGATCAATACAAGGCAGGTAGGGTTGTTCATCAGCAGCTAAATAAAAATTCCGGTTTGATTTGAGAATAATAAATTTAATCGATTTTTTATTATATTATTATATGATGTACAGTGAAATCTCCAATCGACACGTAAATCGTGGGTGTTATGAGATCGTGAATCCCCTGCATGGCTGCACGTCGTTGTGATGGTTGAATTCACCTCCAAGCATTTAGTGGAGAACATCACCCGTCATCCAGCGGTAATGGCCGAAATCAACATTATCGCTCCCCCGAGGGCAATAGAAATAACGGAGAAACGTGGTAAGGAGCCGAACTTTCTTGATTGGTATACTCCACATTAAACTCTCTCATTTCAATCTCCTCTCTTTTTCCCTTACTGACTTAAGTGTTGAAGCTACCCAAGACACGAACGCTCACCCCCTTACTTTCTTGTTCCAGATGAGAAGCGATCTCTAAAAGCTTAACTCCAAGAGAAGACCGTCATTCGATAAGAAAAGACATCCACAACGCTGAATCTTTTCCTAATTATTACCTAAACCAAAGAACATCTTATCCGTTGATCATGATCCATCCATACCCCATAAGAGACAGATCTCAACATCAACATTATATATTTATTATTATTATTTTATTTTAAAAAATTGATATATTGGTTTGTGTTTTTTTTTTTGACATAGGCCATAAAGACCTCCTCGCCGGAGGCGTGTTAAGAGTATTAATCTGCTTGACACTCCACCGCATACTTGCACGGATGTAGGGGACTCGAGCTTGGGAGTTTTGTCTTCACAAAAGTGGAATTATCCAAATGCTACTCCCTCCATTTACAGGGTGGGGGAAAGAGGCGTCTTTCAATCGCGAATGCACGATGCAGGGGCCCGGAGAGATATCGCTAGATCAATGGTCCTTTGGTATTGGTTTGTGTTTTTTATTTCTAGACCAGTCACAGGATTTAAATCGATTTGAATTGAAATAATTTGCATGCATTGCAAGCCAAATTTGCAATTCTACAGGAAAAACGAATTTAGTATAAAAACCAAATTTAGTTTGATTGTTATTCTCTACAATTGGCATAATGACATTAAAACATGCCAATCTTATTGATGATCGAATAAAATCCTCGAAATTTTGTGCTGGAAAAAAGAAAAAGACACCATTATATAAAAATTTTATTTGAGAAAAAGTATCTCATAAAAATCTAAGTGCTATAAGATAGGGTGAAACTCAACCTATATTTGCAACAAATATAGAGTTAGAATGACAATTTACTCCAAACCAAAAATACTCTATGTTACCAATGACCTAAGGTCCATTGGTATCCGGATCACTTGCTAAGAGATAAGATTCTCCTAGGAACGAACCTGGGATCGAATCCTCATTTTTGCAAGCTAAGGGTCCGGTGTGACGTTGTTCTCCTGAAAACAAGCATTGCCAGATTGAACGGTCATCCCTGTACACGTCCTTTGAAGTTCATGCGGGGGTTGTTTATCACCTTATTATAAAAAAAAATAAAAAAAAACTAACTCTATGTTTGTACATGCCATGGTTCATGTGGTATTAGACATGTCACAAAATCATTATATTGAATCAAAAAAAGAAACAACAAAAAACAAAAATTCAGAAGAACAAAAACACATGAATATTTGGATCACAACCATAAATCCATTCTCTTTATTTCCCATTAACAACAAAAACTCATACCAATTATAAATTATGTACCAACTCAACATAAAGATGAAAGACTTATCCCACAAATGATCTGGGCAAATAACTATGGACAAGTACATTACATAACACCAAGATTAATTAAGAACAAAGTTCCTTATCTAATGAAAACCCAAATGACGTTCATGTGACACAAGATAAGACTCATTTTAAACTTGTAATTATAAATCAAAAAGGATTAGTGGAAGGACAAGAAGAATCATCTCCACTCCCAAATGCCACCAAGTCCCACCACCCAAATGAATGCTCATTCCACCAGAGTTAGCAGCATGCTTGCTTGGACTTGAACTTGATCCCACACTGGCTGTGGTGTTTCCTTTAAAGCACAAAGATCAACTTCCCATCAAGTTTGAGGAACAAGAACAAGTGGTAGGTCCCTCAAAGTTGGAACCAAAAGATGGCAACAAAAGCATATAATAAGATATATATGGGTGTTAATAATTATAAAGATGATGTGCTCTTCTTTGGTGATCTTTGTGGTCCATCTTATTTTAGCTTGTTATACAAAGTAAGAGTAGCATGAGAATAAGATCTCCATTGGCTTGAAATGCATCATTTAAGGTCCTAGTGATATTAAATGACCCAAATTTAGCTCTAGCATTGTCCTTGCATAAGGCACCTCTGTTGTCATTGTTGTTGTTTTTTGGTTTGTTGTTTTATTTTTATATTTTGAATAATTGACTTGAACCTTAGGAGATCGATGTTAACTACGTCAAATGTAACTTATAAAAAAACTTCCGATCCAAAATAAATTCTAACTTCAAAAACAAAAACCCTTGTTTTCAAACAACTAATCTGTTCTATTGACTTCCTCACATTTTCATGGTTTGATGCAGCTCCTACAAATAAAAGGCAAGCACTTCAAATGGTGGAGTCAACAACTAAGCGAAGCCTGGAGTTTATAAGGAAAAAATATAGCCATCAACAGCCGGGTGCAGACTTCGAGGATGAAGAGTCCTTGCCCTAGAACCCGCTAGGGAGTGACAGGTGAACCAGGGCACGAGATTTCGCTCTACTCAAATATAAAGCCAAGCATGTATTCATTTATGATATTTTTATGACTTTGTCTGATGTATCTGAAGTTACCCTATGCTTTAATTATTAATGAATGTGGTTTATTCACAATTTTCAAAAACAAAAACCAAAGACATAAAAAAAGTGCCTATGTAATAAAATTTAGAATTCTTTGCATCTAAAAAACTAGGACTATTTATAAAAAAATAATTATAAACTTTAGTTTAACAAGAAGTTCTATAAAATTCTAGTGTCATGATAAAATTATTTAGCATAAAATTTATTTTAATAAAATAATTTATAAATATCTTATGAAGAAAAAGACTAAATTATAATTAGTTTTAGTTCAAGTTTAGGTTTGAATCTAGTTCAAGTTAGAATTCTAGTGTCAAACGGAAATCAAACTCGAGTGGTTTATGCCCCTACAATGAACTTCTTGTATATTTAATATCTATTAAATACAATTCATTTTTACTGAAAGTGTTGAAAAATGAAAAAAATAGACAAAAGTCCTATTTTCTGAAATAGTTGAAAATGAGAAAAAAATTATTTCTATTGTCCTCTATGCTAAAATGAGAGTGCACATTAAAATGAGTGGAAGTAAGTTTTTATATATCAAAAGCTACTCCACATTCAATTGAAACAACCCCAGCTAATCAGTTAAATATCCACAAGATAAACACAAATGAATTCACATACCAGTGTCACCGGCAGCACTACCTTGAGCCTGAGCTAATTGTTTGAACATCTTAGCATCTTTTGAATCCGGCTTCAGGTTTAGCAACTCTAACAAACAACACATATTTCATATCAATAAGAAAAACTCATCAAAACATAACAAAAGAAAACAAGTAATATCTACAAACCAAATAGATTTATTTTAAAATCCATTCAAATTATCACAAAATGATGGTGTTGATGATTCAAAAAAAAAAGTTTCAGTCAATCCATAAATCTATTCGGTTTGTATAACATTACTCATTAAAATAAACATTATATCAACATTGATATAACAAACAAATAAATAAATCACTAACTAGGGCATTCAGAGATGTTGGCATGGGTGGCGCAGGCGGAGGGCAGTGAGACGGCGAGCGTGACATTAATCTCGAGGCCGAGCTGCGGATCGTCTCGGTCCTTGATGAGCACGCAGAGGCATTTGGGGCTTTTCTCCAGGACTTCTTTGAGTCCTGTGCAGCAGTCCGGCGTGGGAGCCTTGGCGCTCCCCTGAACGTAGGGGAGACAACCGGCCAACCCCACTAGTTGCTCGCCGCATTCCGATTGGTCTCCGGCGAAGTCGGATAATGTGAGATTCACAACGAAGGAGAAGAAGATTAGGATGAATTGGATTAGATTGGAGTGGAGCAAGGAGGAAGAGGTAGGCATGGCTAGCTGTGACTCCCGAGTTCTTTTGGGCAATCAAATGGAACCAATGATATATATACAGTAGTGATGATCGGTGTGATTAAAATGATGGTGTTTTGGACAGTGGTGAATGGTGGGCTAGTGGGGTGTGGATTGTTTCATTTTATTTTTTTATTTTTTTATTTTTTGACAGGAAGAACTGTTAGTCAAGTGGTCAGTTACTTAAGAGGGCGTTCATTTGCCTATAAATGCGGAGGAAGTGGGAGAGTGAAGTGACTTTCTCCAATTCAGTTGTTCATTTGTCTTAAAATGGGGAAAATAGCACTTCCCCCATTTCAGTGACTTCACTTATTTTGTGTAGCCCCACTTTACTATCTTAAAAGACAAAGTCGCTAAAATGGGGAATATAAAATCCCACACCCCCACTCACGACGCTAGCGAAGTCCATCCTGATCTTTGTCTGATACCTGTGAGGAGCATCCAAATTTTCGGTCGATCTCCCCGATCGCGACACCTTCGGATCTTCGCCCAATCTCCGACCGTGATACCTCCGGATCATTGCCCAATCGCGACGCCTTCGGATTACCACCTGATCTCCAACCCAGACGCCTCCAGATCTCCGCCCGATCTTTGACTGTGACACCTCCAGAGCTCAAGCAGGTACCTCCGTCTTCATATCTTCTTTTCTCCCTCCGTCCTCCATCTCTATGATATCATGACTGTTCCTTGGGATTAGACATTAAGGTCAAAGTCAAGGACATTAAGGACATACACAATCCTAAAATGAAATAGTAAGGTCAAACCCTATGCATCGTGGTGTTGGGTACAACCTGGTCACTAACCAATGCTCATACTTTTTAGAAAAGTATTTGTATTTGCGGATCAAACTCGTACTAAATTAAATGATAAACCTTAACGGACCTGAGTACCAATAGGCCTTGGTATGGATTGTTTCATTGGATTGGAACATTTAGGTTTCACACTAGTATTGTACTTGGTTAAGAGGATGATGTGATGATATTATTGTGTTTAGGATTTAGATTGAAATAGTGTGAAATGGTGAAAGGGATCTCAACTTTCATTAATGGCATTCATGATTTTGTTTTTCTTTTTTATTGTTGGAACAACATGTGATTAATGAAAAGTAGGAATGAGGAAACAAGCAACTGTGTAATGGTCATGTGCCACTCAGTAGTGATCTGAGTCCTCAGTAAATAGGAGCTTAGCTTTCAACATGGAGCACTACGTCACATGTCATCACTTCTTCGGGAAATATTCGGATTTTTCTAGGGTTCTCTATCGTTCTCTTGAATAAACTAAAAATAATGAAAGAATATGGGAAAACTAGGAATAGTATATAACTAGAATTATATAAAATGTTCTAAAGATCTAGATTAGACTAGGGGTATGTTTAACAAAGGGATAACTCTAGTGGGATATTCCTAACATGGTTTCACTGCATAATATTTATTGCCAAAAATTTTAATGATGATTTAAAGATATAATAATAAATCACCAATCAATGAATGAAGATATTATCATTAATGTTTTTGATTAAAATTTTTTTAAAAAAAATCAAAACTTTCCAAAATTTAACATCAATCTCAAGTGGGATGTTTTTCAACTAAACACTACCAGAGGGTGTAGGAGACTCTAAAATTGCTTCATGCAACTCCATTGATCTGAGAAGTCTAAAGAGTTTCAAGAGGTTCATAAATAGAAGAACCTCCCTCCCTTAAGGAACAAGAAATTGATATGAAAATCTATCTTAGTTTTTTCACCCGGTTAAGAATATATTAAGTGCCGCACAAAGGTAGTAGGCAAAAAACCACCTTGTGACAACTTGCTTATGTCCACAAACAAAGAAGCTTTCTAGTTTTAATAAAATATAATTTATTCATTTTCATTATGCATAACTAAAAATAAAATAAAAATAAATTATGTATGACCGATGAGATGAAGAGGATATCTATAGAAAAATACATCATTGTTTTTTGTTTTTTGGTTTTCTTCTATGATGAATGATCCTTTTTATTAAATTTTCACACTTAAAAATATTTTTAAAAAATATTCATAAATATTATATAAATAAACAAATAAAATCTTATCTAAATGGGATTAACAATGCATAATTACTTTAAAATATTAATTGATATAATTCATAGAGGGTGTCTTTATTACAAACCTTGACAAGAATTCACTTAACTGAGAGAAATTCAAGTCAATTCATATCTTGATAAACAAGTAGAGAGGGTAGGAAAGATAGCATGAAGAGTAGGAAATAGATCCAAACACCACCAACCATTTCCATTTGCAACAATTTCATTCTCCTTGCACCACTATGATTTGAATCAATGTTCTCATTTGCCAAGGTGATATTTCTTTTCACTGTAAACACATAATAGTGAAGCAATGAGTTAAAATAAAAATTGTTGACCAATTTAATTAATTTATTTCAAAATCTCTTTTTGTTATGACTGTTTAATCAAATAAACTTTCATTGACTCTATTAAATTCAATTTTTGTTTTTATATGTGTAAAAATAATAAAAACTTAAGCCAAAACCCATTAGGGACTGAATCAAGTTTATTTTTGTAGACACAAATATGTATTTAAGGGACAAATTTCAAGAATTCATTTTGGAAGATATTACAAGTATGTGTGAAATCTATAATAAAATTAATCACTAATAACCAACTTTCACAAGGAAAATTAGCTAGTTCAGTCTCTCACAATGAGAGATTGCGGTTCAAATGTGTTAGTGGAGTATTTCTAGTAGCTTGTCCACATTTATAAAAAGCTATGTTGGTATTAGTTAGTCATGGGATTTTTTACCTATGCAAGATTCAATCAAACTTGTAACTTTAATTGCTACTATTAAAATTATTATCATATCTGGTGGATATCATCATCCACCTTTTTACTTTTTAAAAATATGTATGATACTACATGCTCATGCAACTATGGTGGCAACGGAATAAAAAGGATAGCCTAGTATTACAAAGCTCCCGTTATGGACAAGGTTCGGAGAAAGATCAGATCATTTAAATCTATTATATACAGTTTTATCATATTTTTTTTTTAAAGATGTTATTTTCACGACTCAAACTGTGATAGAATCTCAAAGGGAAATTTGGTGTTTACTCGAGAGGAAATACAGTGGTAGTCTTCAAGTGACGAAGCACTCGAGGGTGACATATCTAAGTAAAGTTACCACATATGCATCAGGATAGATAAAGACTGGTTTTACTGGCCTTTATGCCCCGATGTGATGTTTTTTTGTTCTTTTATTATGTACTATTGTTTTCTCTTTATTTTTTTTTTACTTTTATTAATTGATATCAATGTACATGATTTATTCATTTATTATTTTTTATTATAAAAACAAAATCAAAGTCAGGACTGTTACCTTGAGCACTCTTTCCAATCCCTTGAATTTCATCAGCGAACTGCTTGAAATCCTTAGCTTCTGACGAATTCAAAGGCACCTTCAGCAATCCTGCATGCAAAAAAGAGTATATATAGATAATACATAGAACTCCATTCAAAAATGAGAAACCAGAGAAATTAACCATAGAGTGAAGCTAAGTTGAGAGTTCGAATCACGTCTACGATGTGGTTCAGTGGTTTTTCCACATTTATCAAAAAAATAAAAATAAAATTTTGAGCTGAGCTGAGTTTAATTACTTGGGCAATCAGTAACATTAACTGGTGCATTGCACTTGGCTGGAAGCATAAGAGCCCTGGTGACATTAACCTTGATGCCAAGTTGTGGTTCATCTCTATCCTTAATGAGAACACACAAGCACTTGAAGCTTTTACCAACCACCCCCTTGAAGTCACTACAACAGTCCGGCGTCGGCGTAGGAGTCTCGACGTCGGTACTCTGCACGAAGGAAAGACACGAGGCCAGCCCCACCAGCTGGTCGGTGCACTCCGCTCGATCGCTAGCAAAGTCCGATCTCGCGGTGCCGATGAAGCCAAGGACAAGAAGCATAGAGAAGTTGAGCAAAGATGAAGAGATTGCCATGGTGATAGAACTAAGATGATGTGCTGTGTGAGTACTTACAGCTCAATTTAAAGAGGAAGGCAGAGTGTGGGGGATCTGATGAGTAATGGTGTTGGTTAGAAATGTATTGAATGAGTGTGGATGGTATGGTACTAGTGGTGTTGATGTGTTGTTATTGCCTATTTAATTTTTCACTGAGTGAGATAAAAGTTTCATTTGTAGTTTTTAATTACCATTTTCAAGGGATTAGTTTTAGGATCTTAATAAGTCGTCAAAAGAAGTCTGGCTTTCATAAGAGAGGAGTACTACCAATCCAATTCACTGATGATGATGCCCTCAAAAACCATGCAACCAAAGTCACGACAGAATACTTCTATTCTACATTCTTGTAATCGGGAACTATAACAATTATTTTTAAATAAATAAAATGAGGTACAAGTTCGCTACCACAATAGTGTATTACATCGCCCTCGTTAATGAAAACAAAGAAATTCTTCAATTTCTTCTGGAAGCATATGATTATTCTTCTACAAGCAATTATTGCGAAAATGAGTGAATACAACCAATTAACATTAAAAATGGTCCAAAATACGGAATAAACAAGTGTTTCTACTACTCTAAATCTAAAGGATCTACCACTAGATAAATATCTTTGGCAGCTAATTAATCCTCTATTTTCGATGCAAGAACAAAATAATTCTTTATGGTGTAACAACATATCTCTCATTCTGAACTCACTCCCTTTTTTTTTTTTCTTGACAAAGGTGACAAGTGCTCCCCTAAAGTCAAGAGTGGACAACGCGACTCTCTATGGACGTGCTCTCATATTATGATTATAGGGGTTTAAACCTGAGATTGTCCCAATCAATATGCCCTCACTTTCCAACTCACTCTTTTCTTATTCACGATCAAAGAGTTTTGGTATACTAAATCCCGGTCAATTTTTGAAGTGTCGAATTTGTTGATTCATGGCCAGAGATGGCTTGAAACCAATAATTCATTATCTAATGGATCTTGGTCAGGTCAGTCCATTAATATACTTGAACTCAAACGGTAGACAGATGGATTACTTATGGATGATATTTAAATGGCTTCATAAAGAGTGTAGGACCCATGGAAGCCTGTAAGGTTGTGCACAAGCATTTGATGTGTGAAGAAGAGTGGGAAGGTGGCGTTCACCATGTGGTTTCACAAATCAACCTGTGCAAAGAAATGAAGTTATGAGAACTGTTCACTGTTCATACCAATTCTTGTCTTGATGCACATGGACGTTGAGTGGTGAAAAGTGATATAGTACATATTAATAATTTAAATTTATGTTTTTCATTTATGTTGACCTGAAAATCGGCTTCCCTCATGATTGACTCCGGTTCAGATCAACGGATAAATTGTTGGGATGCTGAAAGTGAATCCGGTGACAGCGTAGATAGGGGATTGAAGAGGCTGCTTCAAGAATTCCAACCTGAAAGAAGAGAACACAAACAAGAGCAGTGAGGGGGCGGGCCTCCTGCCTTGGTCCCACTCTGACGGTCAAATTAGTGTCTTGATAACCGGAGAAGAAGATGAAGTAGAGGTACTTAATTAGAGCCAAAAGATTGATCTTACTCTCGCTCCCTCGAGGTCTAGCCCTATTAGTCCTCTTGATCTGCCTCGAATTTCAGGCCTTGTCCCATCGCCCTTCTCCCCCTTACTAGTCATCATGGCCTTTGCCATGCAAATTGATTATTCATTAACTAATTTATTTGAGTGTTTTGATTATTATGATATGTTACGGAAATATTTGGAGAAAACACGCTTTGTCAGCCTGCAATGGCCACCCCGCCACGCTATGTGGCTACATTCCTCTTGGCCACAAGACAATCACCACCAAATTCGTTAGCATAAATTTCATCCGGCAAATAAGGAGGGTTCACCCCTACAAAAAGTCTGTCAGAATTATGCAAGAAAGTAATTGCCATCTGGGTAAGAGCGTATCTAACGCCTCTACAGTAAGTAGATCTTATCCACTTGCCTCTACAGTAGGCAGATGTTTTCTACTTACGCACGTAGTACCTACACAGTAGGTAGATATTTTCTACTTACCTACGTAGCACCTACACAGTAGGCAGATATTTTCTTACCGCCTTAGAAGATATTTTCTTACCGCCTTAGAAGATATTTTCTCACCACTGCCTCATTCACCGCCTTACTTCACCGCCTTACTCCACCGCCTTTCCTAAACCGCCTTTAAGTTGCTATAAAGGAAGAACGATAATAGAAGAAGAGGGATGGTAAAAAAAACTATTACACAAAGAACTAACTCATCTCTAAGACGGCCTTCTCACAAGTTTTCTGACTTAAGCATCTGGAAGTCAATCCCTGCGTAGGCCCAATTCCGCTTCACTCTTTTCTCCTCTTACATGCATTCATCCCAAAGGAAAGCTAGAAGAATTCGAAAGGCCTTACATATACAAATTTCAAAGGGAAAGCTAGGGTAATTCCGAAATGGATTCCCAAAGCGTTCCTCCTGTTCCCCGCTCGTAAGCCAAGTAGGCCAACACACCAACTATAAATTTCAACCGCTTTGTCGGGCTACCGAGACCGTGCATCACTCACGAGGCTCACAAAGAGCTGTGCCAAAGCTGAGGTACCCCGCTTTGGCATCAACATGATATTTGTTTTATTGGGACATAAAGTTCCATATTAGTGAGACCACTGCTCTATCAAACTACTATAATCTTAGATTTAAATGGAAAGGTTAGATATGGGTTTGTATCACAAAAATGAAAAAAAAAAAAAACCCTAGACCGTCTCTTCAAAAAAGTTGATAGACTTAGTTCTTCTACACCTTCTCGTTTTGGTTTCCTTATGACTTTGGTATCACCCCACGAACACTCCATCAGCTTCTCCAAGTCGTGTTCTTAGGAGGGATTGTACCGGTGGAATTCTTAGGGAGTATTCTTGTTAAAACTCATTATTATTGGGAAAGTGTCAAAGAAACAAATTTATTAGTACATTTGTGTTAATTTTTATTTTTATTTATTTTTATAATTATAATTGATTGTATATTTAATGAATGATGAAATTGTTCCAATACAATAAGATCCTAACCTTTAATGCTCTTGACATTCCATTTTATCACCAACGGCACTTATTGGTACTGGATCTCTTGTGCAGTATTCCGTTGGTTGGAATAATAACAACTTTCATATATATATAAAATACAATAAAAAAAAGAAAAAATAAAATACAATAAAGTTATTCTCAATAGATTCCAAGTTGCAACAGTGTCGAAGCACCAAACATTTTCAACAAGTGGATGGATCATGGATGTGAAAGAATAAATACCCACCCATTTATTACCCCAAATAAATACCCAACCATTAACCACCCCAAAGACAGACACAAACTCAGTGGATTGATTTCCGCCAGTTTAGTGTTGATTTGTTATGAAGTCAGGTCACTTTTTCCACTTTCAACACTATAGTCACGTGTATTTTGGCATATTAAAGTTTGGAGAAATGATAATATGGGACCGGTCTCATATGGGACTGATAATTACAACCATAGATCTATTCCAAGATATGTTTTTTATTTTAAATTTGAGGCATATATTTGATTGTGATTGCCGGTCCCATATGATAATATCTCATTAAAGTTCAATTTCACATGTATTTCAGAAATAAGGGGCATAAACTAATTTTACTATCATTTTTAATCATTTAAAAAAAGTGGAATTTCAGCTCACTTATTTTACTTCCAAATACTTTCACAAATATATGATGCTTTAAAAAAAGTAAAATAATGTATTCTCTTACAAATCATTATAACACTTTCCCTTTTTTATCTCGATTTGAGATAACACATGTCAAAAAAATTCAAATTGGAGGCGGCTCAATTATTAGTTAAACAAAACCTCTAATTCACAGAAGGCGACATATCAATAGCAAAGGGAGACGGAACATAAGGAGACACTTAACAACAAATAAGGAAGTGGCATGACCTTTTGTACTATTTTCCTTGCTATAATCTTTATTTAACTCATAAATAAATTATGATTTACTACCTTAAAAAAAATACAAACTCAGTAAATTAATGAATGACGATTAGTACCACTCCAACATCAAGGGAAATTGGACATTCATTTCATGGAGGGTGATGGGGAAGTTGCCGAAGTGGATTGACTTCCCTTGACTTTAGTGTTCATTCGTTATGATAGGAAAGAAATGTCATTTTTCCCACTTTCAACACTTCAGTGATTTTAATATATATCAATTCTATATTTTATCATCCAAGTGGGCAAAATGAGTTTTGGCATATAAAAACCTACTTTCACCCGAATGAGAGACATAAATTAATTTTACTTCCGACATCTCACCTTAGAAAAGTGAGATTTTTTATTTTTATAAATATAGACAAACCATTAGAAATATATTATAGTGTTGAGTTATGTGAGTTTGATCATACTGGACACCCAATCATTTAAATTTTTTGATGGATATTTTGGATATTTCTATTGTATTAGGGTTTTTGATTTCTTTATATATTGTTCATCTTTATAAAATTTTATTATTATGAGAAAAATAGTGAAACAACCGACGCTCGTGGACGTAGCTCTATTTTGGGGTGAATCACGTAAATCTCTATATTTTTTTTTTACTTATTTTCCCTTTCATTTTTGGAATCTCGTTGGATTCCTAACACGTAGGTATGATTTGAACCCTTAATTTTTTTAATATGAGAGAGAATAAGTCATTTTTTTTTTTAAGTCAGAAAAAAAACCCAATGGAGAGTATTCCCTCCTTGAGCACCAATCAAAGTATGCCGTAAACGTGGGTTCATCCGCAATGAGAACTGCGAAATCTCCCGGAAGTTCCCAGCCTGGCATCTTACTCTCACTTTATGATAGAGACCTTTATCCTTTGTTGCTTTTTGCATGCATCACACTTAGTGCTGCGTTTCTTATACTTTGTTCCAAAGAACCAAACTTTTTGATCAATGAACTTATCCTAGGTTCTCGGCCGCACGCGCGCCGAGAGAGGGAGTGGTACTGAATGGGTGCCGTGGTGACTTATGTGAAGGGTGCCTTTGTGCAGCCTCAACGCTGTGGTGAGCGTGCCATGGAGAGGGCGACGACGAGACAGCGCATGTCCCGGCCCCGAGAGCCGCATGTCGTGGACGTGAACGAGGGTTTGCCGGCAGCGCCGAGGGCTATTGCGCATCAAACCTCGTTTCGGCATCAGAACAAGAAACTTCGGAAGCCGCAGATCACCAAGAAGTACTCCTTCATCCGTGATCATTTCAACTCTCTTGAACAGGTTGGTCGGTGTGCATGTCTACAGAGGATAAATTATTATGATTTCCTTCTAGAAAAAATATTAAGGATATCAAACGATTGGATATTGAAACCCAAAAGATAAAGTACTATTATTATTATTATTATTATTATTATTATTATTTAATAAATATGAACAAATTATTAGAAATAAACTAATGATCTTAGACCGGTGCCCTCTAACATACCTTATGAGGCATTGCCTTACCCCCTACCCAACACATACATTAGACCCCAAAACCCCTACCCTTGCACTTAATTGTGTATGTGGTTGCACTCTAAGGCAAAGATGCCTTGGCCTAGAGGCCAAGGTATCTTAGAATTTACGTCTTAGACCTCATGAGAGAGAATGTGCTAATCAATTTTTCTTATGAAAGTTATATGGAAAAATCAAATTCATGTATCTACTTGAGAACTCCCTGCCTTGTACAATGGTTTTTGTCTTGGTTTAAATAGATTTAAATTTTTATAGTTTTTGTTTATCAAATATTGGTATTATGATATTAATCTTCACAAGAAAAGTTGGTAATTCATTTCTTTTGATAAAAAGAGGCTGAAAGTTCAAACTATATCTAATGCGTACTTCTAATAGCTTATTCATATTTATTAAAAAAATATATATTGGTGCTAGGATGTTTTTTTACTGATCATTTAACTAAATTTGATAATAGATCTTGTTGAACATATATAGTGTTGGGTTTTGAGCCCTGGGCTAATCTACTCGTGATGGACCTTTCCAAGAACAACTTGGTTCCTACAGTATTTGGGTCGTGCTGGCACGGGCCATCCTTCTTGTGTTGGGTTGGGTCAGGAGGAAATAACCCGTGGGCTAGTCATTGCCTGGCATAAGCCGTGCTAGGAAATGCCTACAAATATTTTTAATAATTTTTAAATATTTTTTATAAATTATATAATCATAGGGTTTCGATAATGTGCGTTAAGTTAGAGTTAAAACTATTTTTTTTATAAAGGCGACAAGCACGTTAAGCGGTAGACAATGCAATACCTGTGCGCGCGTGCTCTCACCTTATGATTGTAGGGGTTTGAACTTGAGATTGTCCTAAGTAACGAAGCCATACACAAAGGTCGACCGATATCAATAGTCTTGGCCGTTGGTGTTAGAAATAAAACGATTAAGTTTTAAAAAATAATGTTCTTTTAGGACGTATTTTTCTATTTATTTGACTAAGTTTGGTAAATGTATCTAAGTCAACACACATATGTGGAGATGGGTTTTTAAAAATAATGTTTTTCAGCCAATCAATACCCATCCTATTATCCCAAGTCAGGTCAATTATAAAGTTTATTTTATTTTTCAAAATATAATAAAATATAAATGTACAAAAAATAAATATTGTTAACGAGATTTTCGGGAAGATCACAAGAACCAAGTTAACACTTAAATTTGTAAGGTTTTTATGGGGAGAAAATCCAAGAAGATCAAGAAAGAAGGAATCAAGAGGGCAAAACACCAAGACTTTTACATGAAAACCCCCTTGAATCGGGGAAAAACCACGGGTCTCCAAGCTTGGAGGAGGAATTCCACTATGAGCGATTCTTTTTACAAGGAGAGAGAGAGAGAGGAAGTATGTGTGGGAAGAGTTCAATCCGTTTTACAAGTGAGGGGCCTTGGCTATTTATAGGCCTTGGTTACAACTCCTTCGGTTTTTTCAGTTCGGCTTGTTGCTTCTTCTAGAAGGGTTGAGAACTCCTCGGGAAAGAGAGAAGAGGGGTCTCGTTCGGAAGTTGGTTCGGTAGGCTCTTCGGAATTCTTCTTTGAATAATTTGCTTTGGAGACCGTTTGGAAGGTCAAGCTTCGTAAGGTCGCTTTGGAAGCTTCTCTTCGTTTGGGATTAGCTTGGGAGACTCTTCGGATTGCTCTTCGGGGTGCTCTTCGGGGGGCTCTTCGGAGGGTGCTTCGGAAGGGACCTCGATCGGAATGTTCCTTCGGGAGGCATCTTCGGTTTTTTGGGTTTCGGCTAGTGATTCGAGGGTGTGAGATCCTCCACGCCAAGCCTGAGCTGATGCGGCTCCTATGTGTCTTCTTGATTTCACCTTATCATCGGCCCCTCTAGTATGCTTGCGTGAGCTAAGCATACAAGAAATGTCATGGGATCGTGGGGAGATCTTCCGAAGAGTAGCTCGGTGTAGCAGTATGAGGAAGATGCACACGATTCGGTTCTGGATCGGTTAGGATTCTGAGTGAGCAGGTGAAGGGTCCAATCGTTGGCTTGGGCTACATTAAATGCTCCGTATCTTTTCAGTTTTTCAAGGCTTCTTTTTCGCAGGCGTTGGTAGGGGTAATGATTGTGACCATTCCATCACTGCCATATGTGGCGTGCATTCAGCGCAGCTCCCTTCTGTGCTTCGATCTCATCCTTTCGTCCTTGGGTCCACGCGTCCGGCTCTAATTACACGTCGGTTGGGGAAGCGATCTGAACCGTTGGGAGGGATACTATGCTTGTTATACTCTTCTCCATCACGCCTCCCTCTTTCGAAAAGGCTTTTCCCTCTCAAGAGACTACAGTCGTCTTCTCCATCGCAAGCTCTGGTTGTGTGTATGCGAAGAGGCTTTCCAGTGCTTGTTCGATCAGCACTCATGGCTTCAGGTGAGCCATCCTTTCTTTCTGTTCCTTCTCGTGTTTTTCCGTCGATTAAATCTCCTGTTCTGGCTCTTGAAACTATTTTGGGTGTTGTCGAAAAACCAGATGCTTGTTCTTCATCTTTCCCCAACCTTCTCTCTTCGAAGGCAATCGATAAGATAGTGTTAGCGTATAGGATTGTTGGGGCTGAGTCTCCATTAAAGTATAGGGTTCCGTCGCCTTCGGAGCGTGCGAGCTCACCGTCTAGAGATGGTGAGATCGCAATTTACTATAATGCCCTTGTTGCTGGCCTTCGGTTACCATTTTCGAAGCTTTTCGTAGATATTTTTAGGGAGTTCGAAGTTTGTCCATCCCAATTAGCCCCGAACTCGTGGAGGAGTCTATGTGGCTTTGTGATTATGTGCCGTTATCACCAACTTGAGCCTACAATTTCTCGGTTTAAGCTTTTCTTCGGCTTGAGTAAGGAGAGACACGGTGATTGGTACTATTTTGGGGCTCGGGGGAATAGGAGGTTCCTCGGCCCTGTCCCTTCGTTAATAAAAGAGTGGAAGTCGAAGTTTTTCTTTGTTTCGAATTTCAAAGGGTTGGGGGTTCGGACCCAATGGGGTTTTCCGAAGCTTCTTCCATTGGAGAGGAAGGAATTCACGCCGGAGGAGGATTCCGAATTTCAGCGGCTCAAGGAGTGGCTCGATATTCCTGTTGATAAATATTTGACTAACGAGATCCTTCAAGCCTGTGATCTTTATCCTGCCCTGGGTAGGGTCTTCGTTTTGTCCACTTTCTTTTTGCCAAGGTTCCGATGCTTTTCTATTTTTCTGATGTGTTTTGCATGTATTCCTTTGCAGGTAATCCGATCGAGGCGAAAACTGCACTGAATATTCTTCTGGATGGAGTTAGAGCTAACGAGGCCAAGTTGAGAACTGCGAGGCTTGAAAAGAAGAAGAGGAAGGCCTCAGTGTTGAGTGATAAGTCTCCCAAGTCTATCAAGGAGGGGGAGGAGGCTTCTGCTGCTGAGGAGGGGGCCCCAGAAGTTGTGGGGGAGCGAACCAAGGAACCCCCTCGGGGAGAGGAGAGGAGGGATACCGAGGCAAGTGTTCGTCCTTGAAAGATCTTGAAGCGGAACCAGAAGACAGTCGCTTCGAAGAAGAAGGTGACCATAATTGCTGTTCCCGAAGAGGGGGAGGGAGACGAGGTGACTCCTCCCGTGAGGGAAGAAACCGCTTCCGAGGAGGACCTCGCTCCCCTCAGCGAACGCAAGAAGAAGGTTGAGGTGGCAAGAAGCGTTTCTCCTGTGAGCGTTTCTTCTGAGCCGCTTAACTCGGGAGGCCTCTTGTTACGGGAAATAGCGAATGCTTTGGGTTCCGCTTATGGTAGTCGCGAGGAGGGCGCCACGGATCGCTTCGCTCAAGAGATGGAACGAGGACATGATTCAGTTCCTCCTTCAGAGAAGATGAAGCACCCAGCGTCCGAGGCGGGGGATGTGGGTCAATCTTCAAGGGGCTCCATGGGGCTCGGGTTCAATCCTTTTGATGGCCTCTTGTGCCATGATCCCGCGCTGGCTAGCGTCTCATTGGAGCTCCTTCGGACCGAGGAGATGGAGGCTCGGTTGAGGTGTCTCTATGAGGCGGAGCTGGCGGCTCATATGCGCCTAGCCGCGGTTTCGGTAAGTTCTTTCTGGCTTCTGTTGCTTAATGATCTTCGAATGCTTGATACCTAAATAAAATGCTTCTTCTTTTCAGAGCGGGGTGATGATGGATCAAGGCCACAGCTTTTTAGAGGCGGTCGCACTCAAGCCGGCCGCGGTCGAAGTCCTGGAGGCGGAGAACCGTGAGGGCTTTGACTGATTTTTCTCTTGGCCGGGGAAAAAACAGATTGAGGGTCTCTCAACCGCCTTCTGCTCAGCCATAGCGGTTGTTGGAGGAGAAGTTGAAGCTGGAGGGTCGCGTGAAGACCCGAAGCGAAAGGGTGAAGGAGTTGGAGGAGGTGGTGGAACAGATAAAGTTGTCCAAGGAGAGCTTTGAAAAACGAAGCCTTGACGCCGAGGCGAATCTCGCTTCTTCTCAAGCCGAGGTCAAGAAGCTCTCCTCGGATTTGGATTCCGCTAAACAATCAATCCTTCTCCTTCAAGGGGAGAAGGACAGGTTGGTGAAAGAGGCGGAGGAGAAGGACTCGCTCTCGCACTGCAGGCTTCAGGAGAGATACCGCGCGAGGGCGTAGGGACCGAAGCTCAAGGGAGGCGGCTTCTCCGTGAGACTCGACCTTTGCCACGTACCAAGATAAGAGAGCTGGAAGCTGTTTCTGACTTGTTCAAGGAGAAGGATCAGGGGTACGGGGCTGGTTTCCAAAAAGGAGACCTTCAAGATTTTCAAGGAGCTGGTGCTGAAGTTTGTCTCCTCCGAGGTGTTGGGGACCCTCTCAATAAACTTCAACACTCTGTCGTACAAGCAGGCCCTCAAGACCTTGGTTGGGGAAGATCCGAACGTAGAAACCGACGATGAGCTCTTGGATGACGAGCTCTCCTTGGACGAAACCGAGGGTAAGGTTTCGTGCACTGCTTCCTTCTTGTTGTGTTTGTGTAGCTTACTGATTTGGTCGCGGTGTCCCGCCTCCCGAGGCGCTCATGGCTAAGAGATGGCTTGGCCAGAGCGCCTCTTGAAGGTACTTCGGCTTTGGGCCGCGGAGGGGAGGAGGGCTCCGAAGCCAGGGGTGGCGATAGCGAGAGTTGTGTCGGTGTTTTTCCTGCTCCGGAGGACACTTCTTCGTTGCCATAGGAACTCCTTTTGCTTTTCCTTTTGTAACTTGTATAGTTTTTGTTCCATGAACGTTTCGAATGTATCGCAGACGTCTAGTTTAAATGAATCTTGCGTTGTTTTCGCCATATCTGTGTCTATTTCTTTTCGAAACTTGACGGAAGAACATTCTTTAAAGTTGAAATAGTAAAGGCCTTACTCTTGAGGAGAGATCGGAGTGGTTTGTGATCAAAGCACGAAACCCTAATTCCGATGGGGAACCGTGAGCGGTTCACATCGTGAGCGCTGGGTAACCATGACTCCGGGGAATCAAGCGCTTTGCGCCAAGGCGCGGTAACCCCATCCCGAAAGGGAATCAAAGCGGTTTGCGATCATGGCGCAAAACCATGATTCCGAAGGGGAATGGAGGCGGTTTGCGATCAAGGCGCAGAACCATGACTCCGAAGGGGAACTGAAGCGGTTTGCGCTCAAGGCGCAGAACCTCATTCTCGGCGGGGAATCGGGCTGCATGATCATGGCATGCTGTAACCCCATTCTCGGCGGGGAATCAAAGTGGTTTGCGATATCAAGGCGCAAAACCCCTCGATTCAAGAGGAATCGGGTTTACATTATGGCGATCAAGGCGCAGGTAACCCCGATTCCAAGGGGAATCGGGCGCTTTAGGATCATGGCGCGTAACCCCTCGACCTCGGCGGGGAATCAAAGTGGTTTGGCATCAAAGCCGTAACCCTAATCCGGCGAGGAATCGGGCTGCTATGACAAGGCGCAGAACCCTGATTCCGAAGTGTTGGTTCTTGAGGCATTGACTCTGGCTAGTGGATGTATTCTGCCCGCTTAAAGGCGAGGCCTTATTGATAATACTTCCTTAGTGCCTCGGAATGGAAGGGGCGCCGCCTTCTTCCGTCTCCAAATGGGCGAGCCTGTAGGTGCCTCGGTCTCACGCATTCTCGAAGAATTTAACGTGAGGGCCCTTCCTACCAAGTTAACTTTCTCCGTTTTGCTCTTGTTCCTTCGAACTTGTTTTCTCGCAGACCAAATCGCCTATCCGAAGGCGACCTCCTTTACCTCAAGGCCGTGAAAACTTTTTTACCTTTCCTCACGATAGGTCATGCTCGGAGATTCGCCATATCCCTTTTCTCCTCGAGGAGGTCTAATTCGGCTCTGAGTTGTTCCTTGTTGGTTGCTTGATCAAACGCTTGTGTCCGCAGGGTGGGTATCTTAATCTCTGGAGGGATTACTGCCTCTACCCCAAAGGGCGCAGAGCTGTAAGGGGGTCTCCCCTGTGGTGTTCGGCTATGGTTCTGTGATACACTACGTGGTCGCCGGACTTCTTCTGCCCACGAGGTGCCATTGTTGAGGACCCTAGTCTTCGTGCCGAAGGTGGTTCGCTGGTGACTTCGACTCGCCCGCTCGCTTGGGGTGAGTAATCGATGTGAGTCTATGCTCAATCCCGAAGCTCTTCACAAAAAGCTTTGAAAGCTTTAATTGGCTTAACCGGGCGCCATTGTCTGTGATGAAGGCTACAGGGATTCCGAATCGACAAACAACTGATTTCCAAAGGAAGGAACAGCACGCCTTCTCCGTAATGGAGGATAGGGGTTCGGCTTCCACCCATTTGGTGAAGTAGTCGATCGCGACTATCAAGAATTTCAGCTGCCGAGCTACGACCGGAAAAGGACCCAGGATGTCGACTCCCCATAGGGCAAATGGTCTTGATCCCACGATTGGCGTCAGGTGAGTGGAGGGCTTCTTTTGAATGTTGGAATGCCTCTGACACGCGTCGCACTTCCGAGTGAACTCGATAGCATCTTTAGACAAGGTTGGCCAGTAGTATCCTTGCCTAAGGATTTTGTGGCTGAGGGCATTGCCGCCTTGGTGATCTCCTGCTACTCCTCCGTGGATCTCCCTGAGGACGCGTTCCACTTCAGAAGGTCGCAAGTACCTCAAGAGCGGCAAGGAGTGGGACTTCTTGTAGAGTTAGCCATCTATGATGCTGAAGCGGGTGGATCGGACGGAAACACTTCGGGAGAGCTTGGGGTCCGACGGAAGTATTCCGTTCTTGAGGTAGTCCAAGATGGGGTCCATCCAACAGGGTTCGTTTTCTATGTCGAGGAGCTCTTCGGGGGGACGACACTCAATCGACCTTGCCGTTAGGTGTTGAACGTTGATGAGGTGCGGGGTGTCCCTCTTCGAAGTAGCAAGCTTGGATAAGAGGTTCGCTTCTTGGTTTTCTTCCCTGGGCACTTTGTTGATGTGAACATTCTGGAAGCTCTTCGTGAGATGTTGTACTAAAGCTTTATATTTTAACATATTCTCTTCCCGGGCCTCAAATTCTTCTGTCAGGTGGCCCACCACTAACTGTGAGTCGATATTTATCTGTAGGTTTTGGACCCCGAGGCCTCTAAAGTCCAGAAGTCCCGCTTATCACCGCCTCGATTCAAATTTTGTTGGTGGCTTTGAAGTTGAACTTCAGACGCTGCATTCCATCCCCGAGGGGAATGGAGAACTATTCCTCGCCCGACCTCGCGCGGCCGAACTGGCCCGCGGCAAGATCTACTGGGGAGAAGAGGCGGGATACATTTCCGAGGGATGCATGGCTTCAAGCCCCTCGGTCTTGGTGATGGTAAGCTCCGCGATAAAGTATGCTAGGACTTGGGCCTTAATGGCACCGCGGGCAAAATCGATATCATGTTTTCTCCGAGCTCGATCACCCATTTAGCCAGGCGACCCGAAGCTTCAGGCCGGTGAAGTATTTGCTTTAATGGCTGATCCGTGAGCACCTTTATCTTGTGTGACTGGAAGTACGGGCGAAGCTTTCTGGCTGAGGTCACTAATGCGAAGGCGAGCTTCTCGAGAGGGAGATATCTCGACTCGGTATCGGAGAGTACCTTGCTGATGTAATATACTGGTTTGTGTATCCGCGTTTCTCCTCCCTGTAGGGGATCGAACCACCACCACCCGCCTCAGGGCCGCAGGTAGATCGAGAGTTCCTCTCCAGCCTTCGGTTTGGAGAGGAGGATGGGTGATTGGAGATAGGCTTTTAGTTGGTCGAGGGCCTTGTTGCATTAATCGTCCATCAGAATTTTGGTGCGCCCGGCGGCGCTAAAAAGGGGAGATTCTTTTCTCCTGATTGTGAGATAAATCTTCCAAGAGCGGCCAGCCTCCCATTGAGGCGCTGAATCTCTTTGATGGTCCTTGGGGGCATGGTTTCCATGATGGCCCGGATTTGCTCCGGATTGGCCTCGATTCCTCTTTCCGTAATCATAAATCCGAGGAACTTCCCCGAGCGAACGCCGAAGGCGCATTTATTTGGGTTGAGACTCATACCATGGGCTCGTAACGCCTCGAAAGTTTCTTGGAGGTCGGAAGCGCCAGTGTTCGCCTTTTGCACCTTTGACGGTAATATCATCTACGAGGCCCTCTGGCATTCCTTCCAATTTGTTTCACAAGACTTTGTTTACCAACTTGGAACGCTAAGTTCCCTGTTCTTAATCCAAGGCATAACCTTGTAGCAATATGTCCCCCTGGAGGTGATGAACGATGTCTTTTCCTCATCCTCTCTAGCCATTCGGATTTGGTTATATCCTGAGAACGCATCTAGGAAACTAAGCATCTCATAGCCGGAAGTTGAGTCCACGAGGTTATCTATTAGAGGCAGGGGGTAGCAATCCTTTGGGGCAGTTTTATTAAGATCTCAGAAAATCTACATGCATACGCCATTTTCCATTGGCTTTCTTTACAAGGGACTACATTTGAGAGCCATTCGATAATCAACCTCCCTGATGAACTCCGCTTTCAATAGCTTAGAGTCGACCTCCTCCCTACGGCTTCAAGGCGGTCCGAGGAGAGGTTCCTTCTCTTCCGATGACCGGTTTTGAGGAAGGGTCTACTTTCAGGTGGTGCTCTATAATCTGCCGGTACTCCCGGTATTTCTTCTGCGTACCAGCGAAGATGTCGGCTGCTCCGGCTCAGAGTCCTAGTAGCTCTTCTTGGAGCACTGGGGTGAGGTCACTACCGAGCTGTACAGTTTGCTCGGGGATCTCCTCGTCAAATTGACATGCCTTCAGTTCTTCAACGGGCGTAGGGCGACGAGCCTCTCGATTTTCATCTTCGGGTAGTAACTCCTCGAGGGCTAGTGTTTCGGGTGATCGGTTGAGTCGTCCTCCTCGGGTCTCAGATGGTTGACGTAGCATTGCCGAGAGGCTGCTTGGTCTCCCTTTATCTCCCCACACCCATGCTCAGTTGGGAATTTCAACATCATATGGTAAGTCGAGGGAACTGCTCCAAAGATGTTCAGGGAGGGTCTCCCCATGATAGCATTATAGCTAGAGAGGCACCGAACCACCAGGAAATTGATCATGGAGGACACTTCCCGTGGAGGGTTGCCGAGGGTGACTGGAAGAGTGATGGTGCCTTCGGGCTGAAGTGGACTGCTATTGAAGCCCATTAGGGGAGACTTGGTGGGCTTTAGATTTTCCGAACCGATCTTCATTCGCTCAAAGGCGTCCCAAAAAATGATGTCGACCGAACTCCCAAAGATCGACGTAGCATTCCGTGCATACATCATGAAGATCCCTACTTTGGACAGCCTACTCACCAAGGTATCGCCATGGGTTGGGAGACTCTCAAGGTCTTCGCTTGAGAAAGTTATCACCTGACGGGCGGGGCCCTCTTCCTCGAGGTGGGTTCTTCGTACCTCACCATCCCTCGCGATAATTCTTCCTAGAGGAGGAGCCTCCCTCCCAGGTAGGACCTCCCGCGATGAAGCGCAGTGGAACGGCATCACGGGCGCTTGGCTGCAAGGGCGCAGGATTCTCTTTGGGCGTTGGCTCATGCTGCAAGAATTGATCAAGCTTCTTCGCCCTGACAAGGTCTTCAATGGCATCCTTAGGTGTATATATACCCTCGGCTGTGTGGCCTTTGATTGGTGATAGGCAATAAAACTTCCCGGCCCGCTTCATGGTCAGCTGATCCTTTATGGGATTCGGTTGTTTTAAAAGCTTTTTGTGTTGTATTTGCATCAGGACATTCTCCCTTGTCGTGTTGAGGTTGGTGTAGTTATCATACTTTCCTGGGAACTGAGGCCTCCTGGGCTCCTGCGGGTCGCGATCGGTTCGTCGTGTGGGCTCGTCTCGCTTCACTTCCGCGCCCCTTCGAGTCCGCTGATCTCCCTGCCTCGGGTCTCTATATCTCTCGGACCGGGATTCTTCCCTCTGAAACTCCTTGATCCTTTGCAAAGTTTCCTCCTTTCGGACAGCTTTGAACTCTTCGCTAGCGATGAAGGACTGCGCTCTGTTCATCAGTTCGGGGAGTTCCTTAGGAACGGATCCGGAGATTGCATCAAGGAAAGGACCATCCCGAAGCCCATCCAATGTCGCGCCGACAACCATGATGGAATCAGGGTGGGACATTCCGGAAGCCTCTCTGCTGAATCTGTCTAAGTAATCTCGGAGGCTTTCCCCTTCCATCTGCTTGCACCTGAGGAGCAGTACAGGGTTCTTCATCC
This sequence comes from Dioscorea zingiberensis, assembly GCA_026586065.1. NCBI lineage: Eukaryota > Viridiplantae > Streptophyta > Magnoliopsida > Dioscoreales > Dioscoreaceae > Dioscorea > Dioscorea zingiberensis. The sequence continues at coordinate 6,958,693 of CM048821.1, read as the reverse complement.
GCCGACAATAACCTTCGGAAGAAGAGTTCGGTTAATTGCCTGAAACTGGCTATGGACTCGATGGGGAGGCTTCTGAACCAGTCGTAGGCAATTCCTGTGAGGGTCTTGGGGAACGCGCGGCATAAGACGACTTCATTGAGGCCATTAGTCATTATTTCCGCACAGTAATGTTCGACATGCTCGTAGGGATCAGTGGTGCCATCGTAATACCTGATGTTAGGGGGCTGGAACCTTTCTGGGAATGGGGCCTCCCAGATCGCCCTGATGAAGGGTGAGGGCATGTACGGGATATGGGTCAGGACACTCTCGCGATCGTTGATTCTTCCTCCGCGGTAGGACTCTGGAGAGTGATGGCGTCGAGGGGAGCGACCTCTGAACTGATAGTCAAGGGGGGATCTGTATCTTGGCGGGGAGCGCCCGTATGGGTGGTGCCGAGGCGGGTGTAACTGGGGAGAGTCCCTTCTTGGAGAGCGATGTCGAGGCGACGGGTGGTCCCAATATGGCTCTGGGGATTCGAATCCTTCCGGAGGCGTGACGACCGCCGGCATCTCCGGCCTGACCGAGCGGTCTCCTTCGAGAGTAATGTGGGGTAGGACCTCGACTTAGGGATCGATGGCTCCGCTCCCGCGGCGGTGTAGGCGCATGGTGCCAGGGGGAGTGAGTCGCGGAATACTCCCTGTTCTCTAGGCGAAGCGGTGGAGCGCGCGGTGCTGTCACCTGGGCGACGTGGCACTCAACCGCTACCATGCTGTGTACCAGATCAGCGATCTGCCTTTCCACGGCTATGAAGCGATCCTCTGGGACTTCCATGGTTCGGGGACCAAGTGGAAGGTCCCCCTCGATTGTTCGAAGGGCTTCGTCTGTGGGCGGAGGTGTTGCTTCGGTTGGGGCGGGCGTCGCTTCGATAGGGGGTGGAGTTGGGTGAATGGCACTCGTCTGTTCTTGGTTCTGGCTCTGTCTTGACCTTCTTGTGGTCGTCATGACTTCTTGATCACATCCCCACAGATGGCGCCAAAATGTTAACCAGATTTTCCGGAAGATCCCAAGAACCAAGTTAACACTTAAATTTGTAAGGTTTTTATGGGGAGAAAATCCAAGATGATCAAGAAAGAAGGAATCAAGAGGGCAAAACACCAAGAATTTTATGTGGAAACCCCTTGAATCGGGGAAAAACCACTGGTCTCCAAGCTTGGAGGAGGAATTCCACTATGAGCGATTCTTTTTACAAGGAGAGAGAGAGAGAGAGAGGAAGTATGTGTGGGAAGAGTTCAATCCGTTTTACAAGTGAGGGGTCTTGGCTATTTATAGGCCTTGGTTACAACTTCTTCGGTTTTGCAGTTCGGCTTGTGGTTTCTTCTAGAAAGGTTGAGAACTCCTCGGGAAAGAGAGAAGAGGGGTTTCGTTCGGAAGTTGGTTCGGCAGGCTCTTCGGAATTCTTCCTTGAATAATTTGCTTTGGAGACCGTTTGGAAGGCTGTTTCAGAAGGCTGTTTGGAAGCTTCTCTTCGTTTGGGATCAGCTTGGGAGACTCTTAGGCTTGCTCTTCGGGGTGCTCTTCGGGGGGCTCTTCGGAGGGTGCTTCGGAAGGGACCTCGGAATGTTCCTTCGGGAGGCATCTTCGGTTTTTTGGGTTTCGGCTAGTGATTCGAGGGTGTGAGATCCTCCACGTGTCAGAGCGATGTGCTCCCATGTGTCTTTACAGATTTCACCCTTATCAAATATTAATAGCACACATGTGCCCACTGATGGGGCCCTACAGGTAAAATAAGCACAAGTAGAAATATTTAGATATAATTGAGATTTTTTTCCATATATTCTTTTGATTAAGTAAATTAAACATTACCATTAAATAATTGATGAAAATATCTAAAATATCAATTGTTTTTTTATTTTAATTAATTATAAAATAAATTTATGTTTTTATTTATTTATTTATTTTGTTGTGTGTAGAACTCATCAAGTTAATGCCTAATTAACAGGTTACCACTGCATTGAGAGACTCTGGCTTGGAATCATCAAATCTAATACTTGGAATCGATTTCACAAAAAGCAATGAATGGACAGGTATATATATTTCTAACTTTGAAATGACCAGTAAAGTTGTGACCATGTGACTTGGACATCACGGGTGTTGGGTTGGTTCAACTCCAACAAATCTCCCCTGGGGTTGAGTCGTGGAAATAACGCAGGGTAAGGCGGACAATTGACCCAAATGGTCCGATCCTTCCCTGGACCCATGCATAACAGAAGCTTTGTAGCACCAGACTGCTCTATTTTTGAAATGAATCTTGTTGCATTTTTTAAACATTAAATAAATGTTTTCTATTGCACAAATTTGAAGGGAAACGTTCATTCAATGGTAGAAGCTTGCATGCAATCAGTCATGACCACCTCAATCCTTATGAACAGGCGATTGCCATAATTGGGAAAGCTCTGGCTCCTTTTGATGAAGATAATTTGATTCCTTGCTTTGGATTTGGAGATGGTCAGTTACTCCTTGTTCTTTATTTTCATTAATTATCTGTTGATTTTCTGAAGATAGTATTCACATCCATTTTTTTGTTATAAATCAATGTAGCCACAACTCATGACTCAGAGGTGTTTAGTTTTCACAATGACCATTCACCTTGCCATGGATTTGAAGAAGTTTTGGCTTGCTACAGAAGAATTGTACCTAATTTGACATTGTCAGGTAAGTTCCTTGACAAATTATTTATCAATTTTCTTCTATTTCAATGAGTCTCAAAGGCCATTTACATTAAGTGTATGCATTGCTGTAGAATTTCTGTTCAATAGAACCTTGATATGAGTTCTATTAGATACGATAGTTTTTCTTTCGATAAAGATGGATGAACACATCCAATGTAAGCATTTAATGCTACACCAATCAAAAATAAAATGTGTTAGAGTGACATTTAAGATTTGGCTTTGAACACGCCAAGGTCAGAACACTCATCAATTGAAAAAAATAAAATAAACACATATTTTATTCCATTTTGGGGAATGGAGGAATTCGGAGAAGTCCTCAAAAGTGATCTTAAATGATGAGCATTCTAAGTAAATTAAGTACATTGATCATGTCATAGTTTTCCAATACCTTCACACATGACTCAAGCAATTTTAACTCTGCATAGATTGAAAGTTGTAAACTTACACACCTTATTCTATGGAAGGGCCCACTTCATTTGCACCTATAGTTGAGACAGCAGTTGACATTGTGGAGAGAAGTGGAGGACAATATCATATATTGGTTATCATTGCAGATGGTCAGGTAAAAGATTTCTGCAATTCTTGCTAATTCTTTCGTATGGTTTTCTCTTCAAAAACTTTTATTAGCTTCATAATTTATTAAGGTCACTAGAAGTGTTGATGTAGAGCTGGGAGATCTCAGCAGTCAAGAGAAGAAAACAATTCAGTCAATTGTCATGGCAAGGTATGTGTACCTTCTATCTTTTGTAATGAAAAATGACAGAAAATGAGAACATGCTTTAATGCATCTCTACATTAATGTTCACAAAATTCCTTATAAAAAAGGACGGTCACGGTCTTCTGAAAAGCTCTCAGATTGTCTTGAAGTCCTGAGAAAAAATTGGACTACTTGAGTCTATCAGACGCTACATTTTACCCCCGCTTTTTAAAGCAGTTATTGCTTCCACGACTCGAACTCACATTCTAGGCCACAAGAACAACTTTACCGTCAAGGCCAAGCGATCCCCTTCAGGTCACAAAATTACAGAACATGCTGTTTTGTGACTATAAGGAGAATTCTTTCAGTGCTGAATAAGAATTCTTCAAAGTAGTATTTAATTTATCTCATAATAACAAGTGTATAATTTTTTTATGAAAAATCTTGTTAAAAATTGTATTCATTTACAATGTACCAATTTAGTCATAATATTGATGGCATTTTGATTGAGTTTCTCTAATGATGTATTGTATTTCCATCAAAGTTCATACCCCTTGTCGATTGTTCTTGTGGGAGTTGGTGATGGGCCTTGGGAAGGCATGAGGAAATTTGATGACAGTATTCCTGCTAGAGACTTTGACAATTTTCAGGTACTAAAGTATAATTTCAAAGTATCTTTCCATGTAGGAGAAGAATAAGATTAATTTGTTGAGAGGTTATCATCCTCGGTGTTCATTTGATAATATTGTTATTCCTAACAAATAAAAAACATAAGCAGACCTGAAATATAAGTAAACAGAACAGGAATTACTTTATTGAAAAATCTACTTAGTTAAAAACTTTTTCTTTTCACAAAAGTTTAGCAAATATGTTTAAGTTAAAATCAAAGTACCTGAAATCCTCTAGAGCTCACTTTTAGCACATACCAGAGGCCTTTAGCACATACCTTGCCAAAGGCCTCTTGGCCGAACGGCAAGGTCCCTTGCACACGAGATGAAGACCACGGTTCGAATCTCCTCTGTAACAGGGTGAATGCCCAAGGCGTGGGTCGCCCAGTGGGGTGGCCCATGCACACTGGAATAAATTCCACGTGGGTTTGGTAGTCTCGGGCGGTAAAAGAACGGGTGCAGAAGTGAAACCCGCGGGCGGTAAAGGACGCACCCCGGAGTGAAACCCGAGATAGTCCGATCCTTGCGCATGTCCTATCTTGATATAGTGGGGTTTATCCCCTTATTCAACAAAAAAAAGGTAAGAAACAAAAAAATAAAGAAAATAGAGAAAATTGAGAAGAGTGAAGCCAAACAGAAAAACAGATAACATATAAACAGAAATTTAAGTATGTTCCAATAGTTGCGGTAAATTGTGTTTCTCCATGACTAAAATGGGAAGAAGACAGATTAAAACCAAAATGTCCCAACAATCTCCTCATAGAACTAGAACTTTTGTAATATGATTGATATTTGGATGCGAAAACTACAATGAGATAGAAGGCTAGAGAAAAAATATTCAAAGTGTTAATGTTATTTTTTTGAAAAAAAAAATTAGTGAATCAATAAAAGAGAAAAGAACAAAGTTAAAATGACAGTTCCTAGTAGCAAGATTAAGCCAATGTCTTCAAAGGCATCCTCTCTGAGATTAGAACACAAATGGAGATCATTTTCAGCATCCAACTTTGGAAAAGGTAAGAAATAAAATGTAAGAAAGTTAGAAGAGAGAAGTGGTAAAGTTATATGTTACTCCCACATATATATTTTGAAAGTTTTAATTTCAAAACTCTCTGATTCTTTTATTCAATTTCAGCTTTGATTTCAAATGCAGTTTGTGAATTTCACTTCAATCATGGAGAAGCAAACTAGCCCAGAGGAGAAAGAAGCCTCCTTTGCTCTTGCTGCTCTCATGGAGGTTCCTTTCCAGTACAAAGCAAGCATGGAACTTGGCATTCTTGGGTATATATGTCAAATAATTTAAACTAGTTGATGTTTCTTTAATTTGTTCTTCATTCTGATTATACACTATGTTTTGCATGTGGCATAAAAAAAGTCATGTAACTGGGAAGGCCAAAAGGGTTAACCCTCGTCCACCTCCTGTTCCATTCGCTCGAAGACAACATTCATTAACTGCAACTGCAACTGCAACCGCAAGCAGTGATTCTCCACAATCAAGCAATGGAGATCAGAACAAGGTATAAACTAAATATTACTTTTACTTTGATCATGTTTGTTTGCCTAAAGAATTTGAGGGATATGTTCACTTTGATCTCATGGTTCTTTTTCTGAATTGTAGACTTGCCCCATTTGCTTGACAAATGAAAAAGACATGGCTTTTGGGTGTGGCCATATGGTAAGATACAACTAGTGCTTATTAAGGAATGAGTTAATTTAAAAAGAGATGACAATCTTGTGTTTGATTGCAGTGTTGCAGAGAATGTGCCCAAAACTTGTCAATATGTCATATCTGCCGTGCAACTATTCGATCACGTATCAGGTTATATTCTGGATGATTTCAGCCAAAATTATTCACAGGATTCAGGCTTGAAGATAATAATGTACATCTTAGTCATGTATGAGTTATCATAAATTTCTGATGTACAGAAAAGAATTTCGACATCCAAGTAATTTGCATTTTGCTTCAATGTCAGCAGTACAAAACATACAGGAAAAAAAAAATCTGTATTTTCAGATTAAATCCTCAAGTTCTATTGTTTTATTTATTTATTTATTTTAATAACAGTAAATAAACTACATTAATTTATTACTAACAAAAGGGTGTTACATAGTACAACCTAACAATCGGCCGATAATAGAGGCGTGAGTGCCCCTTTACATAGATAATCGACTATTCAAAGTCATTGGCGCTTAGGCAACACTAGTCGCTTAGAACTACCGAGGATCCTCTCTGTGAATATCAAGTTTCTCTTAATGTTTACTCCACCGCCACTAGCTTTGGTCGCGGCTACATTAGTTGCATCAAATCAAAAGAGCAAAAGGAAATCAATATCATGAGTTAGTTTTGAATAATCATGTTGTTTATTATAAAACTATTATTTATTCTTCTTCAGCCAAAGGTTTCATACAATAACAACTCCCTCCTCATTCGTAATATTTTGTCAATGAGGATGGTAGTGGGGACACAGCCCCAAAGATCTTGCATTGATTGGGGTGTAGACCCGAGTAGCTAGGTTACAGAAATGTCTCTAGACACAATGACGAACAAACAGAGCAAGAACAAGTGATTTATGGATTCATTTTCTCTATTGCATAGGTAACTTAGCGTCTTGAACCCTCTCTACTTGCACTTAGCTAGGTTGTTTGGGATAAGAATTTTGTCATCACGTGCCAACGAAACAAAGAGTATGATTTTTAATAGGAATGGATGCTTCCAGAATGACTTAGGGATGACACATCGCCGTCAATTAGGATCCAGTAGAGTGAGTTCACTTGGAATAATTTGGAGTGTGTTAGCCTCCATCTTCTAGTATTTGGGCTAGTACTTAATAATCCGGCCAGGTGCCCTAGAGGCAATGGTAATTGTGTGAAGCCTTCATTAGCTAATGGTCCTGATTGCAGGATGGGAGTTCCTTATTGGATATTGGACTATGCCGCTTCTATTGAGATTGTACCTCTTCCAACGAAGTCTTAGTGAGGGCCAAAGGTTTCATTGGCCATCAATCTATTTGTGAAGCTAACAATTGAGAGAAGTGTTATTGCCATAAGTGGATATAACATTTGCCAAAACTAGTGCTCCGTGTTGGCATATACCCTTTCAGAAGAAAGAAGCACTTGCTTGAATAAGCCAATGAGAGTCTATGAATGATCTTATGATTTGGTGTATTTGAGGATCTTGAGACAGATACTAGCCTCTTTGATAGGATTCTCCATCATCACTTTCCTAGTAGGTTGCCCTTGAAATGTTTAATTATATTGATGATCCCTCGTCATCCTTGTTCCTTTGACTGGCAAGATGTCCCCAGCTGACCAATCTATAGAAATGAGATTTCTAATCTAGACTCATCTGAGGAAGTTCTTTCGAAGGGAGTCAATGTTTCAAATGACCCATTCAAGGAGATGGTAAATAGACCTTCAGTAGTTTGGGCTGGAAGTGAGGATTGACTTGAGTAGGGTGATCCGACCACTAAGAAATTAAGAGGAGTTGTTCTTTCCATATAATCATGCTCTTAATTTATCATTGAGCTTCAATCGATCCTCTTTCCTGGGTTTGTGCCCTGAGATAGCTAAACCCAAATACGTTAGATAGGAAAAGACCCAAGCGGGAAGTTCTATTGGTTTTAGGAAAATATCATTAAAACAACAACAAAAATATTACATGTTTAAGATCATCGTCTCGCTAATGAATCTAAATTTGTTTTTTTTGTGAGAAATTTTCAGTGATTTACACTCTTTTGAATTGATTATAGCTTGCAAACTACTAATTCTATTCTCAATCAGAGAAAATAACTAAACACTACAATGACTTCGAGAAATGGGGAAACAAACTATAACTTTCCTTCTCATCCTTGTAATTTTTCTTGATACTTATCTATTCAAGGAGAGATCACATGCATGTAGCTTCCTTCATCTTAGTATACAGAGACATTGATTCAAAGGTAACCAATTCATGAGCCACATGTCATATTGCAAGCTCTATAACTTCTTCCACTTTTCTGCCATTTAGTCTTAAAAAGGATTTTGCCAAGGGAATCTTAAATATATATCTTGCTTTTATTCCAAGATGAATGGAGATTTCTCTGTTCTCCTTTGATTACTTGCTCCAACAAACATCTCAATCTAAAATCTTGAATTTATTCAAAACTAAAAACTCAAGAGAGGCTTTGGATAAAGCATAAATAGATTTACTAACATGAAAATCATGTTTGGATTAAATATGTTATATAAATCATGTATGTATGTAGGATGTCTTTTCAAGAGGTTGAATAAATTAAAATCATCTATATTTAATTGAATATCATATATATGGGTCAAAACATTGTTTATTGAATTAGTCATATTCAAATAATTACATCAAAATCCAAATCAATTCAAAACCAATAACCCAACCAGTTTTGACACCTTTTATACCAGTTTTGAATATCTGGTCAAAACATTGTTTATCCTTATATTACTTGTACTGTTTTATTTTCTTAAATATATATATACGGGGCTAATAGTGTCCAGCCTACCGCAAGTGCGGCCGGCCCACTTTTATCGTAATTCTCGTGATAGGGCTCCGCCTCAAGGCCATGAAGCCTCGGCCCTATAGGAAAGTGATAAAGCGAGCCGGCCGGACTCTATCACTTCCCTATATATATATATATATATATATATATATATATATATATATATATATATATATATATATATATATATATATATATATATATATATATATATATATATATACACACACACACACATCAATGGGCTAATATGAGTACCTTTATCATCAAGGCAGTAAATGATGGGTTGCCTCATTTTGGCTCACTTACACAGTGTTTTGAGGAAATCCAACAGCATGGATGGAAAGAACATCGAAAAATAAGTTAGTATGTCAATTTTTATAATACTTGAGAACTTGTAGGGTCTTCATTTTAAAGGGTGAAATTTTGAACCGGTAAAATTTCTATAAATTTTCACCCGTTAAGATGAAAACCCTACAAGTTCCCAAATTGTATGAAAATTGACATGCTAGCTTATTTTTTCGTGTTCTTTCCATACATACAGTTGGAAATCCTTAAAATACTGTGCAAGTGGCCAAATGGGAGGCGACCTTATTTGCACAATAATCTGGCTGGCTTTATAATATCACTCCCGTATATATATATATATATATATATATATATATATATATATAGACACACACGCACACACACACGCTTGACTCTCATTTTATAAGAGTGTGGATTTGATCCTAGGTTTGTCCATAAGAGAACCTCGAATCTTAACAATGGAGCTGGATACCAATTGACATGTGGGCCGTGATTTTTCTTAAACACATGATACACCCCAAATTAGCATGGAGCACTCAAAAAGTAATTAATCCCTCAAAAGCATTAAATTCTTTTGAGTCTAGTCCTTGGTCTGAACACAAAGACTTTTTTGAGTCTTTTATGAAAAACCAGCAAGCATGATATTCCGTAGTTCGTTTGAGTCCCACGAGGGCCACCACCTTTTAGAAAAAATACATGCATGTTTCACTACAAGAAAAAAGGCTTGTAAGGATGGGAAATCTCGTCCTTAAAAGTATGAATCCGGTCCTTAAAAATCAATAAAGACGAGTCAAATCCGGTCCTCACTCGTCCTAATAGGCTCTGTCCATAAAGGTCTTTAAGGACGAGAAATATGACCTGTCCTTAAAACCTTTCAACGATGGGGTTGTTACTCGTCCCTAAACCTCTTTTAAGGACCAGATTATTGGTCCCTAAGAAAAAACAAATCTCATCTCAAACATGCCAAAATTCCGGTCCTTATAAATCTTTTGGAACCGGATTCTTTTTGGTCCCTAAACCAGATTTTTGGTCCCTAAACCAGATTTCGTCATTTTTTCAATACGCTACATAAATTATAAAAACCAAAATAATAACATATACACATATCCTTAACAAAACAATAACATATCATTTCATTATCATTTTTTTCAATAAAAGTCATTTAACATCCAACATCCCATGTATAGCATTATATTACACATTGCTCATATATGCAAAGATGCATATTAAATCAAAGTCATAAATTGCATAGCGGCATTCATCAACAAGAAGGCTGATAATGAAATCCTAGCACTCTGAATGGGTTCACCAAGCTTCTCAACAATGACCTTCTTCACCTTCTCATCAATCTTGAAAAAAAAGAAGTGATAAGTTCAATTTGCCTTCAGTTCCAAAAATTTTAGCTTGCAGTCATCATTCACAACCATCCCGTGATGTCTTTGCATTGGCACGTCAGAAAACAAGAGTGATAAATTACATAAATATTATGTCACAACCTCCACTAGATCACAAAAACATTACTACATAGAATCTGATTATGACTACATGAACATACATTAAATACATTTAAAAAAAAGAGAAACTTGCATCACATTATCTAAAATAATATATAAAACTCTACCAAGCATGAATTGGTATTGAAGAATATAAATAAACATCATACTCTAGCAGACATACAACAGAGCCACATGGTATGCACTGCACAAAAACTATTGCTTTTAATATCACGGAGTCACGTCTAGAATAATTACAAATATAATGCATTAATGATACCCAAGAGGGAAATGATGATAAGAATTATATATACTTCACAAGCATTATCTGTGGAAATTATAATTAGAGCTGCATAATTAGGTCAATAACCTTTTGCTCATTAGTATACCTGGAGTTTAGAGTATAATGCCAGGTCCTAGGAGGTTGCAATCGATTAAGAGAGGCACATGGAACAACCACATCCCAACTGTTAAAAAAAAAGGCCATAGGTTAGGTGCTATAATACATGCTCAGAGTGTAAATTGTTTATAAAATCTCAGAGTGTGCACAATGAATGAGACTGATTTTGGTTCAAAGCTAACACATGATTATTCCAATAGTAAAAATTTATACCTTAATGGAACAGACTACTAGACTGTCTCTTTGCTCTGGCAAAATCAAGTGCAGTCTGTCGATCATCATTCATCAACAAAGGATTTGTTGTGATGTTTAATAAGAAGAAATTCATTAACAAAACAAACCGCAGCTGCTAGGTCTTGTTTATAGCTAATAGCAGATGATAGGTCTTGCTCATAGCGGCATTCATCAGTAGGAAGGCTGGCATTGAAATCCTCATAATGAATTGGTTCATCAAGCTTCTCAACAATGAAGTTTATTGTTTCAGATCAAGCAATAAACTTTGTTGAAATACTTCCAAAAATAATAGATAAGAGCAATAATCTTAATGAAATGCCACATTATATGCTCTATGATGCTAACAAATGTTTAACTTTTCTGGGAACAATTAATTTAAAATCAGATAATATATTATAAAATATTTCACAAGTTCTTAAGACAAGAAGAAAAGAGAGGTAGTTTGTACTCATAAAACAAATTCTTCATAAGAAGCATGATCCATGTGAAACCTTCTCAAAAAGATTTAGGGGAGCTTGTAGTTTAAATTTTAAAGATAATATCATAATTTTGAAAAAGAATAATACAATTATAGGATTCTGGAGCCTTACTGAACTAATTGTTGGTTTAGACCACCATTAGCGCTCACCAATATAAAACCTGTGTGTTCAATAGCCTGCCCTGATTCAAGAAACATATAATGATTATAGAAGATAGACATTAATGCACAAAGTTTATAAGCTGAAAGACATTAAGCAACTTACGCTTGGAATCTTATGACTTTGGGATGAAAATTTAATCAGGCTATGCTGACAAAGAAAATAAGTCATCGAACCTTGATGAAACAATAGCCTGAGAATTGTAGGCCCCTTGCATTGTTGTCTTTCCATCCCTTCTATACCCCAAGGGAACGGTTACATGCCCATCATGTGTCCACTAATGGCACCATCCAGGACAGATGATGACTTTGGTCATTACCAGGATATCCTCCCAAGATGGCGGGCAGTGACCTCGGTCGTTATAGTGACGTCCTCCGTTGATGCTGGGCAGTAACTTCGACTGTTATCGCGTCATCCATGGGGCCCACGATTCCATAATACCCATGACCCTCATGGATGCCCAAGATCAGGCCATGTGTCGCGCAATTATTTTATCCCGTAACACTTGCCCACCTACTTCCAATGCTGACTAGTCTTAAGCTTAGATCAGCTTTGGGAGTTAAGTTTTCATTAACTCGCTAGGCCAAATTAAAAGTAGGTTCTCAGCTTTCTGACTAAGAGTAGCCTTTTCAGAGTGAGATGGAGATGATGAGGTTGGTGCTTTGTATCAACCTCAATTACTATGCCGCGACTTTTGGTAAACACATCATGAAGTGCTTGCGTGTTATTCATCAATGGAGCCATTAATTCAGTAGATATTTTGGGTTGTCGGATTGTAATCGTTTGGTAAGAGGATCCCACTCACAAGTACTGTCTACAAATAGGCTCGCAGAGAATTAGGGTTTTATTTTTTGATTATCTGCTTCTCCATCATCGCTTTGAGAGAGTCTCTAGTTCTCTTCTCTACAACTATTCTTTGTTCTCCCCACACAAGGTAATGAAGATCATTCCTTTAGCTTCTAAGAAGGAGGGTTCTGGAGTCACATCCATTAGCAGCTCTTTATGTTTCCATCATGAGACTATCCAAGCGAGCCACGTCTTTGGTATCTTTCCCCCCTTCTGTTGTTAACTACCGCCTTCTCTGAACGAGCTAGTACCCCTCAGTTTGGGGAATTGGTTGTGTACATATAGTCTTTAAGGTTCTGCATGACTTCCGATCTCCACTTTGTTTCACCAGATCCTCTATTTTTATAAAGATTGTCTTGCTTAGCTGCACCCAAACTTATGGAGAATTCCCTATGGATTTGTCATTCAATTCTAGAGTCTACAAGCTAATTACCCTCTATTGGTTCCACCTTCTTTTCTCTTTGGAAAAGCATCCAGGCTTTGAGGACTAGTACTATTTTGCCTCTTAAAGTGGTAAGTTGTTCTTAGGCAAGATCCCTTCTATCATTCACAACTAGAATTTTGTATTCTTTTTTGTTTCTTCTGAGTCAGGGTGGTCAGTCCTGACCTCATGAGCCTCCCCCAACATAGACTCCTCCTATAAGACACTAGTTACGAGATGTCATGTATGAGATTTTCCAATTATTAGTTGCGAAACAAGTCTGCAAATAGGGCGAAAGATGCTTATGAGATTTTCCAAGAGATGCCAGTAATCATCAGAAAATGTATTTTAGTATTCTGGATTACCAAGAGACTTTGAAGTATCTCTCTCTCCTACTCCTAAGGTAGAAGCTACTAAAGTTGAGGCCGAGGTCACTATCGATCTCGAAGAACCATCATTGTTGGGTCCTGAGGGGTTGGCTTTGAATAAGGTCAAAGTGCCACTTGCTGGAGCCGAGGTTTCTGCTGATGGAGATGAAGTTTCTCTTCTCAGATTGTTGCCCGACAGTCCTCAGCTATGAACTATGTACTTTTTCCTTTTTGCACCTGTAAAACTTTTATAAGTTATTAATAAAGAATTATTTTCTTTTCTTACTTATACTACAGTTGAGTTCCGACTCTCAAGTTTGACCTATCTTTGACACGTCTCGACCTGGAGAGTTCAAATATTAGTTGATGCCTCGAGTACTCCTCTACAAGTTGCTTCTCCAGATATGATCGTGACATGATTGCTTGAATCGTACCATTCTCCTCCGATACATTGCAACTCTTGGGAGCCACAAAACTTCATCTTTGTTGGTGTCCTCGAAATTCGAGGAGGGTTGGAGCATTTATGAAACAACAACTTAGTCTCCCAAGCCCTTGGATTTCCCTAGGGAACACATTTGGGGAAATAGCCTATTAATAGGTCAGAAAAAGACCCAACTCTTCATCTTCTTGTCTTCTATCATATAAGAGAACTCTCAACTTTTTTTGCCCCTCCTCAACTAAGGTAATGGAGGGTTCTCCTCCAGCTTTTAGAGAGCAAGGCACCGGTGTTGAGTCAACAACCTTTATTCTTACTTTCCCTACGATGTAGATGTATCCTGTCTCATGGCTTCTGTCTAGACTTTTCTACAAGTGGACACTCTGTAGATATGCCTTTGTGTATATTTGTGGAAGTAGAAGAAGACAATGGGAAAATAGGTGGGTTTTTCCCATCACTATAAGGTTACATTAGCTAGAGTATAAGCAAAAGCTTGCAATGGAAAAATTCATAGAATGTTTCCAATTTGATAAGGCAGGAGCAATTGAAGCTGAAACAAAAGTTGCAGCTGGGCCCCAGACGCTAAGTATAGCAAAACCTGAAATGTTAGCTCTAACCAAGGTCTGGTTATGTTCCCCATTAGAACTGAGACGTTGTTCACAGTCCCTCAAGAATAGGCTTGGCATAGTTTCTTTTTATACACCCCTTGTATCTGTAAATTTTCATAAGTTATCAATAAAAAAATAGATGTATCATGATTGTGTGGTCTTTGTTCTCGGAGTTGTTATTTTCTAGATACAACTGAGTGTATGCTTTTTAGTCGTCGACCTAAGCTTTCCATGCTATTGACCTTGAGTCTAGCAACTCTTCATGGTTCACCCTACCGTGAACTAAGAACATAGTTCTTGGGGCTCGAGGTTAGCATTTGCGTTAAGCAAGAGAGGAGTGCTTAGTTTCTTTGGCCTTTCTCCTTTGGTGCTCAAAAAACATGATGAATAAGAGATCCAATGGGTTTGACTGATCATCTTCCCTTAATAGTGTGATGATCAGACCTCAATAGATTTTTCCCTTCCTTGAAAGGCCACTATGAAAAGAGATGAATTGTCAGGGGCTTAAAAGAGCGTCTTGTTGGAAGGATCTTCCTAGTCGAGGTTGTATCATGATGGAGCAATTGATTAAGGTAATTAGGATGCCAAATCTATAGATGATAGACTTCTATATGAAGTCTTGGCAAGCCCATTCTGAGATCTTTGCCAAAGGCTCTGCTTCTACCCTCTTGGTGAAGTAGTCGATGGTGATAATAAGGAATTTGAGCTATCAGACTACAATAGGAAAAAGTTAGCCCTCAGAAGATAGCAAATTTAGGGGTAGAAATATGGTGCTTTAGAACTATAAAGAATCCAAGTAAAGTTAGTGCATTCTCAGTATCTGCTATGTTTACACAGGCACTAATTCAAGTAAAGTTGATTATACAGGAGAGTTGGAACACTGAAAAGAAAGAACGAATATTGAACGCTCTCTACAGGAGCTAGCATCGTAACGAAGCGAACCCAGGAGTACAGGAAAACAACAGAGAAGCAGTGTCGAGACATAATTGTTATGGAGTTACAACGTTAATGTATGGAGAAGTGAAGACAATGAGTGAGCATCGCGACGATTGTCCCTCGATTAATAGTGGCGTAAAATGGAGGGTGCAAATTTAGGCATTGCCATCAAAACGCCGCATTCATTGGTGTTGCAACGCTCTACGTTGTCTCTATATAAGCTGCTGTAATTTCTAAGGTTTGCCATCTTAAGTTTTAGACTAGGTTTAGGGCATCGTATGAGAGAAGAACCGGCATAGCTTCCATGCAGTGTCAGGGAGTTCAAGGGTTCTCGCTAAGGGTCATCCTGGAGTCCCCAAGGTGAAAGGGTGTGTCAAACCCCTATAGGAGGGCGTGGAGCTACCCAGAGAAGGGAAGTGTTCATTTATTTCAACATTTATTACCCTCTCTACCTGTGCTTTATATTGATCATAGATGCTTGGGCTTTAATGTCATGTTTAGTATTTAGTACCATGCAGGATAATCCCTCTCTTCTATGGTTTGTATGGACTCATTAGCATGATAATCAACAATAGTCTTGACTTTGATGAATTATTGTTATTGTGAATGTGCTTGTGAACTCGTATTCTATTAACCACTGTCCGAGAGGAAGTGGCACATCTTACTTCTCTCTACATGAGAATGAGAAAGAAGTAGATGCAGGCTCACAATTGGAGGGCTCTACAACACATGTGTTTGATTATATTAACCATCGTCGAAGAGTAGATGGCAACCTTAGCCCCCTTCACCATGAGAATGGGATAAGGGTTGATCTGGGCATATGAGTTGACAAGGGTTGAAGACCATGGTAGAAACAGGAAGTAGAATCCTTTAACCTTTGGTATTATGCATAGAGATATGGTGACATTAGAGGTATTCATGTGAGAACATGAATCATCATTAGTGCTTAGTATTAAAATCCCGAAGCCTAACCTTCATACACCTACATTTACAACAACAACAATTCAGAGAAAAAGTCAAGACTAATTATTTGTACAATTGTAAGGAGGATATATAAACTCTAATGTTAGTGCTTGATTCTCCCGAACCAAACTACTTATCTTTACTTGCTTTCTAGTTTAGAATTAGTATAAGACTACTTTGTTGAACCGATTGGATGAATTAAGGCTTAAGAGTAGTTGGTATTTAGTTACAGTTCTCATTAGTCCTTGTGGATTCAACTCCGTACTTACCGGTTTTATTATTGTAACGGCATGCACACTTGCGTGTGAGCGCGTTCTTCGCATCTCGAAGCATAAATAGATCGAGTATGTCTATCCCCTACATCCTGAATGCGCTCACACTTCGGTGAAAATGAACACCATAAGGGCGTGTTTGGTTGCTGGAAGTGCCCCGAGGTGGTGGAAGTCCAAAAGTGACACTTCCATGGAACTCTGAGTTCTATATGGAAGTTAGAGTTTGGGGTGTTTGGTTGGCGGAAGTGAAGAGCCACTTCCATATAGTTCAATTGTTTGGTTCATGGAAGTAGGGATTTGGAAGTCTGAGTTCCACACTTCTAGGTGTTTGGTTGGTTGAAAATTGTGTTTATGGTCACCACTTCTGAGGGATGGTGAGGTTACCCTTCTTATAATTTTTTACATTTTATTAGGTACTTGAATATTATATAATTTGAGATAATGATTTCTCCTATGTATAAATAAATTATTCCTATAACTATATATTTAAACCATAAAAAATTTTGTAGTTTAATATAATCACATTTACTTAAGGTAATAACAACAATTATATTTTAATGTCTACATATATATATATAAATAGTATGTGTTATATATTTATATAAGGTAATTAATTTTAAGTGAAATGTACATTGGTGTGCATCATGATTTTTATATTTATCCAAGGTAATATTATAAATTGGTGTGCATCATAATTTCTCATAAGTATAAAATAAATTATTCCTATAATTACATCCTACAATTGAAGTATTAATTTAAAATTGTTAAAACTTTTTATTTTAATTTAATCACATGTACATCAGTACATGTTCAACACTACAAAATAACAACACAATTAATCACACAATTTAACACAACATCCGATGAACTTGGAAACACTGAAAAGATGCAAACTTCCAACTTGCATTTTATTTATTCCCTCGATACAATTACATACACTGCAAACTTTCAAATTTCATTGTTCAAACTTCCAACCTGAACTTAATTTATTCAGGTTAAACTAATACACACTACAAACTTCCCCCTTTAATTGAAACAAAATCACATCACCTATACTGTGCAGAGGAAGAAGAATGCATTGAATCTTCTTCTATGCAGATCACCCACTCTATGCATTAAATCTTCTTCTATTCACTTTACAACAATGAATGCAACTGATTCTTTTCTCTATTATAGCTTCTCCAAGCAAGGATGCCTATAAAACCAACAATTCTCTATCGGTGTCATCGAATAGAAGATGTAAAACAATAGCAACAAATGCACAATACGATGTCATACCTTATTTAAAGAGAACACAACACAATCAGCTTGATAAATAAACAAAATAAGTTTGCACCAAAGAACTTCAACATTTTCTGCAAATACAAATGCAAACAAAGTTGAAAAATTATAAATTAAGACAATGTTGAAGAAGTTTGTGCAACATTACCTCCAACCAGAGAAACAAATCAAAAACAAACATTGGCTTCAAATAAACAAAAACACTACCTGCAAATCAAACCAACATAATCATCCCAAAATTCCTCAAAATAGATCTACAAAAAAAATTACACAGCCATGACATCAAAAAACCAAAAAATTCAGTCTTCACATTACCTCCAAGTATTATAAGGTTCATCCAAGGAAATTATTTGATATAGGATGACAGATAAACAAAATGTCTAAATAGACCTTATAAATCACCTCAGCCATGACATCAAAAAAAGCAAATGTTCATAAGGAACACCAAAATTATTTTCCAAAAGAACATAAGGAACACATCAACAGTGGAATGAATCAAAATAATAAACAATTAAACAATATGCGGTTAAGAATATAAGGTATGAACAGAAGGAACACAAAAATTATTTTCCAAAAGAACATAACAATGGAATGAAATCATAATAAAAAAGAAGAAGAAAAGTATGCATGAACACATTAAAACACATCAATAGTGGAATGGAATCAGAAGAATAAACAGTTAAACAATATGCAGTTACATTTTTAAGGTATGAACAAAAGGAACACAAAAATTATTTTCCAAAAGAACATAACAATGGAATGGAATCATAATACAAAAACATAAAAGTATTTATAATCACAGTATTCATAATCAATGGTTCAGCAGTTTGAGTCAATATGATTTTAAAACTGAAACACCACAGATCAGGAAGAGAATTTCAGATTAAAACAACTCATGGAAAAAACATTCAGATTAAAATAGATTAGCAAGGAACATCATCAAACACATTAAAATTGATGCTCATTTGGTGAGGAAGAAGAATGCAATAGTACTGAATATTATCAAACAAAAATAAAACAAACATGATCAAACCAGAACAGTGGATGCTACTAGCTATAGAATTGAATTTCCACATAACCATAAATATTCCAAATGTGATGGCATGATATACTTATACAAAGGAGTAGTAGGGTGTCCATTCAACAGTTGACACAATATTATGATTGTAAAAATGAAACACCACAAATCAAAAAAAAAAAAAAAACAATTTCAGATTAAAACAATTTATGAAAAGAAAAATCAGATTAAAATAGATTAGAAAGGAACATCATCAAACAAATGAAGAGTGATGCTCATTTGGTGAGGAAGAAACATGCAATAGTACTGAACATCATCAAACAAAATTAAGGCAAACATGATCAAACAGGAACAGTGGAGGCTACTACCTATAGAAAAACCCAAACCTAAAGATATTTTAGCAAGACAACCATCTCAATTTCATATAAACACATGGAGATGCAACAAACTGAAAAAATAACCAAACACTCCGAAGTCACGGAAGTGGGACCACTTCCGTGACTTCGGTCCCCAAATCCGCGAAACAAACACGCCCTAAGTGTCCACTTCTTCCCATTTCGGGAAATAGGGACTTCCACCCACTTCGCCCACTTCAGAACTTCCGGGCACTTACGTGCAAGTCAATGCCCTCTTTAATGCCCTCCAATTTATTATCAAAGCCCTTTTATAAACCATATAAATCAATTTACTTTATAAGACAAATAAAATTAAAATCAGTTAAAAAATTTCAAAAAGAAAAAACAAAGAACGAATGAACGAACGATCCGAATATGAACATTTTGCTGCGCCTCCTATGGATGATATTGAATCTGTACACTGTCTGCTTTTATTTTTTATTTTCCAAATTTCTTCTTTTTCTAAGATTGTACAGTTATCGCCGGAGCTGTGATGCTGCACGCCTCCTCAGCAGCAAGCCATCGTCGGCAAATGCGCCCCAGCGAAGCTGCCTTCCGGCGCGCCCGCGGCGAGCCGGAGCTCATGACCTCGCAGATTGCCCACTCAATCCCAGGTGTCATCATGATCTCTGCCACCGCAGCGCCGCAAGTTCGCCGGCTGAGCAAAACTAGCGCCGCTGCCGTGTTCTCCTGCGCCAACTCAGATCCATGCCTCAAAACCCTGACGAGCTTGGAAATCGACCCTTCGGCAGCCACCAAGGATGAAGCGCCGCCCCGCTTCGCGATGGCGGCCAGCACAGCCGTCGCCTCCTCTGTCATCTCGGGGTCACCGAGCGCCTTCAGCGCCACCAACACCGCACCAGATTCTACCACTCTCGCGATGTTCGCCCGCTCGCCGGCCAATGCCAGCACGGCGGACAATGCGTCCTTCCTTGCGCTGCTGGTAGGCCCCACCTTGGCGAGATTAACCAATTCATCCACGACACGTGGATTCCGGCCTAACCTTCTCCTGTACGAGTGATTAACCGATAAGCTCTGCAATGTGGCCGCCGCATTCTGCTTAGCTTGCCACGTGGCACCATCGGAGAGCACGCGAACGAGAGTGTCGAGCCCTCCGTCCGCGTGCATAATTCGCCGTTTGTTGGAGTCGAGGATTGAGAGGTTGAGCAGCGCCGTGACGGCGTTGAGCTGCAGGCTCGGCTCGTTGTCGCCGAGAAACGGGAGGAGAAGCGGGATGACGCCTGCTTCGGCCGCGAAGGCTCTGTTCTCCGAGCAGGTCTTCGTCAACTGGCGTAGTTCGTGGACCACGCGGTTTGCCGCCTCGGTTGACTGCGCCGCCGCAAGTTTCTCCACAAGGAACGAAGCCGTCATTCTCGCCGCCTCTAGCGCGGCTTTGTTTGAGCTGAGGCTGTTGTTCGTTTCCATGTTTCCGGATTCCGTAGAATCATATGGCACGTTCTCCTCGCGGCACCAGCTAGAAATCAGGTTCTTGAGTGCGCGGTTCGAGACGAGATTGGAATGCGCCAAGGCCTGTCCCGTTTTGGGGCACGTGGAATGACCCGATGTGATCCATCGGGTAATAGACTCCCGATCGTAGGTCTGTCCACTTGCCACGACCACGGGATCTCGCATAAGGTCGAGTGATATCGGGCAGCGGAAGTCGTCAGGGATGACCGGATTCGCTGGGGGAAACGCGGGTTTCTCGGCAGAAACGGATCTGGGAGTGGAGGCACCGAAGAGAACACATTTGGTGTAGCGGACGAGGCCGACGAGAGCGAACATCTCGGAAGTCAAATTCTCGGCGACCCGCTCGCCGATCTCGCGCTCCAGACACTCGATCTCGTCCCTGCAGCTTCTTGAATCGTCGAGCCCCAACCGATCGAAGATCTTCTCGAGCCTCGCCCTATCCGGCACGATCTCGTTCTCGATCTCACGGATCATTTCCAGGATCTCCAGCCGGAGTGACTCTTCACCTGTATCGGACGGCGGATCCGATCGTCGACACTGGCGGCGAAGGAGATCGACGAGTTCCCGCACTTCCTCGCTGAGATCGAGCTCCATCGTAGGAAGTATATCAAGCAGGGTGGAGAGATCGAGAGTAAGCTCATAGAAATCGTTGGAGAGATTCGGATTGGAGGAGGAGACGCATGCGACTGCGAGCAGAGCAGTCGCCGAGAAGCGCCTTGAGCCGCCGGAGAACGACGAGGATCTCCTTAAAGCACAGCACGGCGGAGCTGGGAAGGCTTGGTATCCGATCACGCAGGAGGTCCTCGAAGACAACGGAGAGAAGCCGGATCTTGCGGGCTATGGAAGCGAACCCGCGGCGAAGAATGTTACCAGGGGGATCTGATAGAGCGATCTCCCTGGATAACCGGAGAAGAGACCGGAGAAGATCCTCATCTGACAAGGACGGGGAGGAAGGAGGCGACGGGAGACGAATCGGCATGGGAAACAAAGACACCGCCATTGAAGGCGAACCCAAAGCTTCAAAAGAGAGCTGCTGGAGTTCGCTTCTTCTCTAATTAATTTGATACCTAATTTCCGGAATTAATATATATATATATTATAATTTTCGTGTTGCGTGTAACGGTGCAGTGAGCTGGTGCCGTGTTGGAAGCATCGGCGGGTCTTTATTTTTATAATATACTCCTTTACGCGTTACCGTTAGATGAAACGAATCGACGGTGATGATGAGTCTGGTCAGCTGGAGCACACTTGGCCTGACCAAGTTGGCAAAAATTGGGTCCGTGTTTTCAACTCTCTTCTGGTGGGTCTTGACAATAGAGGAATAGCTGGCAGCATCAACTATGAGGAATTTTGGATGGGATAAAATTGGATTTTAGAAATAGTATGTGAACATTCCACCGGACGAAATAATTTAATGAGGAAAGAGGGAGGAAAGAACTGGTGTGGATCCAAATAGCGTGGGGATTGTAGCACTGCAGGGCCCTCTCAGTTGCTTCCAACCGCTGCTGCTCTGCTGGTGGTGGTAGTTGTGACGTTACACATAATATATGTGCCTAGGTTTTGGTTTTCGAACGTGCGTGTTTATATTACAAATGTCTTTAACTGTCGTGTCGTGTTGAAATTTGGGGCGGATGCTTTCAGAGATTGGAGGGTAGAGTTGATCAGTTTTGTGACTTTAATTAAGGAGAGGTCATTGACGTGTTAGGATAAGCACACGTCTGATCTTTAACATGGGATTCGTCTTTGTTTCAAAATGCAGCCACCGGGTTCTTTTTTTAGAGTCCTAATAGGCTGCTAGCTCTACCGTCCTAGACTTAGTCAACAATGGCTTCCAAAGCTCTCCCTACTTTTAATACCTATATACACATTTTTTTTTTTTGATGCACATGATAAATTTGTGACTCCCTTTAATATTCGCCTGAATTAGGTATTTATTTGCTCAATCTGGTTGAGTTGCTCCTCCTTAACTTTTGATTAACAACAGCCTGTGTGACTGATTAAGCCCTTGTTTGATTCAAAGGGGGTTTGAAACTTTGGAGGGGAGGGGTGAGGGGGAGTTTGGAGGGGAGGGATTTGAAGGGTTTTGAAAAATTTTATATTTGGTTTAATAGGGGAGTGAGAAGGAGAAATCTTTTGTTTTATTTGGTTGTAAGTAAGAGTGAGAAGGAGTATAATGTGCATTTGACCAATTTACCCTTTAGTATTAAATAAATAATGATAATATTTGATTGGAGGAAAGAGTGAAAAAAATGTAATGTGTATTCTAAAAGTTATATGAATTTTAGTATAATTAATACTAATTATTAAACCAATACAATTTTTATTATTATTAATTATATTAGTATAAAAGTTAGTATTAAACTAATTAATATTAATTATATTAAATATATTAATTATATTAATTTAAGTATAATTAATATTAATTATTAAAACAATACAAATTTTATTATTATTAATTATATTAGTATAAAAGTTAAAATTAGATTAATTAATATCAATTATATTAAAACTAGTATAAAAGCTAGGACTTAGATGAAATTTTAAAAATAAGTGGAGGGCAAGATGATATTTTCAAGTGATTTTTTGAGTTTAAAAAATGAAAATTTTCCCACCCTTCCAAAAAACCTCCATTTGGGGGAGTGGAAAATGAGGAGTTTTGAGGGATTTGTCACCCCTCCACACCCCTCCTCACCCCTCCAAAAACCTCCAACCAAACAAAGGGCCATATCTATCTCCGGTGATGGAAATGGAATGTAGTGACTAGATGCTGGTGATATATAAGAGCCAGTTGGTTGTATATGTTAGTGCAACTGCACTAGGATGGCATCATTTGACACACCAAGTCAATGTGGTTCAAGTCCGTGACTCAAGTGTTTTGAAGACCACATCAAAGTGCACGAGGAGATCTTTGGTTGGATCATGCTATTGGAAGCATCAACATTGAAGGTGATTGGAGATTGGAGGATGATTGAAGATCACATACAAATCTAGAATGGTTGATTGAAGATTGGTGGAAGATGCCATGCAGCTTGATAAGGCAACTTCAATCAAGTGGCCATGCAATGGTGATTTGACATGCACAAGATTACATGCAAATGGGCCACATAATCTCAGCTGATTGGTGACTAATTAGAAACAAATGCAGCTGATTGATGACAGATTTGGCAATCAAGATTGATTCTCAAGGTGCTACATTGAAGCCAAATCAAAACCATTTGACAAAGCAAACATGGTGGATCGTGAAGGCTGAGTATGCGATGGAGAGGTGGATCGGCTAGTCGCGTGTCGAGGATCAGGAGGATCACGCTTGATGGGCTTCGGGACTCAACCCGGGGAGGGTTGGAGGTCATATTTGAAGTCGAAGGTGTCGCGATGGGTGTTGTAGCCTTAGTCGAAATCTGCCGGTAATAGTATTTGCAGACTTGTGTTACAACGAGTTGCAACAACGAATGGAAGGAGTCTAATTACGGAATCTGTGAGAGAATCACGAAGGTGGAGGGATGTGTCTTTGTGATGGCGTGAAAGCGGGGGTGGACACATTATATAAGGCCAGGAACTCGAGGATTAGGGTGAGCCCGGTAGTAGTCCTTGGTAGGAAGGGTGATCGTGGTCACTTGTTGTAATCGAGGAGAGAAGGTGCTTATGTTGTGAGAGAGTGAGGAACTCACTGCACTCCTTGTTTTCCCTACACTTTTTATTGGCCATCTTCTCGGGCATGGCCCCAGGATGTAGGCATTGTTGCTTGTTGGGTTCTCTACCAACTCCCCGGTGTCTCCTTTCATGTGTGTTTGCTTGTTTGCTCCTGTGTGAATGTTCTTGTTATTCCCTTCTCAACAGTATGTGAGTAGTGAGTTACAACCTGTGTTGTAACACAAGGCACGACAGGCGAACAACCCGTCCAGAACTTACAGTATAGGTTGGGGGTGGACCAAGGGGCTCCCAAGCCATCATCCATCAAACACAAATATTGAACCTATTCGTGCCAGCTCCACTTGCATAACTTGTAAATAAATCATCCCTTATAAATTTAAATTGTTGCCTGCCACAGCAAGGGACTATCTTGTTGATTTCAGTTGGAGCCCAAGTCCATTTCACAACTATTAGTAGCTACTACAAGAAAATTGTAGTTTAGAAATAGCAATTTCCGTTTTTCCTAATTCAGTTTAGAAACGGATTAGAAACGGAAAATTTTCGTTTCTAAAAAGCTCGTTGCGAATTTATTAGCAACGGAAAAAATAGTCCGTTTCTAAATTTAGAAAAGGATTTGCAACGGAATAAAGTCCGTTTCTAAATTCAGAAACGTTTCAAATCCGTTTCTAAATTCTGAAACGGATTTGAAACCAAATATATTATCTTTTAAGTTTGTTTTTAGTATTAGAAACAAAAATGATTTTGTTTCAAATCCATTTTTTAAGTTAAAATATTAAAAAATATATATTTTAAAACACATTGATTTCTTTCTAATCCGTTTCTAAATCCTAAGACCAAAAAATAATAATAATATTTTCATTTTGGTAATTCATAAAAATAACATATGTTACAACAAATTTGTTCAACCAACAATGCTGACAACCGATAATTCCATTAATTCATAAGAAGCATAGTTGAAAAGAAGTAAATTAATTGGAGATAAACATAGTTGGCATAATAAGCACAACAAGAAGATTTATAAATTTGTTACATTTCATCATCCAAATGGAACCAAAAATGGTATTTCATAACAAGATGGTGATACGCATTCAACCACAAGCTGAAACAATAAGAAAAAACAAACATGACATCTCAAGACAACCAAATAGAACAAAGATTTATACCGCGAGTCTATTTGCCATCCCAGCCTCCAACAATTCTTCCCTCATAGCCTGGTTCAAATTGGCAGAAGCGAGCTTCTTCACTTCACTTTTCAAGTTATCCGTATTAGACTTTTACTCCCTCATCTTCGCAAGTAATGCGGTCTTCACCCTTGGTTGCAAACTCCTAGCCTCCATATCCATCTTTCGTATCTAAACAAATATAGATCACACCATGAAAACTCCATAGAAATTCAGAAAGAAAAAGAAACATTGACATCATCACAATAAAGCAATTACCGGAGCTGTTGACAATGAAAAGTCTTACTGTGTCCACTTGAATTTTTCTTTTCGTATAGAATTATTATTTGCGCCGCATCAATCATGACTTGAGCAACAAAAAACTTTCGTTAATTAGATCTGAAGAAGATATTAAATTCATGAATAGTTAATTGGACAATAAAATTTGTGTTTCAATAACAAGATAATAATTCAACAAAGAAGTTGTGACCTTTCTTAGTGATGGTCTCAAAGAGCTATTATTCATGCATCACACTTTGCCTGTGAACATTCCTAAATCTTGAGTTAATCTCGGGGCAAATTCTCAGTTAGCATCTTAGTTTTGACCAATGACTTGTCCTAATTAGTTAGTCTGGATAAACTCTAGTTGCTTATCACAAGACTAGAAGGTCAGAAGAGTTGGCTTGAATGTAATCTATAATATGATTGTGTACTTAAATTTACTACACTTGATTGTCAATGAATTATTCAGGCTTGAATCTAATCTAGCTGTGATAGAAGACTAATTAAGAAAATAAACAACAAAGTACACTACCTATTTGAATTCAACTTCATTAATTCATATCCGATCGATTCAAGGATATATATAAAATAAATCAAATGCGATTTAAGTTCATAATGTGTATGAACAAATATACAATTCATCAGCAAAATGGAACAGAGCATACCGAGATGCACATAGACATCGATCTTGCCCGTTATTTGTGTAGATCCCAAAGGCGACAAGCTCAGTCACCAAGATAATACTCACGATGGCACTCGAATAGCCAGTACACGAGCAATTCGTCGAACACCTAGCTCTGCACTCATCCATAGTAGAAGAGAATAGAATAGGCCATAAAATTGTCACAACCAACCTTAGACTTCATTGCTGATTCCAAATCTGTGAACCATTTATAGAACTGCAGAGTAGAAGACCATAGAATAGGCCAGTAGTTCAAAAGCACAAAAAACTCAAGTACCAAATGTCATGGGAACACCTACCTGGTGAGTATTCACAAAAACGGCATCCACAACCCCAGACTCCTCCGAACTCGCATCTTTCTCAGAAACCATAACAGCCCCATCCTTTCCCAAGCTCTTCTGCTTCTGAGATCGCACCCAATCAATCAGATAAACAGAATGCAGGAGCATAGATCCAACAACACAGAATACAGGAGCATAGTGTTGGACTTCTCACAGGATTGAGTCATCTTTGAAGATCAAAAGACACAAACAGCAGGGCTTCAACTTATGGAGAAATTGCAAGTAATCAAGCTATGATTTATGGGAGCTTTCGGACAAAATAATGGAGAAGAAGAAGAGATTCAATTTCATTGATGAAGAATGAATGTGTAATTAAGAATTGATCGTAAACATTACAAAGCTATATATATGGTTCTTCTTCAGTAATACAATCATGTGCAAAATAAATTGATTAGTTGGCTAACAGAAATTGTAACTAATTTAACTACTGACGTGTCTAAATTGTCTTGATGGTGTGGCTCAAATAACTTTCAAGCTGCATAACTTTCTTAACTACCTTTCAGTGTCCTTTGAATCTCAACATCATCTGAAAACAAACCAGGATTTAATTATGAATCTCCAATACCCCCCTCAAGTTGGAGGGTGTGAGGAAGCTTGGGACACCCCCAACTTGGAGACACTACAAGAATGAAGACATATAGTGACGATTTTTTTTGCTTGGCAATCATTTAAGTCACTTAAATATAAAGTTTCTTGTGACGAAATAATTATGTGGCACACTTGTTTGATTTAATTGTGATGACTTGTTTGTATGTCACTAATATATTAGTAATTGTGACGCTTTAAGGCCTTTCACAAATGAGTTGTCACAATTAATACATTAATAGTGTTGAAAATTGTTTTATCACAATAAAATTGTCACTAATAATGTAGATACTTTTGTGATCTAGAATTTTTGTATAAATGAAGTATATTTGTGACGAAACGTATTTGTAACACTATTATTTCTATTTGTTGTGATGAGAAAGTGGTTTGCCACCAAATTTAATAATCTTTTGTGACGAATAGTACCATTATAAAATGTAATTGTGACCAATCATATTTTAGTCACTATTATTTTCAACTCTTGTGGCCAGGGAAAGTTGTTTGTCACATAATCCATTACTTTTTGTGACTAATATTTTCTTCAATAAAAATCCCACTAGCTAATAAGGTTGTGCATGGTCCGATCCGGTCCCAAACTTGTCTTGGAGGCAGGATCAAGCCGATTTAACCAGTTTGAAAAAATTTGGATCGGACCGGACCAAATAAGAGAGGAAAAACCAAACTGGTCCAAGCCGTTTTGGACTAGTCCGGTCTATTCCGGTCCCACTTATTCAAGTTAAATATTTATTCCTAGTGTACAAGCAGTTGGTTTGCCTAAGTGGTTAAGGGGAAGACTAAAGATGTGCGCATTGGTTCGAACCCCTTAATTTTTTTTAGTTGCCATCTCTTAAAAAAAATAAAACAGATTTTCAATAATATTATATAATTTTTTATTTTATTTTTATTTTACTTGCAACCTTTAAACTAAAATTTATATTTTTAACCAAAGTTAAAGGTAAAACCTCTATTTATAATATATGTAAAGTGATTATTTTGATATTTTTATATATTATTTTTTTTATTTAATTCTTTTTCATATTCTCAAACCACCCCAAGGGGTATATTATGTATGGTAGAGGGGTGGGGTAGGCAAAACGCCGCCAAGTTGCCATCCCTAGGTTGGACCACTTGGGTCAATTATGCATAGCCTTACCGCTTTTTAAAGCGAGAGGTTATTCCACACTGAACCTTCGACTCTGGGTACAAGCTGACAACTTTATTGTTACGCCAACGCTCCTCTTCAGGTCACAAAATTCATGATGTTTTGTGACTATAAGGAGAATTCTTTCTATGCTGGATAAAAATTCTTCAAAGTAGTATTTAATTTATCTCATAATAACAAGTGTATAATTTTTGTATGAAAAATCTTGTTAAAGATTGTATTCATTTACAATGTACCAATTTAGTCGTAATATTGATGGCATTTTGATTGAGTTTCTCTAATGATGTATTGTATTTCCATCAAAGTTCATACCCCTTGTCTATTGTTCTTGTGGGAGTTGGTGATGGGCCTTGGGAAGGCATGAGGAAATTTGATGACAGTATTCCTGCTAGAGACTTTGACAATTTTCAGGTACTAAAATATAATTTCAAAGTATCTTTCCATATAGGAGAAGAATAAGATTAATTTGTTGAGAGCTTATCATCCTTGGAGTTCATTTGATAATATTGTTATTCCTAACAAATAAAAAACATAAGCAGACCTGAAATATAAGTAAACAGAACCGGAATTACTTTATTGAAAAATCTACTTGGTTAAAAACTTTATCTTTTCACAAAAGTTTAGCAAATATGTTTAAGTTAAAATCAAAGTACCTGAAATCCTCTAGAGCTCACTTTTAGCACAGACCAGAGTTTGAAAAAGGTAAGAAACAAAAAAATAGAGAAAATTGAGGAAATTGAGAAGAGAGAAGCCAAACAGAAAAACAGATAACATATAAACAGAAATCTAAGTATGTTCCAATAGTTGCAGTACATTGTGTTTCTCCATGACTAAAATGGGGAGAAGACAGATTAAAACAAAAATGTCCCAACAATCTCCTCATAGAACTCGAATTTTTGTAATATGATTGAATATTTGGATGCTAAAAGTACAATGAGATAAAAGGTTAGAGAAAAAAAAATATTCAAAGTGTTAATGTTATTTTTTTGTAAAAAAATTAGTGAATCAATAAAAGAGAAAAGAACAAAGTTAAAATGAAAGTTCCTAGTAGCAAGATTAAGCCAATGTCTTCAAAGGCACCCTCTCTGAGATTAGAACACAAATGGAGATCATTTTCAGCATCCAACTCTGGAAAAGGTAAGAAATAAAATGTAAGAAAGTTAGAAGAGAGAAATGGTAAAGTTATATGTTTCTCCCACATATAAATTTTGAAAGTTTTAATTTCAAAACTATCTGATTCTTTTATTCAATTTCAGCTTTGATTTCAAATGCAGTTTGTGAATTTCACTTCAATCATGGAGAAGCAAACTAGCCCAGAGGAGAAAGAAGCCTCCTTTGCTCTTGCTGCTCTCATGGAGGTTCCTTTCCAGTACAAAGCAAGCATGGAACTTGGCATTCTTGGGTATATATGTTAAATAATTTAAACCACTTGATGTTTCTTTAATTTGTTCTTCATTCTGATTATACACTATGTTTTGCATGTGGTCTGAAAAAAGTCATGTAACTGGGAAGGCCAAAAGGGTTAACCCTCGTCCACCTCCTGTTCCTTTCGCTCGAAGACAACATTCATTAACTGCAAATGCAACTGCAACTGCAACTGCAAGCAGTGATTCTCCACAATCAAGCAATGGAGATCAGAACAAGGTATAAACTAAATATTACTTTTACTTTGATCATGTTTGTTTGCATAAAGAATTTGAGGGAGATGTTCACTTTGATCTCATGGTTCTTTTTCTGAATTGTAGACTTGCACCATTTGCTTGACAAATGAAAAAGACATGGCTTTTGGGTGTGGCCATATGGTAAGATACAACTAGTGCTTATTAAGGAATGAGTTAATTTAAAAAGAGATGACAATCTTGTGTTTGATTGCAGTGTTGCAGAGAATGTGCCCAAAACTTGTCAATATGTCATATCTGCCGTGCAACTATTCGATCACGTATCAGGTTATATTCTGGATGATTTCAACCAAAATTATTCACAGGCTTAAGGCTTGAAGATAATAATGTACATCTTAGTCATGTATGAGTTATCATAAATTTCTGATGTACAGAAAAGAATTTCGACATCCAAGTAATTTGCATTTTGCTTCAATGTCAGCAGTACAAAACATACAGGGAAAAAAAATCTGTATTTTCAGATTAAATCCTCAAGTTCTATTGTTTTATTTATTTATTTATTTTAATAACAGTAAATAAACTACATTAATTTATTACTAACAAAAGGGTGTTACATAGTACAACTGAACAACTGCTGATAATAGAGGCGTGAGTGCCCCTTTACATAGATAATCGACTATTCAAAGTCATTGCCCTAGGCAACGCTAGTCGCCTAGGAACTACTGAGGATCCTCTCGGGTGAATATCAAGTTTCTCTTAATAAGCGACTCCACCGCCACTAGCTTTGGCTACTTGGCCACATTAGTTGCATCAAATCAAAAGAGCAAAAGGAAATCAATATCATGAGTTAGTTTTGAATAATCATGTTGTTTATTACAAAACTATTATTTATTCTTCTTCAGCCAGAGGTTTCATACAATAACAACTCCCACCCCATTCGTAATATTTTGTCAATGAGGATGGTAGTGGGGACAGAGCCCCAAATATCTTGCATCGATTGGGGTGTAGACCCTAGTAGCTAGGTTACAGAAATGTCTCTAGACACAATGACGAACAAACAGAGCAAGAACAAGTGATTTATGGATTCATTTTCTCTATTGCATAGGTAACTTAGCGTCTTGAACCCTCTCTACTTGCACTTAGCTAGGTTGTTTGGGATAAGAATTTTGTCATCACGTGCCAACGAAACAAATAGTATGATTTTTAATAGGAATGGATGCTTCCAGAATGACTTAGGGATGACACATAGCCGTCAATTAGGATCCAGTAGAGTGAGTTCACTTGGAATAATTTGGAGTGTGTTAGCCTCCATCTTCTAGTATTTGGGCTAGTACTTAATAATCCGGCCAGGTGCCCTAGAGGCAATGGTAATATGTGAAGCCTTCATTAGTTAATGGTCCCGATTGCAGGATGGGAGTTCCTTATTGGATATTGGACTATGCCGCTTCTACTGAGATTGTACCTCTTCCAACGAAGTCTTAGTGAGGGCCAAAGGTTTCATGGGGATTGGCCATCAATCTAGTTGTGAAGCTAACAATTGAGAGAAGTGCTATTGCCATCGGTGGATATAACATTTGCCAAAACTAGTGCTCTGTGTTGGCATATACCCTTTCAGAAGAAAGAAGCACTTGCCTGAATAAGCCAATGAGAGTCTATGAATGATCTTCTGATTTGGTGTATTTGAGGATCTTGAGACAGATACCAGCCTCTCCAGATAGGATTCTCCATCATCACTTTCCTAGTAGGTTGTCGTTGAAATGTTTAATTATATTGACGATCCCGCATCATCCTTGTTCCTTTGACTGGCAAGATGTCCCCAGCTGACCAATCTATAGAAATGAGATTTCTAATCTAGACTCATCTGAGGAAGTTCTTTCGAAGGGAGTCAATGTTTCAAATGACCCATTCAAGGAGATGGTAAATATAGACCTTGATGGTTTGGGATGGAAGTGAGGATTGACTTGAGTAGGGTGATTCGACCACTAAGAAATTAAGAGGAGTTGTTCTTTCGATATAATCATGCTCTTAATTTATCATTGAGCTTCAATCGATCCTCCTTCCTGGGTTTGTGCCCTGAGATAGCTAAACCCAAATACGTTAGATCGGAAAAGACCCAAGCGGGAAGTTCTATTGGTTTTAGGAAAATATCATTAAAACAACAACAAAAATATTACATGTTTAAGATCATCGTCTCGCTAATGAATCTAAATTTGTTTTTTTGTGAGAAATTTTCAGTGATTTACACTCTTTTGAATTGATTATAGCGTGCAAACTACTAATTCTATTCTCAATCAGAGAAAATAACTAAACACTACAATGACTTCGAGAAATGGGGAAACAAACTATAACTTTCCTTCTCATCCTTGTAATTTTTCTTGATACTTATCTATTCAAGGAGAGATCACATGCATGTAGCTTCCTTCATCTTAGTATACGGAGACATTGATTCAAAGGTAACCAATTTGATCATGAGCCACATGTCATATTGCAAGCTCTATAACTTCTTCCACTTTTCTGCCATTTAGTCTTAAAAAGGATTTTGCCAAGGGAATCTTAAATATATATCTTTCTTTTATTCCAAGATGAATGGAGATTTCTCTGTTCTCCTTTGATTACTTGCTCCAACAAACATCTCAATCTAAAATCTTGAATTTATTCAAAACTAAAAACTCAAGAGAGGCTTTGGATAAAGCATAAATAGATTTACTAACATGAAAATCATGTTTGGATTAAATATGTTATATAAATCATGTACGTATGTAAGGATGTCTTTTCAAGAGGTTGAATAAATTACAATCATCTAGCTATATTTAATTGAATATCATATATACATATATGTGGGTCAAAACATTGTTTATTGAATTAGTCATATTCAAATAATTACATTAAAATCCAAATCAATTCAAAACCAATAACCCAACCAGTTTTGACACCTTTTATACCAGTTTTGAATATCTGGTCAAAACATTGTTTATCCTTATATTACTTGTAGTGTTTTATTTTCTAAAACATATATATATATATATATATATATATATATATATATATATATATATATATATATATATATATATCTGGCGGCGCAAGGGTACATTCTGTGAGGAGGGGCCCGCATGAGGGTGGTAGCAACATGGGAGCAACAAGCGGCGGTCGCTCAACCCAACGTGGGGGCGGAGTCAGCTGGAGGCTAGGGTGGCGCTGAGGCGTGGGGTCGATCGGCGCCCGGCTAATAGTGTCCAGCCTACCACAAGTGCGGCCGACCCACTTTATCAGACCCCGTATAGGGCCTGGCCTCAAGGCCATGAAGCCTCAGCCCTATAGGAAAGTGATAAAGCGAGCCGGCCGGACTCTATCACTTCCACATATATATATATATATATACATACGGGGCTAATACTACTATGCGGCGGCCTTACTCTATGAAATGCGGTTATGCCGTTTTTGCTCCCACTTACACAGTGTTTTGAAGAAATCCAACCGTATGGATGGAAAGAACATCGAAAAATAAACTAGTATGTCAGTTTTTATACAATTTGAAAACTTGTAGGGTCTTCATTTTAAAGGGTGATATTTTGAACCGGTAAGATTTCAGTAAATTTTCACCCGTTAAGATGAAAACTCTACAAGTTCCCAAATTGTATGAAAATTGACATGCTAGCTTATTTTTCCATGTTCTTTCCATCCATACAATTGGAAATCCTTAAAACATTGCAGTAAGTCTTAAATGGGATAATGGCGCTTATTTGCAATGATAATCCTGGCTTTATAATATCACTCCCGTATATATATATATATATATATATATATATATATATATATATATACGCCTGACTCTCATTTTATAAGAGTGGGGATTTGATCCTAGGTTTGTCCATAAGAGAACCTCCAATCTTAACAATGGAGATGGATACCAATTGACATGTGGGCCGTGGTTTTTCTTAAACACATGATACACCCTTAATTAGCATGGAGCACTCAAAAAGCAATTAATCCCTCAAAAGCATTAAAAATTCTTTTGAGTCTAGTCCTTGGTCTGAACAAAAAGACTTTTTTGAGTCTTTTAGAAAAAACCAGCAAGCATGATATTTCGTAGTTCGTTTGAGTCCCACCAGGGTCATCACCTTTTAGAAAAAATACATGCATGTTTTTTTTTAGTTGCCATCTCTTAAAAAAAATAAAACAGATTTTCAATAATATTATATAATTTCTTATTTTATTTTTATTTGCTTGCAACCTTTAAACTAAAATTTACATTTTTAACCAAAGTTAAAGGTAAAACCTCTATTTATAATATATGTAAAGTGATTATTTTGATATTTTTATATATTATATTTTTTTAATTAATTTTTTTTTCATATTCTCAAATCAACTCAGAGGGTACATTATGTACTAAATTTTAGTTTATGATGTATTTTATATTTTATTTTATTAAAAATCTAATTATTTTGTTTAAATTTGAATATCTTGGAAATAATTCTTTTTGATACATGTTATTAAAAATTAAATAAAATTTTTGTTTATAAATTAAACATAAATTTACTTGCAATCCCAATAACATCATAATATACTTATAACATAATATTCTTAATTGCTTATTAGTTATTGGTAAATATCTTCTTGTTTTTTTAGAGGCTGAGCAATCCCATAGAAAGCGCGTTGCTTGAGGCGTGGTTTTGAACTCTTAACCTCTCTTTGTGAGAGAAAATACAATAGCCAACTTTCCTTGGTAGTCATGAGTAAATATTTGTTGAAAGTTGTCTCCGAATTCAAGTCAAATTCACTCGTTTAAGTCCTACTCTAATTATGATTAGAAATAAAATTAATTTAGAGATAGATGTTTAAGTCTTATAAGAAATAGTATTAGGTCATGTTAGAAATAGGATTGATTTAGTGATAAGTGTTTAAGTTATATATATTTATATCAAAATAAAAATTATCTCTGGCTAGCTAGATCATAAGTTCTCATTGTGGTTGTGTGTGGTGGAGAAAAGAGATCTTTGCTCCGCCACGTAAATCTTTTTGTCTTTTTTGTTTTTCTTGTAATTGTTTGTTTTACTTTGATTGATCTATTATCAAGATGATAATTAAAATAAAAATAAAATATTTCATGATCTTTCTTTTTGGTAATTTTCCTTTAATTAATTATACATGCTTTTTAATTTGTTCCCATACAGTATCATTCTTATGCACGTCAAGCTGGACCAAGCTGACACATGCATCTCGCACAAAACGTGAGCTCGCAAGAGAGCCAAATGTTCTCATGAAAACGAACTTCACCTCAAGACAACACACGTTATACACAAATCAAAGGCCGACAAATTAGACGATGAAACCAATGTTCCTACCACCATGCCATCGGTGAATCCAACTCCCTCCCGATGATACCTGCGCCCCCACCAACATTCTTGTCCTCTTCTACTCCCCACCAACCATAAAACTCTCTCCTTTTTTTTTTCTCCCATCTTTCTAAGTATATATACATACACAAACATACATAAAGAATAAAGGAAAAGCATGGAGTTGTTGGCCGGAGAGTTGGAGTTCCAAACAGTGGAGAAGTGCTCGTCCATCGGGAGAGACAAGCACACAGTGGTGGCGGACATGGACGGCACATTGCTATGTGGACGTAGCTCCTTTCCATACTTCGCATTGGTCGCATTTGAAGTCGGAGGAGTTCTCAGGCTATTGTTTCTTCTCCTCTTATCGCCGATCGCCGGGGTTTTATACTATGGCGCCAGTCTCGGAGTCTGCCGGGATTAAAGTGCTGATATTTGCGACTATGGCTGGAGTGAAGGTATCGGATATAGATTCTGTGGCACGAGCGGTGCTGCCGAAGTTCTACTCGATGGATCTTCATCCGGAGTCGTGGCGGGTGTTCTCGGCGTGCGGGAAGAGGTGCGTGCTGACGGCGAACCCGAGGGTGATGGTTGAGGCGTTTTTGAAGGAGTATTTGGGAGCTGATATGGTGATTGGGACGGAGATTGGGAGTTATAGAGGGAGGGCGACTGGGTTTGTGAGGTATCCGGGAGTGCTGGTTGGGAGTAATAAGGCTGCTGCATTGAGGGAGGTGTTTGGAGATAGCTCGCCGGAGATTGGGTTGGGGGATAGGAAAACTGACTTCCCTTTCATGAGTCTTTGCCAGGTTTGATAATACTTTGAATTTTTTTTCAGTTTTTGTTAATCTTTTTTCTTATTTATGATAATGCGGATTCGAGTCATAAAAACAATTTTTTACTTATAAAAAAAAATTAGGATAAAACTGGGTATATTAGAGCTAAGTGGTATGACTCTTCTTCGAATCCCACACATAATAGGAATTTTGTAGGACCGGACTTTTTCTTTATTGTTAATTGTTGTTTATTTGATGCATGGATGATAACTAGGGAGTGGTTAGGGGAACTAGTTAAATTAATTTAGGATGCATGAGGAAAAGCATGACAATCATGAAAATTGTTTGTTCTTGGATCATGCATGCATGCATGATTTCAACAGTTACAATATATATATGCAAGGGTTTTCTTTATTTCTTGCTTATATAAATCCTCCTTGTTAATTATATGCATGCATGATTTGATGACATTGGTAGGACAAAACCAAGGGAATGTCTTCTAAATTTTTTTATGTGTTCGGTAAACAGATTTATTTTTTTAATTAATATGATAAATCATTCAGTGTGTGTGACAACCAATTTTTTTTTATAAAAATTTAAATAAATTTAAATAAAATAATAATTACTTAATTATTTTGGAATACATAACATCGAGAAATGAGGATGAGTGGTAAATACATTTAGAAAATTAGAAATGAAACAGCATCCCAAGAAAAAGTCGTATTTACTTGCGATTGAAGATAAAATAAGAGAAAAATATTTAAGATTGTTTGAACACATGCATCGTAGACACTTAGGTGCCCCAAGTAAAAAATTTGATAGTTTAGTAATATATGATAAAAAGTATAATAGAGGTATGTTTAGGATTACATGGAAAAAGGTAGTGTCTAAAGGAGGCGCAATATTGGTAGGATTTTATTTTTGTGAATTGAGGCGTTGAGAAAGAATCCATATAAATGTAAGCCCAGGCCATCCAAAGTATGGGATTAAGGATTAATTATTGTTATTGTATACATATATGAATAATGAGCATGTGTGCATATATAATGAAGTTGTGAGCTTTTTTTAAATTACTTTATCATAAAAGGTTATTAAATTTAGTTGATATTTAAGATAAATTAAATAAACTTTCTTTTAAATATAATTTTGAAACTCATGCATGCATGCACACGTACGTACATACAGGAAGCATACGTAGTGCCGGCAATGTCGGACGTGGAGCCAGTGAGCCGAGACAAACTCCCAAAGCCCATCGTCTTCCACGACGGCCGCCTCGTCCAGAAACCCACACCCTTACTCGCCCTCCTCATCATCCTCTGGATCCCCGTCGGCTTCGTCCTCGCCTGCCTCCGCATCGCCGCCGGCGCCCTCCTCCCCATGCGCATCGTCCTCTACGCCTTCCGCTCCCTCGGCGTCCGCCTCTCCGTCCACGGCACCCCCCCTCCTCCTCCCAAGAAATCCACCGGCCAAACCGGC
Organism: Dioscorea zingiberensis; assembly: GCA_026586065.1. Taxonomy (NCBI): domain Eukaryota; kingdom Viridiplantae; phylum Streptophyta; class Magnoliopsida; order Dioscoreales; family Dioscoreaceae; genus Dioscorea; species Dioscorea zingiberensis. The sequence goes on along the minus strand of CM048821.1, from coordinate 6,920,963 downwards.
GTCCTCTTCATCTGCTCCCACCGCACCCTCCTCGACCCCATCATGCTCTCCGCCGCCGTCGGCCGCCCCATCGCCGCCGTCACCTACTCTGTCTCCCGCCTCTCCGAGATCCTCTCCCCGATCAAGACCGTCCGGCTCTCCCGCGACCGCGCCAAAGACGCCGCCATGATCAAACAACTCCTCTCCGAAGGCGACCTTGTCATCTGCCCGGAAGGCACCACCTGCCGGGAGCCATTCTTGCTGAGGTTCTCAGCTCTCTTCGCCGAGCTCACCGACGAGATAGTCCCGGTGGCCATGGCTAACAGGATGAGCATGTTCCATGGGACGACGGCTAGGGAGTTGGAAGGGATGGATCCGTTCTACTTCTTCATGAACCCTAGTCCTGCTTACGAGGTGACGTTCCTTAATAAGCTGCCTGAAGAGTTGACATGCAGTGCAGGGAAGGCGAGTGTTGATGTTGCTAATTATCTTCAGAGGATTATTGCTGCAAGCTTGTCTTATGAGTGCACTAGTTTTACAAGGAAGGATAAGTACAAGGCACTTGCAGGGAATGATGGCACTGTTACTGCTAAGAAGGTTGAAGGGGAGAAGATTATGGGTTGTTAGGGTTGGGAAGTGGTAGGAGTGTTTTTGAGGTGTTTTGGGTACTGCAGGTGGTCTTAATTAAGGCTATTTGCATTGTTGGTGGGTTAATTTGGTGTAATATATATATATATATATAATGTGGAAGAAATAATTAACAGTAGTAGTTAAGTATGGAGTAAGTGCTCCTTGATTTAATTTGTTTGGGGAATTGGAAATAAAGTGGATGAAAAGTTCAAAGAATTTATCATTTTGTTTGCATGAATGCATGGTGTAGTTTATATATGAATGATTTAATTTTGCTGTGGGTTAATAATTAAGCCTCTCAAACTTTTTGTAAAAAAACTAAATTCCATACTTTGTTGATATCCAAGTGATAATTTCTTTTCTTTTTTTTCGAGTACAAATATATGAAGATACATGCCAACCGCCACAATTAAAGGTCTATTGGTATCAGGGTTTTTTGTTAAGTAATATGAGTAGTAAAACCTATAGAAGATCCGGGTTCGAACCCCCTCCCTTATAAGGGGAGTGTCAGGCGAACGGATTTCTTTTAAGTCTCTGTGCTCCCGCATTGCCAAACTTGTACACATCCTCGACGTCCTTCCGGGGGTGCTTGTCATCTTAGTGAAAAATAAATACATATATGAAGACACATTAAACATTTGGTCCAATTAAGGTAATAGGTTTGATCGAGCCAAATACGTATGTGTGGTCTTAATTACTCCGTTGTAATGCCATCGAGGGCCTCATCGTCTAAAATATCTGTTGTGCTTAATTTCTCCTTGATGAAGGCTGTAAAATCCAGAGATTTTAGGGAATTATTTTAAATCTCCCTAATTATTTGTTTAATAAAAGAAAATTCCAAGAATGGAGAGTAATCGAAAATTTTGGGAATAAACTATCCCTAATTTCTTTAACTATTTAGTTAATTAAAGAAATTCCTCGTATTTGGAATTAGTTGGATTTTATATGAGAAGAGAGATTAATTTTAAGATTTATGATGGTTAAATAGAATTATAAATATATATATATATATATATATATATATATTAAGGAATGCATGCAAATTGGAGAAGAACGTTCATGCACGGTTGGAAGAATATAAAAAAAAGAAAATAACATATCTATATATATATATATATATATATATATATATTTGTTCAAATATGCATATGATTGCAAGGGATTTTAATGTCATATTAAAAGGGAAGAGGAAGTGCATGTGCATGGATGGAGAGTATATATATATATATAAATGAATAAAATAAGTAAAAGGAAATAATCCATCTACAGACCACGTGAATGGATGCATGTGTTACTTTATATATATATATATGGTTAAATTTATATATATATAATAAGGTATATAAATAGGGATACATATGGAAAGATATAGAAAGAGAGATTTCTGCCTTATCATATCGCGATCTTCGGCGGGCCAACAATAAAATCTGATCTCTTCCGCATGAAGGCCGAAATCAGAGGAAGGGATTCCCTTCCAATCCTTCATTAAATCCTATAAAAGAGTCTCCACTCCGAACCTACTTGTCGTCATTTGCAACTAAGAAAAGAGGAAGATGGGGAGGTTGAGAGGCGAGGGGGCTGGGCGAGCTCTGAACACAGTGCGCTTTGGGAGGGGCCCCATTACGGTCTGGGGGCCAGGAGGCAGTGGCCGGGAGAGCCACAGGAGGCTACAAAGGCGCGATCACTGTGAGAGTAAACTTAAGATCATTGTTAGATGGGATTCACGGGATTCACTCTTGTATGCTTTGACATGTAGTTAGATGCATGGTTGTGAGGATTACGATAAAACCTTGGCGGGGAGGACACCTTGATGTGTGTTTGCATGGTTGGGTTAAAAATGGGCATGCATGGTGTTCAAATCTCAGAAGGCATGTATAGAGTCAAATTTTTGATGATTTACTTAACTACCATGAAGGCCTGGGTGTTCTTAGATACCTGCATGCAAGAATTTAGGTTCAAGAGTTATGTTGGCTCAGAGAAGGAAGAGGCCTTTTATAAGTTCAATGGATACCAAGTTTCAATAAAAAGGACTTCATAGTAATAGTGGATGCATGTTTTCTTGGGTAGCCTTTGAGGTTGAAGGGTTTACGCCTGCTTTGTTTGATAATTTACCTGAGGAGTTGTGTCTGTCTCTGAGGTCCTGGGTTGAATATATATGTATATAGGTTCACAGAGAGTTGGGTTCAATAGTATGGTCTATGAATGGATGCTGGAATGTTAAGTAGTAACCTTAAGAAATAATGAGATCTTTGATAATTTAAAATGAAGTCTAGCTAGTAATAGATAATGGAGTCATTGCTGATGTGATCAAGTCTTAAGGAGCAAGGGATTAGTGGGTTTATTATGTGAATCCAAGACTTCATTTCATGTGGTGCTGCATAAGTAAGAAATTGTAATCTTGCGTTAAAGGAGGCGTTGTAGGCTTGTAGTGATTTTGAAAATTTAAAAAAAAAAAAAAAATTATTATTAAGATGTTATGTTCTCTGTTGAGGCTTGTGAGGGAACAGAGGGATGAATGTATGGAGAACTCTTTGAAAATGTTGAATGGTTGGCTGGTGAATGATAGGTTTTATTTTCTAAGGCTATATATGTAATGGATTCTTTAGTGGTTGTTGTTTGGGTTCTAATTATTGAGCATGAGGATTGGAAGAGGTTTGGGCTTTTGGCTCAGTTATTTGTCGGGTTAAACCCGGGTTTGAGAGGGTCTCGAACGTGCGATTTTAAGAATTTATATGTATGTGATGTTGGGTTAGTTGTTAATTGGGCCTTGGGTCGGCCTGATGAACAGTTGGTAAGGGTATTGATGATGATTATTTATGGAACCAATTTAAAGGGATTGGGTTTGTTAATGGCCGAGCCCATTAGTTTAGACATGCATTATAGGGGACATTATTACTTTAAAACACTCGAGCGTTTGTTGAGTGTGGACTTGTGGTTACCAGATATTGTGAGGGCGTGGAGCTTATTCGGGCGGTTCCTGGAACATTTGATTGGAATGCGATTAGAGGTAAGTACTCTTGCCTAGTACCCGCCCAGTGTGGGCTTTCTTGACTTTGCTGATTCATGTTTTTTGTAAGTGACTCTTGCCTAGCTCCCACCCAGAGATGGGTTTCTTTGGCATTCTTTTTACCTGGTATGGTATATCTTTTGCTGGCATCGTGACTGTGCTTGTTGATATGATTTGGATATCTGTTTTGATTCCCGGTATTCATGTTTTGTTTGATGTTCTTCCACATCTGTGGATTGGTTGATTGGACAAGTTGTTTTTGGATGCTCACTGAGCATGCCACCGTGGACCGGGACATTACTGTGCGACTCATGGTGCTTGTGTTTGGAATTGGGGTTGGTATGTCTCAAAGATCGGGTATGCGTACTCAGGAGCATAGCCACCTGTCGTCCGGCACTTGACCATTGAGGCACACGGCACTTGTGCTGACCGTGGAGGTGTGATTGGTCGGGCTTAGGGGGCCCCGTTTTGATTGACTCATTGTGTTGACTGATTGTCATGATTTGTCTATCTTGACTATTTGGACTGTGCTTATCGTGATTCTTCTGCAGGGTACTTACTGAGCTTTCCTTTCGAAAGCTCACTTCACTTTCTTTTTCTCTTCCAGGTTAAGAGGAATAGATGACTCAGGGTTGGAGCTGCGCATGGGACTGGGATAGGTTGGAGAGGTCTGAGGACCTCAGGTTGTGTGTGAGAGTATCACTTGTAGGACCCTTATAGGGCCTGACTTTATACAGAGCTTTGTAGGGTACCTGGAACCCTTCATGTTTTTTTTTTAATTCCGTTGTATAACTCTGATATTGTTCTTTATTATTAATGAACATTTGATTATTATTGTTATCTGCTTATCATTTTTAGGCCTTGTATTCGAGTGGGGCTCGTCTCCACTTGGATACGGCCGATCTGTCGACGTTCCCGAGGTCCCTGGAACCGGGTCGGGGCGTTACAAAGGCCAAGCAAGCTTTTCTTGATGGGGGATTCAAATGACACTAATTTTAGTTGTTAGCTTTTAATAAGAGAAAATCAATATTGTCACACGGATGGATTGGTTAGGGTACACACAACTCTCTTCTTTTTTTCTTACTTTTTTTTTTCTCCGGTAACTCTGACAGATACTACAGTAGTTTCAGCAGAACATTACATTAACTCTAACAATATATTGTTGGAAATTGTTGTTGCAGGAAGTGCTATGAACATGTTGAAGTTGTGACTGAGGCGTGCAGGTGCAGGATTAAAATGTCTACACTTGAAAGCATCAGTTGTGCGTCCACACGAGTTTGGAATTTCCAAGCCAAACTGGACCCGGATTTGCACCCCCCTGCGTATGCGTGCGTAAGAGAGCATGCCCACTAAACAAGGCTAACATGATACTAGTGGGAAACATATATAAAGAGGGTGCATGCTTTATAAATAGGCAATGTGGTACTACTCAACCTATAAACACTACAAGAAATCTGGCATTTCGCGTCGGTAATTTAGCGGCGGTTATATAAAACCGCCGCTAAACGAAACATTAGAGGCGGTTATGCTGGCGGTTTATTTGTCGGCCGCTAAATGAATGGTTTTAGCGGAGGTTTTTTTGTTAACCGCCTCTAATTACAAACATTCTGCGGTGGTTTACAAAAGACGCCGCTAAAGGTTTGTATTTAGCGGCGGTTGTATCAAAAATCGCCTCTAAATTCATACATGTAGAGGCGGTTTGTGTATAACTGCCGCAATGGTTTACATTATTTACCCGTGTCATCGTTCTAAAATCTTTCCTATAGCGGCAGTTGTATCTAACCGTCGCAAATGGTATACAGGTAGCGGCGGGTTTATTATAACCGCCGCTAGAGTGCAGCCTAATTTTTCAGTTCGCGCGTGCCTATCTCTGAAATTCCTAACCCTAAAATCTTAGGACTTCTTTCAGTCTCCCGCCTTAGAAGAAGCCTTCTTTCAGTCTCCCGCTCATCCGAATCGAGAACATCCCAACCCTAAATCTGAGAAGAAGGGTTGATAGCGCATCAGAAGCTGTAGATCGAGCGAGCTCGAAATCAGGAGATCCTAATTGGCATCGCGTATTAGCTGCTCCCTCGGGAGTCTCTTCTTCGTTATCGTCCATTGAGGTACTCATTTGCATTCTTATTCCTTTTTGGTTTCTATTTGGATAGATTTGGTTGCTAGATCTGAAAACAGCTTATTGTTGGGAATTTGCAATGGTTTTGGATCTTGGAGATCGGAATTAGTGGGTTTTCTTGATTGATTATTGTGGAAACATAAGTTATTTTTATGATTGATGTTATCTTTCTTACAGATCTGGTGGTTTTAGTATCTAACTAATTGTGGGTTTGATATTCATACATAAAGAAACTGAATTTTTGTGGGTTTCTTAGCTTTTCTTTTCTTCTTCTCTTTATGGATTTTGTTTGCTTGAATGTATTTCCTCACACGAAATCTTGTCTGCCATAGTTTGTCTATATAGCTCAAAGATTTCCCTAGTCTTTATAAGTTGTAAACCATAGTCACACTTTTTTGTTGTTCAATTTAAACATTAAACTGAACCAAACCTATCTAACAAGATATACTCAAGTTTTTAGGTTGAATCTAATCCATCTTAGTTTTTATTTTCTTACGTACTCTTTCTCTTTCTCTCTATGTATTTATTTCTTTGAATTTGAAGGCATGGATCTTCTTTCTGTTGCATTGCAATGGTAGATCCATTTATTTGCTCTTTTCTATTTTCTTTCTTTTTTTACCTCAAACTAAAGCCACACTTGCAGGACTATCTGATTTCCATTCTGATATTGCACCATTCTGATTTCCATTGGTGTGTGACAATGTATAAATCTTTTTGAACTTTAATTTTGTTGTCCATTGTGCATAATGATGGCTAGTGGTTGGATTTTTGTTCATAAATGGAATTGTTGAAGTGCCCATCTCAAGTTTCCTTCTAAAGCTTATAAGCTTTGGATCCTATCATTGTTCAGAGATAATAAAACTCTTCTATTACTATGAATTAACTATATCTTTGTTTTCAGGCCATGACAAGCTCCCCTTTTATCCCCGGTGCTCTAGAATTCATTGGGATATTGTTCTCTTGGGTATGTTTTCATATGCATCTCTATTGGAACATGTGATTATTTCTTCCATAAAAATTTTCGCCTTCTTACAAGTTGCCTCTATATTTCTACAGTGATTTATGTATCTGTACCTCCTACTCAAACCAGAAAGGTGTTCTTGGACTTGTTCATGAGGTTTGTTGTTTTGCATTTTGTATATTTTGTAATGTCTACATTTATAGATCGATCATAAATATAGTTTGTTATCTTTGTGGAGCTCTTTAGTTAGTTGATCTTTCTTAGGATTGGAGTGCAGTTTTGATCCTTTTCCTTCTTCCTTTTCCATTTTCAATTGAATAGCTTCAATTATATGTATGCATTAAGAAAAATAAATGTATTTCTTTTTATTTTTTGGCTTATTGTGCCATGCTTCTCTTGATAGGTTTGATGATTATGCAAATTCTTTATGATTGGATTTTGTTGAGTCATTGTTCTCTTTATCAAGCAATTCCTAATCTTAAATATATATGGTCCTGACAACAATAGGTTTCTTTTCTTTCTTTGGAATGCCATTTCCTTTTTCTTTTTTTTTTATGCTACCTCACTAGTCTGTGGAATTGGTCGCTGTAACATTGTAGAAGTGAGTGCAATGAATTTATGTTAAAACCAAGAGCTTGGAAATGTGAATGCAATTTATATTCGCTTTCTTTTTAATGATGAATATTGAACAGAAACATGGATTGGGAATGATTTGCGAACCTAAAAACATAGAGAGAGAATAGGGGGTGTTGTAGTTAATAGAAATGATTGTTTAATACCACAATTCAATTCGAAGATTATATCAATGTGTCAGTTTAGTGTACCAAGGAGCTCTTCTCAAGGTTTGGAATTGAATGTGATTCAAGGTCATTATTTCACTTCATTAAAATTTGCAAATAAAGGTGTCACGCCCCGACCCGATTTCCGGGACCTCGGAAACGTGAACAGACCGGCCGTACCCGAATGGAGACGAGCCCCACTCAGATACAAGGCCTAGATGAGTAACAGATAACACATAAAATCAGATTATATCTCAAAATGTCATATTAAAACATTTGCAGAGTTTCTACAACGGAATTAAAACCGATAAGGGTTAACATGCCCTACACACGGTCAAGGCCCTATAAGGGTCCTACAAGAATAACTTCTCACACAATAAGTACGAGGTCCTCAAACCTCAACAAAGTCAACCCGCTCCCTCGCAGCTCCCGAGTCCAAGTCACCTACTCCTCGGAACCTGAAAAGAATAAGGGAAGCAAGTGCATGAGCTTTCGAAAGGAAAGCCCAGTAAGTACCCCGCTGGAATTTCAATGAAAATCCAAAGCAACACAGATGATACAAGAAAAGTCAAATATGAGCAATTCAAAGATCACCAATCCACCCAAACAGGGCCACGCCCCGCACAAACCAAACCCTGGGAGTCTACCATAACAACGATAGGGCTCCTATCCAAGAGATCTCAACAAAATACTCCTAAGAGTTCACAAGGCATCTCCCTAGTCGGTTATTCACCCGATATCGACCCTCGGTCCATGGTCTAGTAGTGCTACTAAACATAGGCGTATTTTGTCGGTATATCATCCCAATCGACGGAAAACAAAGATTTACAAATTTCACCATGGCGGAAACAAAGATTTACCAGTTATTACCCCTACTGGCGGGAAACAAAGACTTACCAGCGTTTTACCCCACTGGCGGGAAACAAAGAATACGAGGATGGGAGAATCCTTGAAACGGCATAGTTGGTGTATACTTTCCTGGCCAGCGCACAAGCTCACGTGATTCCACGGCTACGTGCCGGTCAACAGGTAGGCACACTCAACACTCACAAGCATACCCTACAGGATGCTAACCTCTCGACAAGCATACACAAACATCGAAGTAGATGTTCAAGAGAACAAAAACGAGTGCATGAAATCATATCAAATTATGATATCGATGAGTCAATACCCCCAAAGGGGCATACAGGCATGCATGAGCAGGGAAACAAACTTCCAAGGCATGAAAAGTAACGTGCACAAGCACGAAGTCAAGAAATAAATATCCAAGGAATCCAATAAGCATGCATACGAATGATCTACAAGGAAACAATCCTCCAAGGAGAGAGGCAAAAGTACTTACCTCCTTCTCGAGCTAGAAGCCTCTCCTAGACTCCTCTTGAAAAGCCTCTAAGTATCTCCGAGAAAATCTGATAATAGAGTTTCTATTAGAGTTAAAGTTCTAATAAAACCCTATGACTCTAATTACACATGCATGACTCTCGTTCTCGTTGGGCCTAGGCCCACTAACGGGTCCTAAAGACCATCTCTCCGAGTTCTGGTCCTTATCCTCTGTTTCCATGTCCTTTAGTTGACTCTAGACCTAACTGGTCAACCTGGTCAACCCTTCGTACGTTTGTCGAGTCTGAACACAATTTAGTCATCTCTAGACGTTCAAGTTGAATTGGGCCCATTTCGAGCCCATTACACATTCTAGCTTGGCCTTGGCCCTTTTTAAACTAAGAAAGGGCATTTTAGTCATTTGGGTAACTCATGACCCTAGGGTGTGTGGTCATACCCTGTCTAGGGTTTAGTTTTCCTCAGTCAACATTCCTTTGTCTAATTATCAAAGCTGGTTTTGTTAATCCATTTGAGCCCAGCCCATTGGGCTTCCAAACCCAATCTTATGTGACTGATCCAAGTCTGTTAATACTTACTTACTCGACCTTAGTATCTTAAGAACTTTTAATCAAACTTTGACTAAATTCTTGGTGTAACACAACTTAGGTCTTATAAATTCCAATGAATTATTTAGTAACCTTACTAAATAATTTCTTTGTAACTATACAACTTAATCTTGTCACATTTCCTAAGTTCCACAATTATATAACTAATTGTCACAGTACAATAGTTCAATAGTGTTATTCTTTCATCAACCTAATTAATCGATCTTTTAACTAGGTTCATGACTTAGTTCTAATCAAACTTAGTCTAACCATTCTCATTCACTAACTAGACAATTTAATTAATCTAACTATACCCCGTTAGATTAATCAAATGTCTCGCCTTAATAGATTGAAAACTAACCTATTGTTTTTTTTTTCCTTTTCATTAGTTAACCACTATCTAGTTGGTTAACTAATTATTTTCCAAGGAGAATAATTTATTTATTATCCTCATGTTTAAAATTATTTGTCACATTATCAAAACTCATTAGACTTTTCATATCTAATTATTTGATTAATCTTAATCAAACTAATTAAATATTTAATCCAATAAAGTGTGACACTTTAAATATCATGATTGTAAATAATCATTTAAATCATCATACCATCAAAATCAAATACTAGGATTATATAAATCAATCAATGATCATTTCATTAAAAATCATACTTTTTTTTAATTTTTCTCAATTAAATAAAACTGATAACTAAATAATAAAAATAATTATTAAAAATTATTTTCTTTTAATTCTTCTTCTTCTTTCTCGTTCTCTCTCTCTCTCAGCCGAGGAACTCCACGACTCTGGCTCCCCTCTCCGGCCACACCGAGGACCTGCCCGCGCTCGGTTCCCTTTGCAGAGGATCCCACGACCCCGGCCGGTTCCTTTGGAGCGCCGCCGTTCCCTCCTCCCCGCTGGAATTTCCGTAATGGCCCCGGCCGGCCTTATATCATCGTCTCCGGCGAGGTTCTCACGGCTCATCGCACATGCAACGACGGAAAATAAATAGTGCCTTGATGGAGTGCATTACGGAAGGGGCCAAGCGGCTCCCCTAGTCGCGGATTTGGCCGAACCCGATCCTCTCCGTGAGCTTCGGTGAGAGCCTTGTCTTGTGAGCTCCCTTCTCCTACGGCGTGGCGACCATCTACGCCGTCTCCGTGCTTCCCAAGCGCCCCGAGCCCGCATCGAGACCTCTATCACCTCTCCCCTTCTTTCTTCTTCTCCGGCGACCTGCCGGTGCAATGGAACTCACTCACTCGATAGTGCCCTGAGGCTGTGGGAGGGGCTCTATTTATAGCCCCTCGTCACCCAGGCGAACCGTCACGGAAGCTTCAGGCGGCCGGCCGGCCAAGCGGCCCGGCTTCTCCGAAAGTGTAGCGTCGGGAGGCGGCGGGACCACCGGTGGCGTTCGCGGCCGGTTGAAGGTGAAGAAGCACCGCCTAGAGATCATCACTTCGCGGATGAACGCCCGAGATCTCTCCATCAATATCAACGGTCAAGATTATAAATGATCACACTTTCCGGATCTGACAATTCCGTGATCAAAGGCCAGGATTTAAAATAGATAAACGGTCAAGATTTTATCTTTTGTCTCGTATCTAGCAACAAACAAGATGAACGAATAGGGATCGCCCGCACGGTAGGGTTATTCTCACTTAACCCTTTCCTTCTTTGCCTCGAATCCGGTAACGATGAGATGGATCTCTTCCTAGCCGGACACGTGGCCTCACCGTAGCCGCTATAACGCTCCGCGATAAGCACTCTCCAGAGATGTTCTAATCCTGGCCGTTAAACCGTTTCTATAGAGATTGATATGGAAATTTAACCAGAAGTCCCTGAACTTATTTAAATCACAATCACATCCCTTCTCTGTGAGATAGGAAAAATTCCTTTAGATCCTCAATACTTTTCAAAATTATCAATAAGTCCTTAATACCCCCAATCATCCCTAATTGGTCTCAAAATTTAATTTAATCCCCTTTTTAAGCTTTAAAATTTTTTTTTTTCATCCTTCAAGCTTAAGGAAATAAATAATTTATGAATCATTTTACGGAATATAAGAAAAATTTTATTCCTAAAATTCGTGGGTTTTACAAAAGGTGAAAAGTAAAAAAAAAAAAAAAAAAAGGGTAAATAACATAAGCCTGAAGTGAACTGTCAGTTATTTATTCAAAACAGGGTAAATAACAGAAGCCTTAATTTTGGAATAGAGTTAACTTTCTTTCAAATTTGTTGTATTAATTTATACAAATTTTAAATTTAAACAATTTGTATCAATAAATAACTGTTGTTTGGTGTTTATATTTAGAAAAAAAGAGGTCACACTAGATATGGATAAATCATGGATTACAATGCCACGGAACTCGCCTGCGTATGATCAAGGAGTTAGGAATTTCATTGAATTTGCTTTTCAACATGGTTCAATTAATGATATGATACTGTGTCCATGTCCTTTATGCGGATTTAGTAAACGTCTGACACGAGTAGAGGTGTATGATCATCTTATTTGCAAACAATTTCCAAAAGGGTATACAATTTGGTACCTTCACGGAGAGCCCCATCCACAAGAAACGAATTATGTTTCAAGTGGCGTCGAAGTTGCCTCAAATGCCAATGTTGCTGATGAAGATCCGATTAGGGATATGATCAATGATGCGTTTGGAGTACATGAACATCATTCAGAAGAAGGGGTCAGACAAAGCGATGAGGTTACACCGAATGTGAACCAGACTAGGAATATAACGGATGAGTTTTACGAATTATCAAATGATGGCCAACAACCTCTTTATGAGGGGTGTGCAAATTATTCAAAACTCTCTTTCATTTTGAAATTGTATCACATCAAGTGTCTTTGTGAAATGAGCGACAAAGCAATGACAATGATTTTGGAGCTATTACATGATGCATTTTCTAATATAAAAATTCCAAACTCTTTTTATGATGCAAAGAAAACTATCATGAAGCTTGGATTGAGCTATGAGAAAATACATGCATGCCCGAATAATTGTATGCTTTATTGGGGTAATAAAGAAGATGAAGAGAGAGAAATTTGTAGAGTTTGCAATGTTTCTAGATGGAGAGAGAAGAAAGATGGTTTTAATGAGTTATCCGGCGGTAAGAGAGTTAGAAAAAAGATTCCTGCAAAAGTGGTTAGATACTTCCCATTGCGACCTCGATTACAGCGGTTATTCTTGTCTTCAAAAACAGCTAAGGATATGAGATGGCACATCTTGGATACAAACAACGATGGATTGCTGAGACATCCAAGAGATTCTGAAGCATGGAAGAAGTTTGATTCGGTAAATAGTTGGTTTCTGTGAGACCCCGAAATGTGCGCCTTGCATTAGCTTCTGATGGATTTAATCCTTACGGAAATATGAGTCAAAGTTACAGTATTTGGCCGGTTGTTCTCATCCCATACAATATGCCACTGTGGGTGTGCATGAAACAAACATCTTTTATCATTTCAACCATTATTCCTGGTAAACATATGCCAGGAAATGATATAGATATCTATTTACAACCTCTAATAAGGGAGTTGAAAGAGTTGTGGTATGATGGCGTTGATACATATGATTCTTATGAGCATGAAACGTTCAAGATGCATGTTGCTTTGATGTGGACAATTAGTGATTACCCTGGGTTGGGAAATCTATCAGGGTGGAATGTTCATACTGGGCGTGCCTGTGTAAATTGCAACTACTCCTCAAAGCCTTCTCGTTTGAGACACAGTAAGAAATGGTGTTTCATGGGCCATCGACGCTTTCTTGATGGTGGATATAAATTTAGATTGAATAAAATCAGATTTAATGGAGAACAAGAGTTTCGCGAACCTCCGAGACTATTATCAGGCACAGAGATTTTTCAACAGGTTAAGGATATTAATGTCACATTCGGTCGGACTGTGGATAATCAGGTTAGGGGGAAAAGAAGGCACGGTGCGAGTACTACTCTAGAAGAGCCACAACAATGGAAGAAAAAAAGCATATTCTTTGAGCTTCCTTATTGGGAATATAATTTATTGCGTCACAATTTAGACGTGATGCATATAGAGAAGAATGTGTGTGATAATGTACTTTTCACATTGTTGAACGATAGTTCTCGATCAAAAGATCATCTCAATGCTCGTAAGGACCTACAAGATATGCATTGTAAACCGGATCTGTGGCCAGATGACAATGGAAAGTTTGCTCCAACAGTGTATACAATGACTAAGCAAGAAAAGAAGCTATTTTTAAATACTCTGAAGAATATTTGTATGCGGATGGCTCACGCAAGTAATATTTCTCGATTGCATTGATCTTTGATAATCGAAAATAGTTGGAACATTGAAAAGTCATGATAGTCATATACTTGTACAGTGATTTCTTCCACTTTCGCTATGCGTCTGAGGGGTTGATGATAAAGTATCTGCAATATTACTTGAGTTATGTTCCTTTTTCTGACAAATATGTGGTAAAGCGTTGAGTGTTAATGAGTTGGATAAACTGCAGAATCAAATCGCCCTCACTTTATGCAATATGGAAATGCTTTTCCCGCCATCATTTTTCACATTAATGATCCACTTGACTGTTCACTTAGTTGACGAAGCAAAACTTGGAGGTCCAGTATATTACCGTTGGATGTATCCGATAGAAAGGTAATATTGGTCAATCGTATTATTTGTAATTCATAATATTAACATGTATATGTCATATAACTATTAACCATATGATGCATGTAGGTACTTAGGAGTACTAAAATCATATGTGCGCAACAAAGCGCAACCAGAGGGATCTATTGCAGAGGGTTATATTGCACAAGAAGTTATTATATTTTGTTCGCAATATTTAGATAGCATCGAGACAATATGGAATCGTCCCGGACGAGTTGATGACGAACCTATCATTTCTCAACATCCAAATGCTCGAATTACAGAATTATTTCCATACATTGGCAAACCAGTTGGGGCTTCTACATGGTTTACATTGACATCAATTGAGAGATTGCAAGCTCACCGACACGTACTAATAAACTGCCCCGCAGTTGATTCTTATGTTCAGTGAGTATTATTAAACATCTATTTTTACACTACTTAAATCGACATAGTTAGGAAACTAATGCTTCAAACATCACAGGGAATTCAGGATTGTTGCGAGAAGACAATTAAGGTCTAGAAGTCGGAATCCTATTGAGGTAGACAAGATGGTGCATAGAGATTTTAATCAGTGGTTTGCAAATCGAGTAAGTGAGCTCTCTATTTATGCAATGAATTTTGAATGACAAATACAATGACAAGGAGAGCAATGGGAAGGGCATGGTTTTGGATGGATCAGTGCCTCCAATAGCAATCACAAGCGTAGTTTTTTTTCTTTTATATAGCTTGTAGAAGCTCTTTTATGTCCCAAAAAAAAAATGTGTTGGTTCATGGCATCTTTGGATTTGGAAAAGGGGTAATCTAGGTTTCTTGTGAACAAATATGTAAATTTGACTTTTTTTTTAATTATCAATAACATTTTGATTATTTATCAATTGTAAGTGAATGTAAAAATAATCAATTCTTAAATTTAAAACAAAAATTAAAAAATGGCATTTATAAAAACCCACGCAACCAAAAGCGGCGGTTTGATTAACCGCCTCAGACTCTTAATGGCGGTTTTTCAAAACCCCGATAAGAGTCCATGGCGGTTTACTAAAACCGCCGTTGAACCTATGCGGCGGTTCTGAATAACCGCCACTAAACTTATGCGGCGGTTAAACAAACCGCCGCTAAATGGGGTATATATTGACGTCTCCAATGTGGATTTCGCGTCGGTTTAGAACCGCCGCTATGTGTGTTTAGTGCTTTGCGGCGGTTATACCGGCGGTTAGTCAAAACCGCCGCAAATAGCCTTGGCGACACCAGTATTCGCGGCGTGTTCTTGACCGCCGCATGAAGCATTTAGCGGCAGTTAAAACCGCCGTGAAATGTCATAAAAACCGCCGCAATATCCATGATTTCTTGTAGTGCTATTTTAGTGTATATGAATGTTTTGAAACACTATGGAAGGCCCAAACACTATATGGGCTACTAACATATATATCCTCAAGGAGGTCCAAGCTCAGTTTCATTAATGTTGATTCTGCAATTAATATATAAAAAGAAAATTAATGTTTGTTATATATAAGAGCAAAATAAACACTATATTTATCATTAAAGCATTTTCTATTCATTTGAAGCCAAATGTTCCACGTTGTTGCAAGAACAATCCATGCACCAGGGACCCCAAAGAGTTTGTATTCAGTGTGACCTCACAGAATTTGCAACAAATTGTGAAAATGACCCCAAATCCTAGAGATATAAAGGTAACACAATAGCAAGTACTCCATTATCCACAAAACATGTATAAATGAAAATGTTCACCTACTGAATATTATAAAATTACCAAAAACACATGCATTTAACTGGACAAAAAATTACAACACTATAGTCCCAGATGTCAGGAAGTTTCACTTTCTTTAGCTTCCTTTCTAAACTATATGGGTAAATCAAGATCATTTACTCCATTCTATCTTTGCAATTTACTAGTATCACAAAAAGTTTGATAACTCATTCCTCTCATTAAAAAAAGTAGCGGGTTCAAATCGCTCTGGGGCGTGGTTCTTGTAGTTTTGTCGTATTTATCAAAAAATATGTTTAAACCAATCTTACGTGCTTCATTCTTACCATGAAAAGAGGATGACGTGGTTCTATAGTGACTTGTTCTTATTTACCAAAAAAAATTAAATTAAATTTTTTTACTATTATCTATCTCATTGTCACTCATGCCATCATGGTGAATGAAGTTATGAACTCATTCATTGCTGCATGTGCAAAGTTCAGTACAGCTTCTACCTATAGGCATGAGAACCACAAGAGCAAGTAAAAATTAAAGGTTGTGGATAACCATGACATTCCATGTTTCTCATTGATCTGCTGCTCTGCTTGGATCCCTGACAAAGCCAACTAAGCTGACAGTCAAAATTTAAACCCTTGCATGCCAACTTGCTCACATTGTATAAATCCTCTACATATCTAAAAAATAATGAAATAATGTTTATTAGATTTAGTGTCTTTTTATCTGTTTTCATGACTAACTTTTGATTTTTTTAATATTTTATTATGTGATTGATTGATTGATTGTGTTCTTTGAGTCTTGGCAAGATGGAGTGTTCAGTGCATGCTCAGTTTTACTGCAAACCTTTTGAACTTTTTTTTTGAACATTCTGTCTTTACTGTGGATCATTCCTAGCTCATGTACTAATCTTTTCAAACCTATAAGTTATATATATATATATATATATATATATATATATATATATATATATATTATTATATATATTATTTTTTTTTTTTGACATAAGGGATAAATCTTCCATAGAGGGATATTAAGGGGTGTGGCTTGGGTGTGGCTCTTGATCACTCCCAGGTGTCTTGATATAGATAGATGTAAGAAACTTAAATCACGGGAGAACTTTGTGTTAAATCAAGTAAATTACCCAAACTATTTCCCCCATTTATGAGGGCGGGACTCGAATCCCGACATACTGCTAGATCAATGATCCTTTGGTATAATAAGTTATAATTTCTTACTAAAACAATATACATGCAGCAAGCGGTGGAAAGTTTCAAAAGCGACACCATAAATAAGTTGAATGTAGAGTGCCGCATTGGATCTCGTGTTCTTCATCACTGCTATTTAATACATCCTGAATTAACCTTTTTCACTCTTTCATGCATGTCAACACCATTACATTTACTGTTGAACAACCAACTACTCATATTCCTGGTGTTATATAATCACATGCAAGACATGAGACATGGACGTGCTTGTGAGGAAGAGGTAGAGAGATGGCGAGGTGGATGGCGATATGCTTGGTGCTGCTGGCTTTGGTGTCAGTTCAGGGGTGGGCAAGGCATGTGCCTGAAGAGAGTACTCATGCAAGGACTGAGATGAAGGCAAGTGAAGGTGGAGCTGGTTTGGGTGATCAGAAGAACTTTTTAGGGTTTGGTGGAGTTGGGGGGTTTGGAGGAGTGGCAGGTGGTGCTGGTGTTGTTGGCTTACCACTGCTTGGTGGTGGTATTGTGAAAGGTATTGGAGGTGGTATTGGAGCTGGTGTGGGTGGTGGCATTGTCAAGGGACTCGGAGGTGGACTTGGAGGTTTGGGTGGAGGTGGTGGAGGACTTGGAGGTTTGGGTGGAGGTGGTGGAGGACTTGGAGGTGGAGATGGAGCTGGTGGAGGACTTGGAGGTGGAGGTGCACTTCCTTAGATGAGTAGGTGGATATGGCCATGCATGGAAATGGAGTGAAGAGAAGGGACAAGTATTTAGTTGTTAGTTTTTTTTATTTTATGTTGGTTTTGTTTGTGTTAGTGACTGTGTGTTGTTTGGAATAACTAGTATGTTGTTACTCACTTGGGTTGCATGTGTTTAGTTGTATTATGTTGAGGTTGGCTTTGGATTGTGTTCAGGTTCAACCTTTTGTTTTGTTTTGTTTTGTGTGTTAATAAATGAGAAAAAAAAATTGAAAAGAATGATTTGTTTCATATGATTTTTTTCTTTTCTGACAATTCAACTTGTTACCATGTTTAAAATGAGTTTTGTGAGATGAAATGCATGCGAAAAAAAGTCAAATTAATTAAACTTAATCTAAGAGAAATAAGTCAAAATCACATCCTCAGAAGTAAACTAGTCACAAGGCCTATGTATAGAAAATATCTGATCAAAATATATATTTTTTTAATATCAAAGAAAAAAAATGTTGTAACAAAGAATTATCAATCAGGAGCAAATTCCATCTCCACAAGTTTTGGTTGCAGGGTGGTGCTATATAAATAATCAGTCCAATTGGCAAAGAAACAGTTCTCATATGAAACCATGTACCTTTACTGTTTGCATTTTACTTTTGAACTTTTAAATAGAAATTATTTTTAGTGCTTGTATTATTATAAACTTATAATTAAAAAATAATTTCAAATTAGAATAAAATTTTAATTTTAAATAACACAGGTACTTAGATAATTTTACCTAAACTTTTGTGCTAATTGATGAAAAACACTGTAACAATTTCCCAAAATAATAATAATAATAATAAACATATAATTTTAATCGATTCCCATCATACTTAAATAATGTCATTTTTATTTTAACAACCATTCTTCTCCCCAAAACAAAAAGTTAACCCTGTCCAATAATTGAAAATTCTTTTTATCATGTCCCAAATGATCACAATTCATCTCATTCAACCACACATTAAAGCACATGCCAATGACAACAATTAAATCAAAGCACAAAAATATGACTTCGGAAGCCATTTGGCTAACATTTAGAAAAGCTTGATAAGACCACAACAACCCAAGTTGTATGGAATGATCACCGTGTTTAGTCACAATAATCAAAATATCTTAATTAAACATTCTTATAAAAAATAAGAATAATGTTCAGGTATTTCTTCCCCCCCTCTGTGTCTACCAAAACCTTTTCAAATTCTTCTGGGAGATACATACTGAATTTTTTATGTGATTGATATAACCAGCTCAAAACAGTTGCTTATTTTTGTTCCCCTGCTTGCACACCAGCATTTCCCTGTCCAATCAAAGGAGAGAGTAACCATTATCCATTTAGCAAAACATAATGAAGAGCAAAATATATTACCTTGGCTTTAGTCTTCTTAGCTTTGATTTCCACGGGCGCAGACTTAAATTTAATGAACTCCTGGCCACCCATGAATGGCCTCAAGGCTTTAGGAATTTCAACTCCATCTTCTCTCTGATTATTCTCAAGAATGCAACAAATTGTCCTTTCCGTTGCGGTTAAGGTAGAGTTCAGCATATGCACGTACTGTTTCGATTGTTCATCATTCTGTAGTCAAGCCAGAATAACACAATCCCTTAGAAAATATGCTCAGAGTAGAGCCAGGAGAATAGCTTATCAAATTCCATAATGAAAACTTCCTAAGAACTCGTATAATATAACCTAAACTTAGTTATAAAGCGGAAGAAGAATACGAGCATCCTTGCCTTTTTCTGCCCAAATCCTATTCCCAATCTCCTAAACGGTAATCAGT
The DNA here is from genome assembly GCA_026586065.1 of Dioscorea zingiberensis. Lineage (NCBI taxonomy): Eukaryota > Viridiplantae > Streptophyta > Magnoliopsida > Dioscoreales > Dioscoreaceae > Dioscorea > Dioscorea zingiberensis. Next base: position 6,901,506 of record CM048821.1, on the reverse strand, counting down.
GCAATTAGAACAAGAGACAAGCTCTCTGTAAGTCTTTGATGCAGGAAACCACCCTTCCAAATCATACTTCTTGGCTGCTGCATCATTTAAAGCACCAGAAACAATTGCGACAACTTGATAGGGAATGTTTAGCTGCAATAAGCAAAACCAACATTAAATTTGATTTACATTAATATCCTGGAACGAATTGATTTTACAAGACCATGCCTCTTTGTAGAAGTCCTCTGAGTTCTTGAGCATTTCCTCATGCATTTCCCATGAATCATTGTCATTTGGGCTGGTGATACAAAATTGCTCCACTTTCTCAAATTGATGGACCCTGAAAATGCCCAAAGTGTCCCGACCATGCGAACCAGCTTCTTTCCGGAAGCAAGTTGAGTATCCCGCATATCTAACCAAGTGAATAACAAAACATCAACAATAATATCCTCTCATTTCTGAGCAATCATATTGATACTAATTACATACAATAATAGTACATACCGAATTGGCAAATCTTGTGGATAGATTCTATCATTCAAATGGTAGGCACATAATGGCTGTTCAGCAGTAGCAATCAGATATTTATCATCCCCCTCACCAGTTACCTGTTGAACATTAGCATGTCAGCAATGTTTCGTAAAACAATGCACTAGTTAAAAATAAACAGATTATCCAAGAAGTTGGACAACACTACACAAATACATTTTCTTATATGCCAACAACCTCTAGGTTGAACTGTCCAAAAATCAATGAAATTGGATTTTCTTTTCAGCGTCACATGTGCATAGCATACATTTCTCACTTACAAACAGTAATAACAAGCAAGAGTTAATTTCTTAATCCATCCCCCACAGCCTTTTTTTCCTGAAGCCCAGAAAATCAACCCTCGAAGTACCTAAATCATGAACAACCAAAGATCTCATCTTCTTAAATTTACTAACAATACATCATATGACAACACTGTATCTTCATATCTATAAGTAATTCTTCAGAAGTTGAAAAGCAATGACAAAAGACAATGCAAAAAAGTTAATGTCCAGAGTTTTTTTTAAACCCAACAGATCATATACAACTAGAACTGGATATCTGTATTCTAAACTCAAAAATGTTATATGATTCATATAACTTCACAAAATCTTATAACATATCTATTACATGATTAGACATTCTCCTAATGAATCAATCACACCCCCACATCCTAATGATATATTCATTTGACATAATTAAACCTTCAAAGTAATATAACTAAGAACAAACCTACTTCAATCACCCTTACTACATTTTCAATCTATTTCTTGGTAAAAACATCCTTCCGTACAAGTCAGCCTGAAAAATAGAAAGGTCTAAGAAATTTATTTGTCCAACTAAAATATTAATGAAAGCTTGGTTTGCTTTGCTGCACAAGATGTATTACTCAACATAGACTATAAATTGAGAAATAAAAACCAGAAAATCTAGAGTGTATGTTGATCAAAGGTGAATTAGTAAACAAACCTTGTAGAGCTCTTCATCAAATTGAGCTAGTTGAGCACATTTTGCCATAATATCTTTTCTCATGAAAAATGGAGTTTGCATTGGAACATACTTCCTTTCTCTCAAAAATGCCAACCCGAAGTTTATTAGTGCCAGGTTCAGTAGAACACCCTCGCCCTTCAAATAGAAACCTCTTCCTCCTGCCACATCAGCACCTACAAACTCCAAGTAGCACTATATTAGTAAAGGAGATCTTATGCTTTGTACCAACAAGAACTAGAAAGATTCATTGATATATTATTCATTAGTCATACAAAGTACAAACATCATATGAAACCTAATATTCCCTTTCAGCAACAGAAATATATTAACAAAGATAAAAAAAAAAGGATAACTAAGCTTGAAAACCATCTGACGTCTAAGAACTGAAGTTCAATTTTACCTTTGGAAGTCAGAACACAGGTATGATCACCTAAGCTTACTAAACATCACCAAAAATTATTTGAATTAAATCTACAAACATCATCTATAATAATCCATTAGATTTGTAAGAGTAATAAGAACAACAATCGACTAGATCGGCTGGATCTAGTGTGGGTCCAATTGTGTCAATTGTTAATAAAAATCTTATATCCAAGATACATGTCTAAGATCCAAGATACATGTCTACTTATGTGCCTATGGGAAATTGTGCGTACAGGTACTCGAATGAACAAACAAATCTTAACTGATATTGGATAAGCATCATGACTATCTAGTGTACAAACATGAGAACAGCAGCTCCTGACCCATGTAGAGGAATTGTGTATTTTATTTCCTTGGGTAAATTCAACAAAAAAATCATGCATAAAGGCAAATTTTTGGTCCTAAGTAACTCATGGATTATAATCGGCCTCAAGTCTTATACCATCATTTTAAGCAGCTGATGCAAATTAGAGTAGTTATTCATTTAATTAGAGAGCATGGACCACAATACCTAATTTTTCTAACTAAATATCATACATGATAGCAAAAACAATAACACGAACAATGAAAATTTAACAGGAAGAAACTTCAAATTATACAATATTACTATCGTAGCAAAAAAAGGAATGGTGTGCTGTTTTGAATGAACGCCATAAGCATAAAAAGATTAAGGCACCAAGTGAAGTGCAGCCAGGGTTACCAACTAAATGGCAATAGAAATTGCTGCATCCAAGCATACCTTTTTCAAGATCAGCAAGGTCAAGCAGCTTAACAAGATCAACGTGATTCTTTAATTTGTCCTCCATACGCCTGTCACCCCATACCCGAATCACCTCATTGTTCGCCTGCAAGACATTACCAATTGTATCTCCAGAAATAAAAAAGAAAAACATCAAAATCCAGAAGAGCAGGCGAACCTCATCATTGCTAACAGGAACAGAATCATGCACAAGATTGCCGATCTTCTCGAGCTTAGAGTCCAGTACGGCCTTGGCCTCTTGAACCTCTATCTCCTTCTCCGCCGACAACTTCTTGTTCTCATTCGTGCTCTTTATCATCTCCGTCGCATCCTCCTTGGCCTAAACCAATCCAAGAATTAAAAAAAAACAAAAAAAAAAACATAAAAAAAGCACACAAATTTATCCCAAATCACAACTTAGAATAGCAGCAACAATGAGAAAACAAGGAGCAAAACTCACAATCTTGAGCCGGGCAACCTCCTTGTTGATTCGATTGAAGTCTTTTCTCAGATTCTCCAGCTCGAATTGACCTGAAAAACAAAAATGCAAACAGAAACCCCAAGATCGAACTTAGTAGAGGTTATCATGGATAAAAGAACAGAAAAGAAGGACAGAGAGGCATACGCTGGCGCCATTCTTTGTCGAGGTTGATGATCTCGTCGACGACCTCGACGCTGGAGAAGCGGCGGCGCTGCGACTCACGTACTCGCTCGGGATCGAAGCCCTTCTCCGCCCTAAAGATGTTGATGTCCAGCATCTCCGCTCTTCTCGTTGAGGAAAACGCCGAGATAAGAAATGCCAAGTCTCCGCCGAATTCATTCTTTTGAGCACTCGGGGGCTGAGTGGGAGTAAAGTTGCCTGCTCAATCGAAACCGTTAATTAATGCTTTGAGATTCGCTTCACAAAAATCTAGATTCAGGGTTTTGATGACCACGACGACGGAGCAATTGGGCTCCAAGTTAAAAGATTAAAAGTTATATTAATAATTTTAGAGGGTGTTTCACGTAAAATGACCCAAATCGATGCAATTTTGACATTACATGGGGATGTCTGTACAATATTACAAACCCTCCCATCATATTTGAAAAATAATATTCATCTTTTTCGAGGGTGTTTCCTAAATGTCAAAATTCGATGTAAGTTCTGCAAAAATTCTAAAAAATAATATTCAACTTCTACGGGGTCTTCTCATAAAATGTCACGAATCCAAGGCACTCTTGCATGTTGCAACGACTCCCTCTGTTTATTTAAAATTACACTAAGGGTGTTTCTGCAAATAAACCTATTCGAGGGTGTCTTCATAAAATATCACAAATCGATGCCACTTTTTCAGAGAACTCTCAAGTTTATTTAAAATTACAACAACAACGGTGTTAATGCAAAATTGTAACTTCCGTCATTTTTGCACAAAAAACCCAAAAAACTTTAAAAATAGTTACATTTCCCATTCAATCTTGTTCGCTAATACCAACTGTTCTTATATAAGTTTTGATCCACATATATACATAAAAGAGTACAAAAGTAATTAGCTTCAATGATTCAATTATGAGTTCTCTAAATTAAAACTTCAACTTCAACATGCATATATTTTACTGAACATGCAGGCTTGCTGAAAACTGGAGCTAAGATTGATGACAGCTTGATTAACATATTAATTTCATGCCAAAGTTAGTGTTCTTAATTTGCATGTTTCATAACCAGAACTTATAATCTCCCATGCATGAACTTGCAGAAACTCATGTTTCATTGGAACTAATCTTTAATAATAAATCTTCAACACATTACAATCTTCTACATTTGTTTTCTCCCCAAGATTTCACAACAAGAATGATACGATTTGTCTTCTGAAAATTTCCTATATCTTGGTCAGGAGAAAGGCTGAACCACTTAGATCTATGCAGACGCTACTTTACCTATCTTTTTTATAAGAGGTTGTTTTCACGACTTTAATATGTGATGTCCAAGTCGACAAGGCTCCCCTTAAAAGGAGAATAATACTGAAACTAACATAATTCAAGATTACTCCAAATCATGAGACAAGAGAAATGCTTTAAGATTAGCATCAGAAGACCCTCCCTCCTTCATAGCTTCCAAAGCCTTCTCTTTCCAAAACCTTGCTCTCCTTCTAATCTCCAAACTCTCCTCCCCCTCCCCCATCACCATCTCCAAACACTTGACCAACTCCTCCCTTCCCAACACCCCCTCTTCATCCACCTCCCCTCTAACCCCACACCCCCACAACTCCTCCACCAACTTAGCATTCGTCCCTTGATCCGTCCACTGCGGCACTCCCACCATCGGCGTCCCGCAAACCAAGCTCTCCAGCGTCGAGTTCCACCCGCAGTGCGTCACAAAACACCCGACCGCCCTGTGCGACAACACTCTCACTTGAGAGCACCATTGTACCACCATCCCATCCTCTCCTCCTCCCTCTAACTCAACTCCTTCCTCTCTGTTATCCTTTCTCACAACCCATAGATATGGCCTCCCACTCTCCTTCAACCCATTCAACATCTCCTCCATCTGAAACTTCTTCATTACTGACATACTCCCAAAGGAGACATACACTACTGACCCTTCTCTCTTGGTGTCCAGCCACTGCATGTAGTCCCTCTCATCGTTCTTGAACAAGTCTCCGCCGGATACTTCGTCTAATGGCATCAATGGTCCTATAGTTAGATTCTCAATCTCATGCACAGAAGCCAGCGCACTGGTTTCCAAGGCTTCAAACGAGTTGAAGAGAACCTTTGGCAGCTTGGTTTCCTTAGCTTCTACAACGTCATCCAAAGCTTCAAAACCTTCACGTAAAAGAGTGAGGATTGTGGAGTGGGGATGATCAGGGTCAGTGATGGTGATGAAGGACGGGAGTTCTCTGGTCTTGAACGGGGGCAACTCCGGCAAGTGGAAGGTGAACGACGGGTCGCCGGCGTGGGCTGTGATCAAGCTCTCGTAGCCGTGAAAGAAGTGGTAGTAAATGGCGAACACGGTGGCGGGCTGGTTCCAGAACAAGACCGAGGGGATGTTGTGCTCGCGCGCGACGTCGGCGGCCCAGGACATGAGAAAGGTGTAAACTATGCACGTCACCGCGCGGCCACGCGCGGCGAGGGATTGGACTATGGAGGAGAGAGTCTTGTGGCCGGTGCGCTTGAAGGTGGGGATGAAGAGCTTGGGGTCGTCGGTGCCGGTCTTGAATCCGTCGTCGTAGCCGTCGGAGTAGGGGATGTAGGTGAGGTTACCGTGTTGGACTTCTTGGTTGGGATCGGGACTAGTGTTGAACATGCGGCGGTGGGCGGCGATGGCGGTGGAGATGGTGACGGTGGTGCCGGTGAGGGTTGCGAGGCGGGTGGCGAGGTGGCGGGCTGGGTTGATGTGGCCTTGGCCTGGATAAACTACTAATAAGAAGTGATGGTTGTGTTGATTTTGATTCTCCATTGTAATGGTGATGAATGAATGAATGAATGAATGAATGAATGAATGAAGAGTCGTGAGGGTTTTATAATTTATAGTGTGAATTGGAGTCATCTTCTTTTCTTATAACTCTTATGAGGTTTGCAGTGACGTAGAAAGGTTTAAGGATGACGTTTGTGGTGAGTTGAGAGATGGGAGGACTACGTTTATCAACTTTATAAAACACACACACACACACACACACACACACACACACACACACACACGAATTCAGTTGATGATTTGGGAGCTGAAAGAGATGAAGAAATTTTCAGGACTTGAAAACTATTTCCCTAATAAATTACAACAATTGCATCTGAAAGTCTTAAGATAAAGGATGGAAATGAGTCTGAAAGAAGTAACTACACAAGGACTTCTGTTTATCACCAGTTGATTAATCTTGCTATGAACCTTTGCTTGTTTGTAATTTGGGTCGCTTCAGTTGTAAAAGATGCGAGAGGCCTGCCATGACATGTTGTCGGCTTGATGGAACTCCGGTTTTCGCTAGAGCTCTTCCGTGCTTATCTAATAGCACAAAGCAAGGGACGTACTTAATGTCGTAATGGAGGAGCTGCAGGCAGAACAGGAATCACATGTGAATAAACGGAATCAGAAAATACATACATATGGTCTTAATATGAAATGTTAAACCTGCAAACGTTTGCGATGTGAGGCGGTTAAGCTAGAAACATAGCAAATTGTTGCTAACCAGAGAAAAGCTGGAGAAATGCAATGTACAGAATGAACAGCATGTTATGAAAAGAGATGTACCATAACTTACAATGTGTGTGAAATTTCTCTCCCAATTCTGACATGTGATGTACAGAATGAACAGGATGTTATGAAAAGATATTTTCCATAAATTACAATGTGTGTGACATTTTTTCCCAATTACAGTCTCTGACATAATCTACAACCCAAACTAGAAATTCAGAAAACACCTAATCAGGGAGTGTCATGTATGTCAAAGGATTGACACAAGTAACGATAATATCTACTCAAGATGATTCTGAGTAATGTGAGAACTAACTCATGCCAACAAATTCACAAATTTATACTCTTCTTAATTATTATGCCACACCATCATTTTAAAATGCAACAATGTAAATTGGATGATAGCCTATCATATAAACTTCACAAATTGGGCAACTTTCCAAGGGTAAAGGTCATAAATCACTTCACAAATGAAATTAAAAATAAAATGGTCATTCTATTCAAGACTATTATAATGCCTTTGGATGAAGCTACAAAAAATTTAAATAAGACCTGTTTCCATCATTCCATATGATTGACATAAAGTACAACTAGCTTAAATCATGATCTCTTCACGTTTTCAGCTTTCATAAAGTGTATGAATAATTTTTCTTTTCATCATCAACTCACTACTAGGTTGCATATATTTGGGCAAGGCTTTATCAATTCTTGGACAAGTATTATGGAATATTTAGATCATAGCAAATTGAAAAGCAAATTCACATTGACAATGCACTCTGCCATGGTTTCATCCACAATAAAGTTTATCTCTTAATTGTTAAATTGATAGTTGGTTAAATCTCGATTTTCATGCAAAATGTCAATTTCAAATAATGAAATAAAACTTAAAGAACTAGCCATGCTAATGAACAGAATCCAGAAGTTGCAAGCATGGCTAGACCTCCTCATTGGCATTTTAAACTAGATGGTATCACATTCCAGTAATAACACCAATAAGAGCAACTTGGTAAAAAAAAATATCTAAGGTTCTAGAATATCATCTCATACATTTCAAGGATCTATCCCTCTCCATTGGCATCTTTCCAAGCTGGAACTCATGCAAGGAATAATACAAGCAAAGGCTACAAACCATAGGTTCACATATCATTGATTTCATAGAATAACACAATCTACAAATTCGCAGGTGAATCCAGACTACTGGTGCATAAACAAGAATTAATCAAACAACACAAACTATGTCTAGATTTGAAAGGCATAGAGCATGACCATTAACTCAGCCAAAGTGAAAGGCATTAAAAGAAATTTATTAAAGGCAAAAAACAAGGAAACATAGCTACTCCCTACCAAATTTGATAAAACAATATATATACTTAATCAATAGATGAAAAGGTTTGAATTCAATCCTGTAGAAAAAATTTGCCAAGGCTACCTGTGATGTCACCCTTTCTTCTTATATAGGATAATGGCAGAGCACAAGCATATCAAAGTTAACTGCAAACCTAATTGTGCAAAGGTTGAATTTAGATCGGAGAAAACATGGAAGACATGCAACGAACGAAATGGTGAAAGAAACAGAACACAAATTTTCATCAAATTTCTTCCACTTCTCTATCCATACTATGCACTACATCCAATAAAATAGGAGAGAGAAAAACAAATTTTTGCTTCTTGCTTTCATTTTCTTATCCAATTTCTTTCAACCTAAACACATTTATCCTGCTATCCACCATCATGAGAAGAATCATAACTCATAAGAAATCATAACTAGTTCAAAATCGAAAAGGAAGCTAGAAAAGACGAAGAGCCCTAACCTCAGGAAGCCATCTCTCATTCTCAGCATCAGCAAGAACGAAGCTGACCCAATCGGAGTTCCTAGCCTCCAATTCAAGCACAAGATCGAGCAAGGAGTTGCAGAGGCGGCACTTGGGAGAGTAAAACTCGATCACCGTGGCTTCCTTGCCGCAAGCCAGCGCAGAGGCCAATGCCCGGTGCTCGGCCTCTCCCTGTTCCTCTCGAGACAAGGGCGCGACCTTCTTGGAGGCCTGGCGGCGGGGATCAGCGGATGAGGCTTGGCCAATGAGGTTTAGGGTGAGAGAGCTGAGGTTCTGCAAGGATTTAAAGAGCCAGGGAGCTTCGAGCGTGCCGCAAGGATTGAGATTCTTGGGATCGTCGGGTTTGTTGAGGTTGTCCCATGGCCACTTCCAGCATACAAGAGGAGGAGCCTTTCCAGCGGCTCCCATTCCTTTCTCCGCAAAGAAACCAAAGGAGGATGTCAGGATGACACTAATAATAATTAATAACCACGGAATAATAATAATAATATACTATAAAAGTTTGAAATTATTTAAATATCCCTGTAATACCCCTGCAAATTAACTATGTTTACTTATGTACTTGTATGATTATTTTGATCACGATGGTGTTAAATGAATAAATAAAATGAGGATAAATTATTTATATACCTCTTTTATTTTTTTTCTTCTTATTTTATAAATATTAATTATTTCATATAATATAACAAATAAAAAGGATAAGAGTAATTATATAATTTTTAATTAGAATTAACTCTAAAAAATTCTAGCGGTGACTAATGTGGGCGGGTGTATATAAGCAAAAAAAAATGTTTTGGAGTGTTATAAACATACAGAGAAATGCTATGCTTACCGATGAAAGAACACGAAAACGCATCCCGAATCCGTTGATTTAGCATCCGCTAAAATAAGTATATAGTGTTGGAAGGATATTTAAGTAATTTTATTATAGTAATTATATATATATTTATCTGTAATATTAAAATAAATTAAATAAATATAAATTTATTATATATATATATATATATATATATATATATATATAAGAGTGGATAAACCACCTTATTTATTCAATAAAAGTTTGATATTTCACAATAGAGCATAGATTATTGATAGTAGGTTCTGGGCTCTAGACGTCTCTGTTACACAAGAATGCGCATAGTAGTGTCAAGCGGGCTGACACTGACACAGCGTTGTGGGCCGTGCCAAAATACATGTGGGCCAGGCCTAGGAGGATTCAGTTTCGGGGGCCTAGATATGGCTCGAACCCTGTGCTGGTTTGTGACACAAGGATGGAGGTATCCATTCCTAGTGAAGGCCTGTAGATAAAATTTACATAAACATGAGTTAATATTTTTTTAATTTCATTGTTTTATGAGTTTGTTCTCCAAATAATTATCACCATCCAGCCATATTTTACCGACATTTATTAAAATACCACCGCATATCCATAAAAGATCCCGTATTCTGTACAAACTTTTTTAAATAAATAAATATAATTTCTACACTTTATTAAAAAAAAATACAACCAAAAAAACAAATTTCCGGTCCTTGAATAGCCAAGTGCACTCATTAAAAACACATACTTTGCGGTCCCTCCACCTACTCATCTCTAGAAAAAAAAGGAGTAATTTTTTTTAGTCCCTCTATTTTTTGGAAAATATCTTTTTAATCCCTTATATTTTTTTGTGACTTTTTTGTCCCTCTACCTTAAAAAGTTGAACTTATTAGTCAGGAAGCGCAGCGTTAACTTATCTGGATTTAGGATGGTGAAATTAATGCCTTGATGTGGCATTATGTTGATGTCCATTGTCCACGAGGCGATCAGAACACCACATGTGACAACATTCACTTACACCATTTTAAAAGGCCATGTGGTGTTCTAATGGCCACGTGGAAAAAAAGAATAATTTTTTTAGTCCCTTTATTTTGAGAAAAGTATTTTTTAAGTCCCTTATTTTTTTTGACTTTTTGGTCCCTATATTTTATAAAATTGGACTTATTAATCCGGAGGTAGACGACGTTCATTTACACCTTTTCAGATGACTGAAGTGTCCGTAATGTGATATTATGTTGATGTCCACGAGGCGATCAGAACGCCACATGGAGAGGATGACGGGGATAGAAGGTCTCGAATTTGGATCCTAATCAGTTATGATCCGAATTTGAGGGTTTGTTTACTATTTTCTTTTCATTTTTTTTAATCTTTTCTAATGGTTTAATGTTTTAAAAGGCCACATAGTGTTTTAATGGCCACGTGAACATCAACATAACACCACATGACAGACATGTTAGTTATCTGAAACAACGTAAGTAAACTCTATCTGTCTCTGGACTAACAAGTCTCATTTTATAAAATAGAGGGATCAAAAAATTGTAAAAAAAAAATGAGGGACTAAAAAGATAATTTCCAAAAAAATTACAGAGACTAAAAAGTAAATTATTCCCAAAAAAAAAAACTTGAAATAGTTTTGTTTCTTTCCGGAGAACTCTCTACCCTACCAGAAGGTCCTGCTTGTCCTGTGGTGCAAAGCCAGCCCAATCAAGCCATATGTCATCAATGGCGGCATCATTCTCTCCCACTCAGTCAACGCGACTAGTCTAAACCACAAACTTCGCATCTCTTCCTCTCAACACCAGCAACAAACCCTACTCCTCAAACCTCTATAAAAACCCCCGCCAAATTCCCAATCCCAATCGCAGAGAACGGCAATGGCGAGCGACGATGTGAAGTTGATCGGGGCGTGGGCGAGCCCGTACGTGATGCGGCCGAGGATCGCGCTGAATCTCAAGGGCGTGGAGTACGAGTTCTTGGAGGAGAAGTTTGGGAGCAAGAGCGAGTTGCTGCTGAAATCCAACCCGGTTTACAAGAAAATCCCGGTGCTGCTCCACGGCGGCAAGCCGATCTGCGAGTCTCTCATCATCGTGCAGTACATCGACGAGGCTTGGAGCGGCCACTCCATCCTCCCCTCCGATCCTTATCACCGCGCCGTCGCTCGCTTTTGGGGCCACTACATTGACGACAAGGTACTCTCCGATCTGATCTGGGTTTTTCTTTTCGTTTTTTTTTTTTCCTTCTTATTTTAGGTTGATCTGAGGCATGGTTTTTGTTTTCGTTTTTTAGATCTTATTTTTTAAAAAGTTTGTGAAATATAGAACATTTTATTTGATTTTATTTGTTTTTTTTAATGTCGATTGATTTAAAACGTATTTATTTATTTATTTATTTTTCACAATACTGGGAATAGATTTATTGCAGGGGTGATATTGTTTAGTTGTAGTTGGAATTTATTGAGGAAAGGAATTAATGAGTGGGTGGTAGGTTTGAAATTTGAATTTGTATTTAATAAAAAAAAATCTCTAAATAATAAACATTTTTTAAAAAAGTTTGTGAAATTTACAACATTTTATTTGATTTTTTTTATTTTTTTATTTGTTTTTTTAGATCTTATTTTTAAAAAAGTTGTGAAATATACTAATATAGAACATTTTATTTGATTTTTTTAGGTGGAGTTATTTATTTATTTATTTATTTATTTATTAGCAAACCTGCTAAATTGTAGGGTGATATTGTTTGGTTGTAGTTGGAATTTATTGAGGAAAGGAATTATTAATGACTGGGTGGTAGGTTTGAAATTTGAATTTGTATTTAATAAAAAAATTTCTCTAAATAATATTTTTTTTAAAATAACATCCTTGTTAAAAAACAAGAATATTTAGTGCATTGTAATAACACTATAACATGTTTATTTTGGTTTCTCATAAATAACTTATATTTCTTCAATTAATAAAATAATATGAATAGATAAAAATTGATCAACAGTTACTGAATTAATTATCTTAAATAAAATATATCACACTATTACTCTTTCCTTTCTTGAGTGTTTTTCCTGTTAAATTAAATAATTTTTTATTTAGATTTATGAAACATTTTTTTAAGAAAAAAAGTATTTATTTAAACTTTTTTATTAATTTAATATAATATAATTAAAATAAAAAAAAATTGATGGATGGGTGCTTGCATTGCAGTGGTTCCCAGCACTCACCGGCATCTCAAGGGCGCCGACCGATGAAGCCAAGAAGGAGGCAATCGAGCAGGTCTTCGCGGGTCTGAAGTTTTTAGAAGAGGTCTTGGAGAAGAGCGGCGCCGGAAAGCCCTTCTTTGGTGGAGACACCATCGGCTACATCGACATCGCTCTCGGCTCCCACCTCGGCTGGCTCCGAGCCACAGAGAAGCTCAGCGGGCTCACTTATCTGGATGAGAGCAAGACGCCGCTTCTGGTTTGCTGGGCGGAGAAGTTCAGCGCGCACGAGGCCGTGAAATGCGTGATGCCGGAGACTGACAAGCTCGTGGAGTTTGCGCAGATGCTTAAGGCCAAGTTCAGTGCTCCTCCGAGCAAATGAAATGATGAGAGTTTTAGCCATGTGGTTGTCAGTGTTTGCTTGTTTGCTAGTTTGTTTGTTTTCTGGAAATAATGAGTGTGTGTGTGAGGTATTATGAGAACCAATTTCTGTTGGTTCTCTGTACGTTTCCAAATCTATCACTCTTTTTAGTAGCTTGAATTACATCTGTAGTTTATGAAGTTTGCATCTCTGTTGGTTCTCACTGTATGCTTATCAGATGATTGATGATCTTTTAGTTTTAGTTTATGGTAATTGTTTTCATTTTAAATAATGTATGGTTGGATATATTTTGATACGGGTAAATCCAAACGTACACGTGTTCCGCCCACAAAAAAGATAACCCAGATCTCGAGTGTCATAATCACCTTGACACTTATTAGGTATGGTTGTTGTACCTCTGGGAAAAAAAAAAAAAAAGGTGTTTGTACGGTAAAAAACCATCATAACGAGTAAGGGGGTAATGTGATGGAAATAAGAACTCGAAACACACCAGGGAGATAAATTGAGTAGGACATCAGAAAAAAGGCTAAGCCATTCCCTTTAAAACAAAACCCACTACACCTTTTTTTTATGAGGATCTCATCACTAATTTGGGTGTTAGAGCTATTTTGGGACAAGAGGCCTGCCCCCCTCTTTTGTTTCTATTCTTACAGGTGGGAGTCCCCTTGAAACGCTTTCAACCGCCCAACCGAACTCTCATCTCACCGGGCGTTTGTCGTCAGTGTTTCACTCCCATTTGATCTCCAGCACCAGAGCAAATCCATCTTATATGTTGATCAAAATTGGCATAGATCTTAGGAAGAGCCGGTTATTACATCAACAAATTTGATAATTTAATATCACTGTTGTAATGTTTTGATTTAATTTAGTATATATGTATATATTTTCCATGATAACTTATTTATCGGAGGATTCATGATCTTTTATTCCTGACATGAAGAATTCATGCCTGACCTGTATGTAGGTTGTAATTGGTTGAGCATCATTATTTCATTTGAACCTTTTGGTAAAGGTACTAGTAACAAGGCCACAATGAAGGCTGTCAATTGGAACTAGTTTTTGAGTGGAGCATCCATGATCGAGATATAAACTCAATTTACTCAATTGATAGATTCTGAAAGTAACCACGTGTTTATTGTTGGGGTTGAACCAATCCGGGTCCCTCCGCATGATATGTCATGTGCCAAGGCAAGTAAGTGACTTAATTTAACTCTTCTTGTTAAAAGAAGATATAGAAAAAATTGGTTCAAAGTACTTTTGAGAGAAAATAAGAAAAAGCAAAGAAGGAAAAAATTTAAAATTCTTCTAATCTCTTACTTGAAAAAAAAAATGTGGGGATAGTTTAGTTTCTATTGGTGTTTTTTTTTTTTTTTTTTTTGACATAAGCCATAAAGACCTCCCCAGAGGCTTGTCAAACGGTGTAGCTTTAAAAGTGACGAGCATCCTTGACCCCTCACCAAACTGTCCAAATTGTTCCCTGTTCCTTAACATTTTCTCCACGTCTATAGAAAAGAGCACTTTTTTACTGTACTTTCATACTTAAGATCTAGCCCTCCGTTAAGGAGGCTAGAACTCGAATCTGAGAACTTTGCTCGCTAAAGTGAATTACCTAACGCACGTGATCCGAAATACCACTAAACTATGGTCATTTGGTGATTTTTTTTATAATCTCTTCTCTATTCTTTTTTGTATTTTATCATTTGTGACGATGTAATATATAAACTAAAAGTGTATTAGAGAAGTTTGTAATCTCTTTATTATTGTTATAGTTGAAGATTGTAGGACACATTTTGTCCCATGATTTTTCGTTCGCCTTGAGAGATTTTTGAGTTTTTCACAATTTTGTATGGCACCCATATGCTTGTTGAATTGTATCTATGAGTGATCTCATTTGTTTTAGATGATTTTTACTTGTATACAGGAAGTAATCGGGATACATGTGTCTCGACAATATTTATTCCACTATTTTGTTCCACTTTCTTTGACCTTGGTCTAAGATCACCAACTTATATATACTAATACCCATCATGTTGACTAATGAAAATCAAAGAAGAAAAGAAAGCATGGAAGATCATGTGAAAAACTTGGGAGATTATGGTTGAAAATTGGGCGAAGTACATGAACAAAAATTTGACTTTAAACAAGTGTATGCTTCCTTTCTCTTTCCACAAACACAGATTGATGTTTAAATTGTTTCAAACCCATGTATTTAATTTGCATTGAATTCCGACCGACAAAACTCATCTAATTGTATCAACGCCTCTTGGTCTATTGGTGACAATCTCAAGTTCGAACTCTAATGATCACAAAGTGAGGGCACGCTTGCACGGGTGCCGCGTTGTCCACACCTGACTTTTGGGAGGGAGATGTTTGTCACCTTTGTTAAATTAAAAAATAAAAATAAAAATAAAAATAAAAAATCATCTAATTGTGTGCATAATAATTGCGGCAGAAAAAATATAACTATTGGCTTTAGTTTTCTACTTGTGAGTTTCAAGATCATGTTGTCTACCAACCAGCAAAGGCTCATGCAAACCAGTTTGAGCACAATCTTCTGTTGATTCATCACTTTGATTTGCCTTTGTTTTGATTTCATAATCCTCTGCTTTCCCCCACAAAATTATGAACAATCCAGCAATAACAGCAATGGCACCAAACATGCTGAAAATTCAAAGCTAACATCAATATCATGTCCTTCAAAATTCAAATTACTTGAAAGAAGTTTTCATGTGGAGTTATCTTGAGAATGTTGATAGTTAGAATTTACCTTCCCACATAGAATTTTTCACAAAGAAATATAGAACCAGAGATTGTAGTAATCACAGTGTTAAGTGGACCAAACATTGCAGAAAAAAACTGGTCCTCTCTTTGTGATGGTCCAAAATTGAAGATAAAATATCACACCAGACCCAAATATTCCCTGTAAATTTCAGCATTAATAAAAAAAAACCAAGTTAAAATTAACAGTAAATGATGTTTCAGTAACCAAAATATCTGATCTAATATTTATTTTTTTTTGGTAATATGAGTGAGAAATTAAGGGCCTGCTTGTAACCACATGGACCAATGTTACAATGTTATCACAACTTATCTATTTTAATCAATAAAAGAAAGTGGTTTATCCATTTATTAAAAAAAAAATTTAAGGGCCTGCACAAGTCCCGGTGGAGCAGACATGAGGGTGGGGCCCGCCCACATGTGGACATGGGACAACCCTGATAACCACTGCCACACCTCAGGAAATGTCTTTGCATGAATCGAACTCGAGGCCTTAGCAGTGCATTGGAATTGCTACGAGGGGCCGAGATACCAATAGACCACTTGGTGGTTGGTAATATCTGATCTAAATTGGCAAGACATGTTGTGTGAGAATTTACCACAAAGAGGCAAGACACAAGTAGCAAAACAGATTTCATCTTCCAAGCATTTGAATTTGGGTTGAAGAACAGAGTTAAGATTGAGAAAGTTGTGTAAAAGAGAGGTTGTATATTATTAGGGCAAATAGCCACTTATATATACAAGTGTTACCATGTGAGGCTTATACATGATGATACAATATAGAGGACTATATAAGGATAAATATGTATGGCTAACACGCCCCCTCAAACTCACGGGGGATCATACACCGAGAGTTTGCTAATCAAGAACTGAAAACGGGAAAGAGTGTGTGCCTTGGTGAAGAGATCTGCAATCTGGTGCTCAGAGGCAATGTAGGGAAGAGAGAGAGTGCCAGCAAGATAATAATGGAGAACAAAATGAAGGGCAACCTCAAAATGCTTTGTCCGCTCATGAAAGACTGGATTGCCGGCAATCTTGATGGCACTTTGGTTGTCACCATAAATAGGTGTTGGAGTAGTAACAGAAACACCAAAGTCCATCAGAAGCTGACGAAGCCAAAGAACTTCCTTGGCGGTAGAAGACATAGCACCATACTCAGCTTCAGCAGTAGAAAGAGCGACAGTCTGTTGTTTCTTGCTTTTCCATGAAATAAGAGAATCACCAAGGAAAACGCAGAAACCAGTGGTAGATCGCCGATCAGTAGAGTCACCCGCCCAGTCAGCATCAAAGTAGGCTCGAAGCACCAAAGAAGAGGAAGCAGAGAAAACCAGTGAGCGTGTGATGGTACCACGCAGATAGCGAAGAACACGCAAAAGTGCAGCATAATGAGTAGAGCGGGGAGCACTAACAAACTGGCTGAGGACACGAACTGCATAAGCAAGATCTGGCCGGCTAATAGTCAAATAAACAAGAGCACCCACAAGCTCACGATATCGAGTGGGGTCCGGAAGAAGCTCACCATCAGAAGTAGATAGTTTGTGATGAAGCTCCATAGGAGTAGCAACTATACGAAGGTCAGTCAGACATGCTCGACTGAGAATATCCGAGATGTATCTCTGTTGAGACACTAAGTAGCCACGACGAGCATAAGCTACCTCAAGGCCGAGAAAGTAGCGAAGAGGACCAAGATCTTTCATCTGAAACTCCTGTTGAAGCAGAGAAAGAATAGTGTCAGCATCATCACCAGAAATGACCATGTCATCCACATATAGAAGAAGAAGAGTAAGACCACGGGAAGTCAGGTGAGTAAAAAGGGCATAATCGGATGAGCTTTCGGTAAAACCAAAAGCAAGCACTACACTGCGGAACCGCTCAAACCAGGCGCGAGGAGCCTGTTTGAGCCCATAAATAGCCCTCTGTAGCCGATAAACATGATGGGGTGGATGAGAAAGGCCAGGAGGAGGAGTCATGTAGACCTCCTCAGAGAGATCCCCATTTAAGAAGGCATTGGTCACATCCATCTGATAAAAGGGCCACTGACGAGCTGCTGCAACGGCCAAAAGAAGACGAACAGTAGTCATCTTCGCCACAGGAGCAAAAGTCTCCTCGTAATCAACTCCATACTCCTGAGTAAAACCACGAGCAACAAGACGCGCCTTATGGCGCTCTACACTGCCATCAGCACGGGTCTTGATCTTGTAAACCCACCTGCAACCAACGGGAGTAACACCAACAGGTAGCGGAACAAGATCCCAAGTATGCATCAGTTGTAGGGCTCCGAGCTCCTCAGCCATAGCCTGCTGCCAGTGGATATACGGGAGTGCCTCACGATAGGATATGGGCTCTAAATGAGAATGGACAGCTGCAAGAAAGGACGCAAAACTAGCGGAATAAGTGTGAGTAGTGGAAAGGGCAAACCTAGCTGGAGGACGACGGAGCCGCTCAGGGTTGCGACGGAGAGGGATAGCAGGAACATCTTCAGCAGAGGAAGGGTCCGATATGAGGGCGGGAGTATCACCTGAAGCATCAACAGACTCGGAAAGAGGGAGTATCAGCTGACTGCGAACTGACTCAAAATCGAGACGAAGATGCATCAAGAACTCATAGGTCCTCCGGATATGTCGAGAGCGTGTGCGAGTCTGACAACACTTGCAATGCTGGCAAGTGGGAGACTCCAAGGAATCAGACTGACGCCAAAGAGACCGCAACTGAGTGACATACTCCCGGACTATGCGCTCACGCTGTTGAATGTGAGCAATATCCTGCCAAACAGCGTACCGACGAGCAGAGATGGACTGCTCAAACATGTAACGCAAGTGCTCCCATATCTCACGAGCGGTAGCAAGATGTCCAATTTCCATCCGAGCATCAAGCTCACACGACTGACATATGACGGCCATAGCGCGATGGTCAGCAACATACCAAGCACGGTGGTCAGAAGAAACAGAAACATCAGAGACGGAGCCATCAGAAATATCAGAAGACGCAGATGGTGCCGGAGAGGTGCCATCAACATGCCCAAACAGATCGAGTCCTAGAAGAATGACTCGGACGGTAGTGAACCACTCCTTATAGTTGGTGCCATTCAACTTGACATCTACCGGGGCGAGAAAACTAGGAGTCTGAGATGGAGAAGATGTCATCATAGAAAATCCAGAGAATCTGCCAAAAGCCCAAATAAATGTCTAAATCTACAGCATGACAACAGCACCAAGCCACGAGCCACAAGATCACCCACCAGCCAACACCAACAAGCAACCCATCACAAAATCAACAAATCACCAAATCACAAAGTCAACCAGCCACCAAGTCACAAAGTCAACAAATTACCAAATTACTAAAGCACCAAAGCACAAACCAGCCACCACATCACAAAATCAACAAATTACCAAAACACCAGATCACAAACCAGCCACCACATCACAAAGGCAACCAATTCAAACAAGCAACGAACCAGAGCAAACAAGCACGGCACGAAATCAATGCCAAGCAACTCCAAAAAACTCAAACAAGCACGATCAATGCCGAGTCAATGCCCAGAAACGGCAAGCAACTCAGCTAGAATCAATGCCGAGCAACTCCGCAGCTCCAATGGCGACCAGAAAACCAACAACGAACCAGAAAACCAACAACGCCCAATGCCAAGCAACGTCGAGCAAAGCTGAGCCCAAAAAAAGGAGATCAGAAATTCCACCACCTGGCGGAGACAGGGCTCCACCGCAAGAGCCTCAGCGAGCGAGGAAGCGAAAACCTAAGGATCAGGAGCAAAGGAAGACGATCGCCGCCGCTGGCCTGATACCATGATAGAGTTGTGTAAAAGAGAGGCTGTATATTATTAGGGCAAATAGCCACTTATATATACAAGTGTTACCATGTGAGGCTTATACATGATGATACAATATAGAGGACTATATAAGGATAAATATATATGGCTAACAAAGATAAATGAGAGTAAAGCTGATAAGGAACACATCCAAGTTGCTAGTGATAATGGATCAAGATAATTTTCACAAATTGGGACCTGGAAGACAATAGAAATAATGAATTGATGTTTTCATAATAAATTCAGTAAAACAGATTTGATTGGTGACTTGAATTCATCTGAAGGATTAGCCAATGATCCAATTCTCATTTACTGATTGAAAGCTATGAGCATGGGGCCTTTAAACAAAGCCATGCCTCCTCCCACATAGATTATGGTTCCAAACAGCTTGGCAAGTGTTCTCATGCTTTTTGGTTTCAATTTATCAAACCTGATCATATTGAGAATCAGAATGCTTCAGTGAAATTATGAGAGAGAAACATAAAGATTGATCAAATATCAAATATGAATGTAGGTTTGAATTAAGAGTTTACCCAAAGATCAGAGCCATGAGAAAGGTTACTGCAGGGAGGAGAGGAGATTTATCATTGCACCAACTAGAGAAGATGATGATAAATACAAGCCATTATAGAAGTACCGGTTCATGGTGGGCCTGAAGCTGAAAGGAGACAGAGAAATAAAGATATATATAAAGATTGCAGACTTGCAGTTTAAAATAAAATAAAATAAAAAATTGATGGAAAATCCACAAACTTGTAGCCAGATAAGTGAATTGAGGGGCACTCACACTTGACCTGGTCCAATCCCTACAACCTTTACTGTTGCAGAAGTCTATGTCCATTGGCAAAGCGCTGGAGAATATACAGAGGAGACTATCACTGCTCAAGTCAGGACCACTAACGCTTAGCTAACAAGACTGAGGAATGCCAAAGACTGCACCAACAACTGAGAGACACCTAGGTATAGGGCCAGACCAAAGGAGCTGGCAGCTCACCATGACGTCAATCTTCATCCTTAAGTCGTTCTACAAGTTCTGAATGGACTCTGGTATACGGAGTAACGTGATGACAATTTAGTGCAAGCGCCCCTGCCCCTTCAATATCAAGTTGTTTATATGACTAACTATCGAAGATTGAATTCTCACCCTAGATAATCTTCATCGTAGACAATGAAGGGGTTCCCGAGTCTCATGTTATCTGTATGACACTTAAAACGAGATGGTCCCGCATCTCCTCCTCAGCTATCTGATTGCTCCCGGTCTATGGGAGCATTATGAAAGGCTCTAACCTTCTTTTTCTATCTTGGTTTGATACAATGCCCAGTCAAAAGTAGTCGTGGTTGTAGGAACTAGGAAGCACAAACTCTAGTTAATAGGAGTCTACACTTTGCACTAAGCACCCCAAGGGATCCGGAGGCGATGAGG
The DNA here is from genome assembly GCA_026586065.1 of Dioscorea zingiberensis. Taxonomy (NCBI): domain Eukaryota; kingdom Viridiplantae; phylum Streptophyta; class Magnoliopsida; order Dioscoreales; family Dioscoreaceae; genus Dioscorea; species Dioscorea zingiberensis. The sequence goes on along the minus strand of CM048821.1, from coordinate 6,880,446 downwards.
CCCAAGAAGAAGTAGTGTGCACGAGCAAAAGTTACAATTAGGTCCATATTGTTCTTATATGAAATTATAATCACAAGGACTAGTTGTAATTTTTAGTAATTTTTATTATTATTATAAATAAATTGTGATTTATCTATTTATTAAAAACAAACAAAACAAACAAAACAAGAGCAGAAAGAAACACCAAAGAAAATCCTTTCATTCCTATAAATATTTTAGTTACCCATAAATATATTAAATATTTATTTATTTAGGGTTGGATAACTTAATATTTATGTATGTTTTTTCATTTAATTATTTAGTTTGTTATAATATGTTCATTTTTAAATAAAGAACGGGCTAACAAAAACTTATTTATGTAATTATGAATTATTTTAGGATCTTATTGTAATATACATCAAAGCGAAACCCTATCATCCCTTTTAAATTCCGGAAGTCCCATTTCTTCTTGGCTTGGCTTGGCTTGGCTTGGCTTCCACGCTTTCACGCTTTCACGAAGGAAAGGAACCATCGAAAGGAGAGAATTTGGAGATCGATTGAGGGATTTGAGCTTAACATCGATAACAGGGCGATCTTTACAGGTGAAGCATATCATATCCTTGCTTTGATTCCTCCGATTTAGGTTTTATATTTGGAATTGGATGAGATTCATCTTAGATTTTATGTTTTTCGTGAACAAGTCAAGAAATTGGATGAGAAAGTAAAAGATCAATTTTGGTTGTGGTTTGTTGGATCTCGAATCAATGTTCCTTGATGATCAAGTCGCTTGTGATGGTTCGTTCAAGATTAACTTTTTTTGTGTTTGATTTCAGTGTTCTTGCTGGAACTATTTCTTTATTGTTGAACGGCTTATGTGATCATAATTCTTTTTTCCGCATGTTATTTGTTTATACTTTTAATTAAGGAATTATCGGTTTTAGAGGAAATTATTAGAAGTTTATAATGCGGAGTAGATGAAGTGACATTTTTGTTGAACTGACAGTCTGACAATGAATATGTTGTAGTAAATGTTGGATTTTGGGGTGTTAGATCTGGTTGAGGGGCTTAAACCTTCAGCTGTGACACACTAGAAAGTTTGTTCTAAGAGAAAATAAATAAACAAGATTCTCATACCACGAGTAAAGTGCATATGCTAGTGATACATTGCTTTATTTGTATGTTCATTTTGCAATTTGGACTTTAAAAACTACAGGAATTTCTTGTGGAAAAATTGCTTACTTGCATTGGTGGATAAACTTAATTTTGAGTATCTTATATGCTTTGAAGTTTCCTCTTACTGTATCTTGGTCTTTGTTTGTAGAGTTTAAATCTTGAACTGATCATTTTCACCACATTTTGGTGAGGGAGCTTTAAAGGGAAGTTGTTTGATCTAGACAAAATGGTATGTGATTGTACTTTATAATTCAATTTATTGACATAAGTCGGATGAAATAGTTTCCATAACTTATGGTGTGTCAAAAATCATAATATGGTGATTGTTCATGCTGGTACCTTCTCTTATTATCATGGCCCATCTGGATTATGGTTGTATTTGGGAAGATACTCTGGTCTTCTGTTGCATATGGTTGCATTTTCTTTAACCTTCACGAGATGGGCTTCCTTCTATTCAAAAAGAGGCCTTTTCACTGATGCATCAGTATTGACTTCCATTTATGAACTACCTACATATTATGACCTAGTCAGAAAGTCTTGGATGCCATTATATCGTTTGTATTACTATCTCCTTTGAACCTGTACCCAAATGCGGCATCTGGACGTGTCATGAACATCTTTATAGCAATACTTATTCACTATCTTGACAACATCTCCTTTTGTTAGTTTGTGTCTGTGCTGGATTTTGTAGATTGCCTAACTTTCGTGATTTAACCTATATGGAGTTTGGGATTATGGTGTTTTTTGTGAAGTGATGGTTTCCATACATTCAAAAATTAGTATTAAGATCAAATAATGACATTTGGTGTGTATTGGATGGTTGCCTAGATGAATGATACCTGTATACCTTAATAATCACGAAGAAAACAATGTTATATCTATGCTACATTTTAGTTTTTATTATAGTAGTATTCAGTTGATGTGGAGCTTGAGAGCATTATGTTGTTTATCTAGACAGCCTCCAGTCATTTTTAGATTGAATTGAGCTATTTGAGAGATTGAGGGCATTAGCTAACTAGTGTTACCAACTGTTACCAACCATGAATGATGTACAAATAATCTGAAAGCCTCTCATCAACTCAAAGTTATCGGCTCTTTTTCTATATATTGGTGATACTTATTGTAATTGTGAAGAGGCTTATTCTGCATTGTGAAGTTGTATTTATTTTTGTTGCTTCTTCAATTTAAATTGCTCGATGGCTTTGATTGTCATGTTTTACTGGATAATATGCTTTAGTTGCCTTCTTTCCTGAAATTTGGATTGCTTTTATCCTTGATTCTGAGCTGTTTAACTTTATATTGTTGTAAAAGTTTTTCCCGGGACATGGCTATCATGGAACCTCTTTCGAACAGACATACCGCTGTTATCCTGCATCCTTTATTGATAAGGTAATACATTTTTCTTTCTTTAGCATGATTCTCTTCACTCCCAATTTTGATGCACTCTGCTAGGTTGGTAGGATGGCATGGTGATTACTCATTTAGATTTGTTTCTAGTGTAAATTAATCTGCAGTAACCTAAGAAGTAATTACTCTGATCTGTTGAAACTTATCTATTCTAACACATTCTTGATGCCAATCAGCTTATTTTGGTGGCTCAAAATTAACTATCAGCATCTATTATAATTAGGATTTAAGTGAGTTCTCTCTGATGTACGGTTATGGGTCGTAACATTGAATACTCATTAAGGTCTTCTGCGTGAAATATACTGCACAAGAAATCCTAAAAGAGTGTGTTTGGGTTCCTGGATATCCGGGATCAAGAGCTCATCGCACTCCATCCGGGTGTGACCCGGATGAAGTGGAATAGGGATGCCCTCATCCCATTTGGAGGAACGAGTGGCCTCCATCAAAATCGGAGGCTTATCCCTCTCATGATCCATTATTTAATTTTATTCAATAATATTTGAATTTTATAAATATTTAATCTTGTTAAATGTGAATAATCATAATAATTTTATAATTTAAAATAATGATTATATAAATTATTTGTAATTTTAAAATAATATTTTTAATATCTAATAATTATATATTAATGATGGTGGTAAGATATTATTCCTGTAGAGTAAAGATTATTATTATCTATTAATAACAAGTATCATTAATTGTCTAACTATAAATAATTTATATTATTTATTTTTAGATATTATAATTTAAATTAGAATATTTACAATTATATATAAAATTATTTTATCTATTTTCATCCTTTAAACTTACTATAAAATTTTTTTTGGTCCCCTCTCCTTATCCCAACAACCAAAACATATGCTTTCATCCATGGCCATCCCCATCTAGGGATGAAATACTACAAATATCCAAACACCACCAAAGTTCCCAATATGTTCATGCACCAATAACTTTCATGAAATTGCACATTTTGAAGAGCTAAAAAAGATATCACTAAAACTTAAAATCAAGGAAAGAAGTTGAAATTAGAGGAGAAATTTCAATCATTTACTAAAAACACCCGTTCATTCCACAAATGATCAGGATAGTTAGGAATGCACAGTGAAACTAGAAGTGTCCATTTTCCATTCTTTTCTGATATGAGTTATGATTGTGAAGCACAGTTCCTTGAAAAGATTAAACATGGTCAAGTTTTGGGTCGCTTCCTTTCTTGTTTTCATGTGTTAAAATAGTAGGAAACCGTATAAGATAATAATAAGTTCAAAATAAAATTTTAGAAATACTCAGTTTGCCAATGGAATGATGTTTTTGCATCTTTCTCAAATAATGCGTTCCAGATGTTTTGATTCATTTTTTACTTTTCAATTTCTTTATCATTCTCCCCAACTTTGTGTGTGTGTGTGTTTTATTTTATGAAAACTCTCTGTTGCATTTTCATAAATCAGATGCTTTAACTAAATTTGCTTCATAGACATTGTGAAGTCTTGAACATCTTCACATTATAAGCACTTTAGGCATCTGGTTGGAACTTCTGTACTTGATCTCTCTAACATTAAAGATCTTGATTTTTTTTCCCACCCTGCAGCCACAGCTAGAAAGTGGTGATAAAAGTAAGTTTTTTTCCAATCCTACCTCAGTCTTTGATTGTATAAAATTTTCATTTTTGTCCGATATTAAGGCCTGATAAACTTGTGTATGCTTTATGCTCTTTCAGTCATCATGCCTCCTTCAGCTCTTGATCGGCTTGGTAAGTTAACCTTTTACCTACCAATTTATGTGTATAATCTTTTTGGTCCTTTATGATGGTTATTTTATTGTGTGTAATGCATCTTTCTGCCATAATTTTTGTTTTCTGATTTTATAGCCTTCTTCTAAATTGCAGCCTCCTTGCATATTGATTATCCAATGCTATTTGAACTCCACAATGCTGCCACAGAGCGAGTATCACATTGTGGGGTGCTGGAATTCATTGCTGAGGAGGGCATGGTCTACATGCCATACTGGGTAGTATTTGCCAGTAAATCTATTTTGAGTTTCTAGATACTTAATTTTTTTTTCCAATACTAATTCTTTTTATTTTTGTTTGTTTCTAGATGATGCAAAATATGCTTTTACAAGAGGGAGATACTGTTGGTGTTAAAAACGCCACCATTCCCAAGGGTACATATGTGAAATTGCAGCCTCACACAAAAGACTTTTTGGATATCTCAAACCCGAAGGCCATGTTAGTTTTGATCCATTCTCCACTGTTTGATTCACAACCATTGAGCTGATTCATGCTTTGATTACATATCAATTTGATGCTATCTTATGCCACATCATCTATTTGCTCTTCTTAGCTTGGAGGCTGCTAACTTTCCTTTTCTGAATATCTGCAGTCTGGAAACAACTTTAAGGAACTTCTCATGCTTAACCACTGGTGACAGTATCATGGTAGCTTATAACAATAAAAAGTACTACATAGATATTGTTGAAACCAAACCAGCTTCTGCAATAAGTATCATTGAGACTGACTGTGAGGTCGACTTTGCACCTCCACTTGATTATAAAGAACCGGAAAGACCACAACCTTCTGGCCCTTCAAGCAACACTCCAATTCAAGGTATTTATTTAAGTTATTTACTGAATTATTTTGAAGTATTTATGCAATATTTGTAGCCCTGCTATCTGTTTTAAGATTCAAATTTTCTGCATAATTATTGGTTTTAACATTTTTTTTTATTATTTTTCTAGTAATAGACAACTGTTTCATCCTTTAAATTAAACTTTAATCTTGTAATTATTTTTCTTATTCAATTTGAACTAGGTCTAAATCATGATTTAAGACAAGGACCTGGGGAAGTTTATTTGAATAACCGAGCTAGTAAATTGTAGAATTATTTCATTTTCCTGTTAGGAAGACATTCTAATACTATCTCATTCATTGCGTTAACTCTGACCTTATTTTGAAAATGAGCTGAGATCAGGAAAGCTCCAGTCCGTCATTCATATTAGATATCTGAGGAAAGACCGTCTGGAAGATACCATCAATATGATAGTGAAAATTTTGAAAGTTTGAGCAGTTCATTTCTTTTGTTATTTTATTTTCTCAAAATACATAAGGGTTTTTTTTTCCTAAACACTCGTAATATTCTTTTCTTTGTTGCTATTGAAGAAGTTGGAAAAACATTTATTCTACTTGATAGGTTCTTCCATTTTATTTTGTTTGTTCCAGTTGCAAATTCTTATTAATTTGTACGGTATCTGTTATTATAGGATAGTTTTAACTTGGAACTGAACTTCTCTCTATGAATTGTAATCAATTTTGTAATGGATCATACTAAAAAATTTCTGCTCAAGGTGCTGAAGTTGAACCTCCGGCTGAACCAAAGTTCACCCCCTTCACTGGTGTTGGGCAACGGCTGGATGGAAAGCCTTCAAAGAATCAAACTCCGGCCTCCCCCTCTACAAAGGGCCCAGCAGTAGCAACCAATGGTGTGAAACCATCAACAGAAACCACTTCTCAGGGCAGCTCATCAAAACAAACATCAGGAAAACTCGTCTTTGGTTCAAGTAGCAGGAGCAATGCTTCCAAAGAAGCACCGAAGGTTGGTTGTTTATTCCACAAATCTGAAAATTCCTTGAAGATACTTAGTGGTATCGTAACGCCCTGTTTTTTCTTTAGATTGAAATCTCTACCAGCTTATTTTGAGTGAATAATCCTCTCGTTGCAGGAACCTGTGACTAATACAAAGGAAAACCCTCCAAAGACGGAAGAACCAAAGTTTCAGGCTTTCACCGGGAAGAAATACTCACTGAAAGGTTGATATAACTGATTTACCGCCTGTATATCTTCTCAGTGATCAATAATATGCATGTAGACTAAACAGAAGAATACTCATGTAGAAGAACCAGTTACTTTTTCTTTGAAACAAGTGTCCATACAAAGGATTCTTAGCAAAACTATCCTCTGATGCTTCTTCACCCAGAAATGAATACCTTCTGGTTTCGTAGCTGGAATGGTTAAAGATTTGGGCAAGAAGCAAGAGGCTGCACATATCGTGCTCGGGGACTTATCTAAACTTTTTAATATTCGATATTTCATTTGGTGAATGTTATAATGTTATGAGTCTTGATCCTGAACACAGTTTGCTTGGCCCTTTTGTGTAGTCTGCTGAGCTTTTACCTTCAGCTGCACCTCAAGACTCAAGCTGAGTCCAAAGAAACTATGACTCCCTTTTGAACTCAGGGAGGTGTAGTTGTGTCCAACTCCTTAATAAAGAATTACTTTGAATGTTAATAGGTTTGTTTTACAAGATTCAATTAATTAGTTAATTAATTAATTAAAATTATTATCTAAGGTTTATGATAGGGGTAAAATCAGGAAGACATGTGGTCTTCATCCAACCAGACATGTGGAAGAGCTAGGAGCCATCATTCGCTCAACACCGATCCCTTTTACACTCGGCCTGTTCCGCTAACACTCAACTAAAACCATAGTCCGCCGGTGCCGGTGTGATGCTCGACTGTGCCTGAGATCTTGGAGACAATTACATAAGAACACCAAAAAGCATCTAGAAGCTCGGCAGACCTTCTAAAAAGACTCCCCACGCTGAGCTAGTAAGAGTATAGAAGGAGAGGGAGAAGATCATTTTGGGAAGATTTTTAAAGAGGAAAATATGGGTCGACTTCTCTACCTCCCTTTTAAAGCTTGTGTTTGACAGGGGAATATCCCACTTGGGATTAAAAATAATTTTTGAAAAGTTTTGAATTTTTTGATGAAAAATTTTAAAGTAAAAATATTAATGATAAGATAGCTATATAGCTTCCATGCATTGGTGGGTGGGTCATTATTATATTCTTAAACTTAAATTAAAGTTTTTGGCGGGAAAAATTTTTATTGGGGAATATGTTGGGGATATCCCCAAATGGGATATCCCCTTATCGAACACAAGCTTTGGGTCATTCCATTTCTCCTTACTCAGTTCCTCATCTCTATCATCAATATCTTTCTAGTGGATTTACTCTGAAGCAACATGGTTTTTTTTTCCGATTTCATAGGGTTCTTTTTATGTAAATCTGGCCTTTTCCTATATGCTTGGATGATATTTCTCTCAATTTTTGTGATCTTGTCCCCCAAATCAAATAAATTTAAGAATTAGTGTGAGATTAGATCTAATCTAGAGGGAAAAGTGATTTAAGCACTAACAGTTTAAATAATTAATACATTATTAATAAATATTTAATGTTAATCAAAATAATATAAAATTTATTAAAGTAGTATTAATTAAATTAAATTAAATTTGGATCAATTCGGTTTGAAGGTTGTGCTAAACGTAAATTCAAGTTGCTTTAAAAGTTTCAATTTCTTAAAATTAGATCGAGGTATTGTTTGTATTCCCTCCTGAGTTCTCAAAATTCTCTAAATAGCCCAAGTATGTTGACTATAGCTGACTCAACTCGATTTTCTCTACAAGAGTTTGAGCTCAGCTTCATTTAACTCAAAATTAAAATCAATTTAACTCAAAATAGAAATCTTATTTGATTAAGCTCCACATAAAAATTGAGCTCCTTTACCTTTATCATCTATAAAACAGGCCTTCAAATATAGCTAATTTATAACTTGATCTTATTGTATAATAAATATTTTTTTAATTGCAAGCGTTTTTCACAACAATGGTTGAAAATGAAACTTTTTATTAAATAATCAGTAACTAATTAAATGTAATGTGTAATTTTAAGATTAATATATAAAAAAACTACTATCTACTGTTATAGATAATTTTGATTTATTTTTTTAAATCAAAAAATTAGATTCATATTTTTGTCTTTATTAAAATTCGTTAACAACACAAGTTTACATTTGTTATTATACAACTATTATTTTTTATGAAAAACCCCATACTTCTAGATGTTGGGAAGGGAAGCACCCTCTTCCTTGCACATCAAAACTCAATTAAAGATCATTATGTATCTGTCCAAGAGGCAAAGAGTGGTCATCAGAGAGGGACGTCACTATTAAAGCAATGACCTCTCACAAGGGATGTAATGTGTGAACCGGAGAGGCTGCTTGAAGCCTTGGAAGCGTTACAAGCAACCAGGGATGATGAGAGAGTTTGGACTCTAGGAGTGGGTGTAACCTTTACGACAAATCATTGTATACCCTTATTGTGGATAGAGGAATGAGAAGCAGATCTTGAATAGCCTTTGGAAGGTACCATGTCCCAAGAAACATAAATTATTAGCATGGTTAGCATAGGACAACAAGCTACTAACTCTAGATAATTTGGCCAAACAGAGGTAGAATGGGAGCCACACAATGTGCTACCTCTACTACCTCTGTAATAAAGCAAAAAAAAAAACAGTGGAGCATCTCCTCATTCACAAAATAACTATGGGATTATTTCTAGCGACTTTTCAATCTCAAACTCCGGCCCCGGTCCACGAAAGATCTTTGGGGTCTTCAAAATTTGGGAAAAAGCTTCACAAAGAAATGCGCATGAGGTAGAATTTAACAGTAATTGCCATAACCTAGTGTACCTGACTTGAAAGAAACCAACGTTGTTTCCGAAATAAACACCACATTTGTTCGAGAATCATCTATAAGCTAAAATTTCTAATGCTTTTTTTGTTTGATGCAGCAAACGCCTCTCTGAAGCTAAAGCTGGTGTGTATTGGGATACCCTAGAGAATTGCTATCAGCCACTATACTTTTCGCCTAATATACCTCCACTTTTAAATTCCTCATAAATAAATGAATATGATTTATTTAATTTTTTTTAAAAAAAACATTTTTTAGAAAGTCCAACTTGAAAACCATTTGCTAGTTTCCTCCCATGGAAGTAAACACCCACCCGCAACAGCAACCGCAAATACAATACTGTACACAGCCGGCTACAACAAAAGCGTCCTACACTCACAACCGCGCGCCACGTCACCCTAATCCTTACTTAATAATTCCATCTCCTTGTCGGACGGAAATCCCATGCTCCCTCACTCGACCGAACCTGGTCACCTTCCCGTCCACATACGTCCACATCTCCTCGTTTTCTCCTACAGTACTACTGCCACAACTCAAATGATCCATCATCCTTCAAACAAGCTACTTTCAAAGATGATCAAACCCTAGCCAGCTAGAGAGATATTAGAGATTGATCATACAGAGAAATTAATGGAAGGATCAGTACTTAGTAATAGAGGAGAAGCAAAAGGCAAGGCAATAGATCATCAGAGAGGAGATTATTATTATGAAGAAGAAGATGATCATGAAGTACTAGGATATAATTCTACAATAAACAAAGAGGCCGCATTCCATGTTATTCACAAGATCCCACCTGGAGACACTCCTTATGTTCGAGCCAAGCATCTCCAGGTAACAAACAAACATCCATCTCATATATATATATATATATATATATAGATAGATAGATCCATAGATATATATATAAATGAACTCTCATCATCTCATTAATTAACTTGTTAATTAGAAGAATTAGATCTCTAGTTTTGGCTTTTATTATTGCATGAAATTTGGGACATTTTGTTAGCCACGTCAAAGAGAAAATCTAGCTAATAATAATTGTTTTGAGTATTCAATCTCTTCTTTGATGTTTCATCCAATCAGGAGAATTTCCGGGGAGTTCATCGGAAAGCCACCGAAGTGAGTTGATTTCCTCCACTTCAGTTGTTAATCTTAAAGTGGGAAAAGTTTTATTTCTCCCTATGACTTTCGTTTAGATCCACTTCAGCTTTATAATCACCGAAATAAGCGAAATGGATTTTAACATATCAAAACCCACTTCTTGTCCGAATTTTGTGTCTCTCACTTTAGCTAAAAAGTTATCTGTTTTGGGAACTGAGACTTCCGCCCATTTTTTTATTCCTAGACCTAACGTATTGATTTTTTTTTTTTTTAATTTCTTCAAATGAGCTTGTCGAAGTAAATATGGGATCATATATATATAAAAAAAATATTTTGAGGGAAAAATAGATTGGTTAATATAAATGTAACTAAAGAATAAATTTAAGTATCTCTATTTGGTGATTTGGTGTATATATATATTAGACTCTAGTTTGAGTAACTTTAACTACTTGTGTTAATTGAGTATTAATTATCCATAAAATATGGTTTATTCATCTTTATATAAAAAACTTATGTTAATATTCATGAGTTCTATGATCAGTTTATGAATTATGTGAGTTACTCATTTTAGAAGTTATCAATCAGTATTGTTTAAGGAAAACATACCTATTTTCTCACATGCTATACTGTTGGAAAAAAGGCAATCCAAACTATAACATGATATATATATTACTTCTTTAATTTAGAAAGATTCATAAACAACAATGAAATTAATGGTGCAGCTAGTGGAAAAGGATCCACAGGGATCAATAGTTTGGTTTTGGAAGGCCATTAATGCTGGTGATAGAGTGGACAGTGCTCTAAAAGACATGGCTGTTGTAATGAAACAATTAGATAGGGCAGAAGAAGCAGTGGAGGCCATCAACTCTTTCAGGCATCTTTGTTCCAATCAAGCTCAAGAATCCCTTGACAACATCCTTATAGACCTCTACAAGGTATAATAGATATATATGTTTACTATTAATACTATTCATATTTAGCATTTTGTTTGTAATGTTGTTTAGGGTTGTGGGAGGATAGAGGATCAAATTGAACTATTAAAGCAGAAACTTAAAAAAGTTTGCTTAGGGGAAGCTTTTAATGGAAAGACTACGAAGAAAGCGCGCTCGCATGGGAAGAAGTTTCAAGTCACCATCGAGCAAGAAACATCTCGTCTTTTGGTATATATTCGATGATCATATTTGTTTAATTAATTAACCGATGTGAGACTATTATCGTATGTGATGTATTTTCTTAGGGAAATCTCGGTTGGGCTTATATGCAACAAAACAACTATAATGCCGCAGAGGCAGTGTACCAAAAGGCACAAATGTTTGATCCTGATGCAAATAAGGCATGTAATCTCGGTCTTTGTCTCATCAAACAAGGCCGACTTGAAGAAGCGCGAAAAGTGTTACAAGATATACTAAATGAAAGATTACCAGGGTCAGATGATCACAAAACGGTAAAACGAACAGATGAACTATTGGATGAGATTGAATCACAAACACTGTTTTCTCTTGTCAGTAAAGTTCCATGCATGGAGGATGAGATCATTGACAGACTAGAAAACTTGATGGAAGATTGGCCACAATTTTAATAGCCATTAAATGTTTTTGTGTGACCAATCTTCATAAAAAATAAGTTGGCTAGCTTATTCGCTCTCACAAGGAAAGATTGAGAGTTCGTACCAAGTCAATGGTGAGCTTCCAGTGGCTTGTCTACATTTATCATATCACCATTTTATCAAGATAACTTGATGGATTAGCAGTCAATTTGGATCGTAAATTTGATTAGTTTTGTTTACACAAATCACATTGCCTGTCATAGAAAGTTTTGTTTGTTTACATTGTTTATAATTGTCCTCATTTCCCTTTTCTAATGGTCTTGTTGGAAATGGGAACTATGTATGCATTTGGTTGTGAGAGTTGTGTACAGATGTAAAATGCAAAATTTCAGCATCTATGAACAATAAATTGTCTTGATGTTACTAGTATTTATTAAACTAACTTATTGCATATTAATACTAATATTTATTTAAACTAGAAAAAATTTTCAAGTATAGAAAAATAAAATAGATGAAGAAATTGAAAATGAAAAAAATAGTATATGAAATTTATATCTACTAGACATACAGGCCCCAGATCTCTCACAAACAAAGTGAATATCTGGTTGAAGAGAAACATGCGATGTTTAAAAAGAAAAAATAACATGTTTTTTTGACACTTACTTTCTCATATAATTTTGGTTTGATATAGCACATCAGTTGAAGAAAGCAAGTTGGAGACAAGTAACAACCCAATCACTAGTCAAACGGAGCCTTCAATTCACGTACACCTCCACAACGGGGGAGGACGACACACAAGAAGAGACCTAGCATCGTGGTTTATCCATCTATTCAATATATATATATTAAAGATTTTAATCGGAGGGGTTTGGGGATAGAATTGAAACTTGAGGGAGTTTTCTGGAAAAAGGGATAACCTACATAAAGGCCTCTGGTTGAAGATCAGAGGCACTCAGGCACCAATGGCTTCGATACATCGCCGCGCGCCGCAGTGATCACTGGAAACTCTTGAAGCAATCCCAATGGCGTCTCTCGCCCCTCTCTTGAACCAGCCCCACGCTGCAATCCGCGTCAATCTCTCTCTCCGGAGTTGCGGCCGCCTCGCCCTCTGCTCTCTGATTCCCCACAGCCCAGCCAAGTCCTTTCTCTCCTCATCCCCGTCGCGCATCTCTACTGCGGCTCCGAATCTCTTCTTCAGATGCTTCTCTCACACCAGCCTCTCCCCGGTCTCCGGCAGCGGATCCATTTCGAAGGCCGGGCATCTTCCGAGCTCTCCTCATCAGTTCGTTAGGCAGGCGGCCACGGTCGCCGCTGAAATTGAAGAAGAGTAAGTTTCTTTGTTCGAATTTTTTCTTGGAAAGGGTTCATGATTATAGAGACGTACTCTTTTTTAACGCAAATCGATTATTTTGTAAATGATTCTGTGTTTCACGAGTAAAATGGGGGGAAATTTGTGAAAATTTTCATGTAATCTTCATGTGATTTAGTTCAATATATATAAAGTGAGTTCCTTGGAGGATTTTGAGAGCTTTAGTTCTGGTGTTTTTGACGGATAAAGATGATTTTTGAAGATAAGTGTCACTGAATGCTCAATTTAGGGAACTGGGTTATATTGGTTGTGCATTGGGGAGTGATATTATAGCAAGCATAGACTGATGAGATGGTGCCTATCACTGACTATTGTAGGAGTAAATCTGTTGAAGAGATACTATGACTAGTTTTATTGCCATCGCCCTCTCAGTATTTGCAAAAAAAAAAAAATTTAATGCCTTTCAGACTATGATTTTAACATCTACTGACAATTCTCTAGCTTCTGATTGACTGGCCTGTTTTTACTTTAACCACATTACGTTGTTTGAGAACTATATGATTTAAATTGGAATTGCATAACCTCCATTAGTTGTTCCATTAGCTACTTCCAAAGTGAAATTTTGTAGTTGGATAATAAGGTCAAATAAATATTTGACAAATAAGCTATGTAACTGGGTGTCTTCAGCTTGAGGAGACTGTCCACATTTTACTTTTCATTTGATTGACTTAATTAATCCTGGAATTTGTCTGGATGTCCTTGTACTCCCCACTGGGAAGGATAACAGCCGAATTCTGAATCTCATCATTCCTTTGGTAGGAGAGGTTTGTGTCGCCTGAATTTACTATTTTAATGCCAATAAGGGTCTTTGGGGAAGATCAAAGAAAGAATTTCTTTTACAAATCCTTGGAATCTTCTTACCTTTGGCTCATGGATCCAAGTGTAATCCATCAATTTGCTTTTGTGCTATCTACCTCATAAACTTGTGATGGGTCTCAATGGTTTGCATATTTTCAATGACCTTGATCTGATGGCATGTGAAGCATTTGATATTTATTGCATTATTATTTTGGAGCGGCAAAGATATTCCCACGGTATGTTACCAAGGCAACGACCTCATGATTTTGATATAGCAGATCTTGTGTTGGCAACTTTATATCATATTTGTATAATCAATTCCTTTTCCCATAATTCTTATTTGATCAGCTAGTGCTTGCTGTCAAGATTTCACTACGTATGTTGACAATTTAAATCTTGAAGCTACAATCGCAATCCTTTTTATACTTCAGCTTGTCTTCTTTATAATGCTGTTATCTGAACTATTTTTTAGTCCATTATTACCTCATAATTCATATCTTTAGTTTTTCTTGAATATAATGAATTTTCCTGCAGTTCAATTAATGTTTTTTCATATATATATATTGTGTGCTTGAGCCAGTTTGGTGTCAACTTCTGAAAAGACTGATAAAGGTCGTATCTATCATGAGACGTATGGATGCCAAATGAATATCAATGACATGGAAATTGTACTATCTATCATGAAGAATGCTGGGTATATGGAAACTGTGACAGAACCCGAGAGTGCAGAGATCATATTTATCAATACGTGTGCCATTAGGGACAATGCTGAACAGAAAGTGTGGCAGAGGCTCAACTATTTCTGGTTTCTAAAAAGAGAATGGAAGAGTAATGTTGCTGCAGGAAGGTCACAGTCTACACATCCTCCAAAGATAGTTGTTCTTGGATGCATGGCTGAGAGGTTGAAAGACAAAATACTTGATGCAGATAAGATGGTAGATGTAGTATGTGGCCCGGATGCATATAGGGATCTGCCCCGTCTACTAGAAGCAGTTGATTATGGGCAAAAGGGAATCAACACTCTTCTCTCCCTTGAGGAAACTTATGCTGATATCAGTCCTGTGAGGATCGCAAGCAACTCAGTTACAGCATTTGTTTCAATAATGCGGGGATGCAACAATATGTGTTCATTTTGCATAGTCCCTTTTACTCGTGGCAGAGAAAGATCTCGTTCCGTGGAATCAATTGTGAGAGAGGTTGGTGAGCTTTGGCAGCAGGGTGTAAAGGAAGTTATGCTTCTCGGTCAGAATGTAAATAGCTACAATGATGCTTCAGAGGTTCAAAATGTTTCCCCAGGATCAAATTGGCAACTCAGTGAAGGATTTTCCAGCACGTGTAAGGTGAAGGCCATGGGATTAAGATTTTCTGATCTGTTGGATCGACTTTCGACAGAGTTCCCTGAGATGCGCTTCAGATTTACATCCCCACATCCAAAGGACTTTCCAGATGACTTATTATTTATAATGAGGGATAGATACAATATCTGTAACAGTATTCATTTGCCTGCACAAACTGGTAGTACGACTGTTCTTGAGAGAATGCGGCGAGGTTATACAAGAGAAGCATACCTGGAGCTTGTGCACAAAATACGAGACATAATTCCAGATGTAGGGATAAGCAGTGATTTCATATGTGGTGAGTATTCAAATCTTCCACTTTATGGGTTAAGCAAAGATAATGCGTATCCCAAAACTTGTTACTATTTTATTTTTCGTTGAATACTATCTTCAGAGCATGATTTGGTAAAATCCTTTCTGTATGTTTGTATTCTTCCCTACGAAGTGGATGAAATATAGACCACTTTCTCTTGTTTTTAATACCTACTGATTTATTTGTTGCAGGATTTTGCGGAGAAACAGAGTTGGAACATGCTGACCCACTGAGCCTTGTAAAAATTGTTGGTTATGATATGGCCTACATGTTTGCATACAGCATGAGGGAAAGAACACATGCTCACAGGAATTATGTAGACGATGTTCCTGAGAATATCAAGCAAAGGCGGCTCACTGAACTTATTGATGTCTTCCGTGAAAGCACTGGACAACGCTATGATTCTCAGGTCGGAACCATCCAACTTGTCTTAGTTGAAGGGCCAAATAAGCGAGCCCCGGAGACCGAACTGATCGGAAAGACAGATAGAGGTCATAGAGTCTCTTTTGTTAATGTCCCGCTCCATCACTCGGTTGATGATGACGGGGAGCGGAATCCACTTGTTGGGGATTTCGTTGAAGTTCACATTTTGAAATCAACACGGGCATCTTTGTTCGGCAAAGCTCTCAAACGCACCAAGTTGAGCTTGTTTCATCATAACACTCCAACTTCTGCTGATACAAGTATGATTTAAGTCTCAATTCTGAACTTTTTTGAAGTAGAGATTGTTGATCTTGCTTGACCTTGTGTAATGCATTCCGATCCCTTTTGATTGTCAGAATAAGGGATTATAAAAATCACTTGATTATTAGTTCTAACTTGATGATCCTACCTCTTGCTCTTTCGCATGAAAATGCTACCAAATTAGATTGAAAGTGAATTGTCTGTGTTTCCACTATTCTCGACCAAATATTTAGACTGTTTTCACCACTTGAGCTCATGTTAGAGTTACATGAATTCCAAACTCTATCAACTCACACCTACTAATGAAACAGTATGCCTTGCTGGTTGAAGAGCTGAAGCAAATGCAAGAGCTCTTCATTACATAACTTAGAAGGCCTCTTCTCTTCAAATCCCCCTGCTTTCAAAATCCCAATCACCTTCTCTTTAAACTCACCAACATCCAATCCATCATCATCATCATCATCATCATCATCATCATCATCAGCATCAGCATCTTGAGACTCTATACTTTGTGGAACATATGATTTAGACAACCTCTCCTTCAACTCTGCAACCTTCTTCTTCTGCTTAAAAATGGCACCTAGAGTCTTATTCCTCTTACTAAAACAAGTCCTTGTGAAAGCCAGCCACTCTTCCAAGTCCACCGCCGGGGATTCGGCCCTCGGCCGGATCTTTATAAGCGTCGAGTCTACTTTAGGACAGGGAACAAAGTCTCTCTTGCTAACATCCATGAGGAACTCTACGGTAGCCACCATCCCAACATTCACAGCCAATCTATTGAACTCGGAGTCACCGGGCACTGCAAGAAGACGCCGAGCAAACTCCTTCTGCAGCAACAGCGTCGCGCTCCGAAAGCAAGGTGGCCGTGACTCAAACAACAGCTTCGCAATGAGAGGAGAAGATATCCCATATGGAATGTTTGCTACACAGAGATCGTAAGGTGGCAGTTTGGTCTTCAAAGCATTCTCCTTGATCACCTGCCGAGAGCAGAACAAACCATTAATTAATATAAATAAATAACCAACTTTCACAAAAAAAAAAAAAAAAAGGTATGTTGAGGACAATGAAGTTATTGATAAACATGGTGTAATACTCAAATTAGTCCCTATATTTTCACGATTGAGAAATATCAGTCCTTAAATATATATTTGAAGGTTTATTTATCCTTAAAATTGATAAATGGAGGGACTCTCAAGGCTCAAATTATAATAAAAGGACCAAAATGACCGATTCAGTATAATAAAAAAAATTAATTTAGGTATTAGACCAATAAACATCACATGCAGTGAAATACATTATGATGCTAAGTGGTCTTCAAGCTAAACAAACTAGAAAATTTGACTCGATATGACTAAACTCCATAAGTAAATATTAAGAAATCAGGGAGTTGTATAAAAAAAATACTAATTAACAGATTGACATTGGGATAAAATCTAAGAGATCTTGGGTTAAAACCCAAGGCATTTTGTCTTAAGGTGCAATCTAGTATATTTGGGGTTGCTAATGGATAGGTGCAACTCTAAAATATATTGACCTAAACCAATTTATTTTCAACTCTAAAATGCTTTTGAATAGAGCTTCATATAAAAAATTCTAAATAATTTTTTTTTTGGTAAAAAAAAAAAAAAAAAAAAAAAAAAATTCTAAATAATTAGAAGTTATATATATATAGAAAGCCATATCAGCCAAGTTTTGTTATTTTTTAAAAAGAGTTTTCAATACAAGTAAAAAACAGTACTTTTCAATTTGGAAATAAATGGAGGAGATTTAATTTTAGTTAGTGTTGGGTTTGTTCAAGAGGAATTATAACAAACAGTTGATGGGCGTACATACAGTGAGACGGTCATCGAGGCCGAGCTGAGACACGCGGCCGCAAAGAGCGTCGACCATACGATGATCGATCTCGACTGCAATGACTTTACTGGCAGACTGGAGTAACCTCACGGTGAGGTTTCCGGTGCCGGGCCCGATCTCGAGGACGGTGTCATCGGGGCGGATGTGAGCTCGTCGGACGATGGAGTCGAGGACGCGGGGATTGGTGAGGAGGTGCTGGCCCCGGCTTTTGTGGAGCTTGAAACGGCTGCCGGCCTCTTCGTCCCATGGCTTCTGCTTCTCGAGATCTTCGCCGCCATCGTCGTCCTCGTGACGGTGGCCTCGACCCCTCACCGAGAAACGGGATGAGGATTTTGTGCGTAGACCGTGAGATTGGGATCGGACGGCTGGGAATGGAACGAGAACGTGGAGAATGCGGTGATGAAAGTCTCGCTTCATCACGACGATGGAAATCGATATAAGTTTAGTTTCTTTTTGAGACGTTTTAATAGTCTAATTAACGGATTGGGATTTAGGAGTAGAAATAGTATGGCCTAAATATAGCATTTGTCCATGTACTATAACCCAATATTTATTTTCATTTATGTATTTTAAAAATATTTAATACGATATCTGTATTTTGTATATTTTGCTTAATACCTTCCTTGACGCTGATGTGGCAGCATAGATGAAATACAACATAATTTTTTGATTTTTCTTATTTACATGTGACAGTATTTTGCTGATGTAGCATACGTATTCTGCCACATCAGCAAAATAATAATTTAAAAAAAAATAATTTTAGAATAAGTTATTTTTTTATTATTGGGCTATAGTACATGGACAAATGGTACAGTACAGATACCTTATTGAACATTTTTAAAGTACATGGACGAAAATGAATATTGGGCTATAGTACATGGACAAATGGTGTATTTAAACCCACAATATTCACAGTAATCTGGAATTTATGGGGAGAAAAAAAAAAGTGATATGTTTTCGAGATAAATGACGCATTTTTATAAGAATTACTCATGATATTTCTTTTCTTAATCTCTCTTGGTTTGATGAAGCAACCAAGGTTAGAGGCGGTTAAAAGCCAGATAAAAAGAAATATGGCATTCTCATAAAGAACCTCGCGCCTCATCAATGACGGCAATGAGACCTTTAAGAATGACAATACAATGGTAGGAGGAACATAAAGAATGAAGAACACTGGCAGGAGATCTCGGATCACTTGAATATATAACCTGATTGTGAGGCTCATGTATTAATGGTTTGTTGTAGTTAATTTTTAAATTAGATGGAAGCAACTGTGGTTTATCTATTTTATAGAAAATAAATATTTCTCCAAAAAATAACCTAATTAAGGATAAAGTGGAGTTTTAGGCTTCTAGCATACTATTTCACAAGATATAAACAAGAGTTAAGTAACATATAGTCCCCATAACTTTTGGTATCCCTATATAGTCTCTCCTTTTTCAAAGACTTATTTTTCAGTTCATTCTTATACAAACAGAGTTACTTTTTATAGAAAAAGACCTTGTTGCCCTCTTTTTTTCTCTTTTTTTCTCTCTCTATCCCATCTCTATCCCATGTTCTCTCTCTCTAAATCAGAATTTCTTCTTTTTTTTTCTCTCTCTAATCCGATTTAATTCTCTCTTCTCTCTTAAAGCCTTTGTCTCTCTCTCTTGTCCCTGTTGCCCTCTCTCTTCTCTCTTTACCCTATGTTCTCTCTTGTTTTTCATATCTTCTCTCTCTCTATCCCTTGTTCTCTCTCTTTCTGAGTCTCTATTTATTCTTATTGTTTCTCTCTAACACTCGGTTTATTTCTCTCTTCCTCTCTAAGCCTGCGTGCAAGGTATTTCATAGACTTCCCAATGTCTGCAAGAGCATGTTCTTGTCTGCAAATTGACCACATAGCTGCACTGTTCGATAACTTCGAATTGCTCACCGTCCGAATGGCCTACGCGGAGCAAGCGGCTTGACTCGATAGTGTCCTCGAGCTTTTGATGTATTGCTGGGCAAAGATGTGTTCCCCAGCGCCGGACATGCTCGCGCCGGGCATACATCATATTCATGAGCTTGTACCTGCAAACAGTAAGCGTTTGTAAGAGATAATCAAGCTTCCAGCAAAGAGTAAAGCTTTAAGCAAGATAGTAAAGAGTTGTGCTAGATAATAAAGCTTTCCATTTAATAGTAAAGACTTAAGCTAGATAGTAAAGCTTTAGGCCTGATAGTAAAGAGTTATACAGGATACTAAAGAGTTACACTCGATAATAAAGCTTTAGGTCTGATAGTCAAGAGTTATACATGATACTAAAGAGTTACACTAAATAGTAAAGCTTTAAGGTCGATAGTAAAGCATTAGAGGCGATAGTGAAGATTATCCCTAAACAGTAAAGGATTTTTAGTCATATGTGAATATTACCTGATTGAGTCGATAATTTCAGTGACCGGGAGGTGGCGCGCCTCCTTGATCCACGCATTGAATGACTCAACGACGCTCGAGTACATCTCACCCCATCTTTTCCCCTTAAACAGATAGTTCGACCAATGGGCCACATCAGACTTTTGGATTAGCCAACGGTGCGCTTGTGCCGATGCGGCCATGAGGTTGTTCACCTCATCATCAAATTCTTTAGCAATACATGCGTATGCGATGCGGGTAAAGAGGGCCCAACACTCCTCCTTCAATGCTTTCCCAAGACTAGTATTTCCCTTCATGAAGTTCGCCTCTAAGTGTCGCAAACAATAGGGGTGAGACGATGAAGGGAACATCCTTTCTATGGCATTAACGAGACCTTTCGATTTGTCGGATACGAATGTAATGCACTTGTCGTAATCGTCATCACCATATATTATATCCCTGAGAGTGGTGAGGAACCAAGTCCAATTGTTGTCTGTTTCATTGTCCACTATTGCGAATGCGACGTGGAAGAATCCCTCGTTGTCGTCTTTGTTCGTCGTTCCTAACAAGATGCCACCGTATTTCCCAAGCAAATGTGTTTCATCAACGAACAACAACGGCCTGCAACCCAACTTGAAGCCGACAACACAAGCGAGGAAACAAAAAAAAAAACCATGTCTGAATCGCTCGCCATTACTGTCAATTACGGCAACGCTACCGGGATTTGTCGCCAACACCTTTTCTGCATACCATATCAACAAATCGTAGCTCTGTACCTCGCTCCCATGGAGAGCGCTTCGGGCAACCTCTTTTCCCATCCATGCTTGCTTGTATGGAAGACACGCGCCAAACTCTCGCAAAATATCCCGTTGAATGTCAACGACCCGATACAAGGGACGATCCTTGAGCTTCTGGATCACACGATCGCAAACCCATTTTTTGGATGCTTTCGGGTGGGAACTTGTCCCGATACCACCACCACACACATGTATGGGCTGCAATGTCTTTATTCAAAAGGTTTACAGATTTCCCTCTCGAGAAGCATGGACCCTCCAATTGCAGTCTGCCTTGGCACATTTGGCCGTCACCCTTTCTTTGTCATTTTTAATGAACGTAAAGTCAAATTTCCTTTTGATAGCAATGTCACGGAGGGCATCCCTGAAGTGTTCCACGTTTTCAAATCGTTCGCCGACTCTGAGCACTGCAATCTCGGGATATTGAGAAGAACCCACAATGTTCAAGGACATGCTCTCGGCTAAAGGGTCCCTGATGATTGAAAAAAGATTCTTTTAAGTAAGACAATACTAAACAGAACGACGGAATACTAAGCGTATACGACTGATGTTAAACACTTAGGGGCTGTTTGGTTGGTTGGATGGAGAGTTACATCGAGGGATGGGTAACTCTCCATCCAGTACTTTTTACTTTTGGTTGTTTGGTTGGCTTTTTAAAAGTGGATGGGGGTTTGGCCATCCAAAAAAATTGGATGGGGAGTTACGGTTGAAAACGACCGGGTGGGAAGTTACATCTCTCATCCATTCCTTAATCAACCCTTATTATATATTATTATAATATATATTATATATTATTATTATATATAATATATAATATATAATATATTATTATATATAATAATATATATTATTATTATATATATTAAATAAAAATATCATAATTTTTTTGAAAATTATTTAACTATAAACGAGTTGAAAAAAAATTATAACTAGTTTTTATTAAAATAATATAATATATATAAATATAGATTAAATTAAAAAAATCCTAATTTTGAATATTTTAATTTAATCAAAATATTTTAATTAAAATTCAACATTTAAATCAATTAATTTGTTTTAAAAGATTTAAAATTATTTAATCATTACTTTTTCTCTTAAAATATTTAAATACTTATAATGTTTCAAAAATCGGTAACTTCACCACTCACAAAGATGGGTAACTATATCACTCCATCAAATTCATCTTTTATTACAATCAAATATAAAAAGTGTACATCCACTTTTTACATCCATCACTTTTAAACAACCAAACACAAAAAAATATCCATCACTTTTAACTCTCCATCCGGTAACTTTTCATCCTTATAACTCTCCAACCATGAATGGAGAGTTACAAACAACCAAACGGCCCTTTACTGTAAATAATAAAGAGATAAGATAAATACTAAAACTTTACGGTTGATAATAAAGAGATAAAACAAATACTAAAGACATTTGGTCGATAGTAAAGAGATAAGAGCAATTCTAAAGACTTAAAGAAAATCGTAAATGCTTACGTGTTTGTAATACACAGTTGCGGGAAATAACAAGCACATACTAAAGGCTTACATTGCTAGATAACAAAGACAGTAAATTACATTGGAATCGAAGACCCACACTCTCGCCAACGGTCACATCACCTGTGTCCACAATAAGGTTGACCATATTCTTCTCGAACGATTGCAAAATGTTGCACATACGCACAAAGTCTGTAGAATTGTCAATGGGACAAGTTTTTTTTTGTTCGTCTAGTGCAATATAACTCACTCTCACGCCAGAGGGGTCAAGGTCCCACCGTTCACATATGTCATCCATTACTGACTCCCAATAAGTGAGCACTGTGAGCGCGACGGCGAAAATGGTTTCCATCGAACTCCTGCAACAAGCATGCCTTTTGCAAAAATAACATAATTATACGACGCAAGCCATGAAAAAATAATGGGAAAGTGGATCTACCTTGATTGTTTGTCTTTGTAAGACTCCCCCACCTAATATGTTGCCGCCCCGGACTCAGTTACATCGTAACTTCTCTACAAAACTAAAAACACAACCGAATCGCTCTGCAAAAGAAGAAAGGAAGGAGAAGAAATGAAGGAGAAGAAGGGAAGGAGAAGAGGCTTCGCTTTTTTTGCAAGAATGAAAGTACAAAAGCTAGATACATACTCCTTGTCCTTTCAGCCAAAAAGGTGAATTTTGGGTGGGAGGAGAAGAGGGTATTTTGGGGTTTTAATAAAAAAGTAACGGGTAAAAGTCACGGCAGGGACTTAAAAGTAATTCATTTTAAAAGGGAGGGCTGAAAAGTTTAATGTTTTGTCAGAGGGACTGAAAAGTCAGAAAGTAAACAGTTAGGGATTTAAAAATAATTTCCCTATAAACAAACATCTATAGTAAACCCTAAGTATTGTTTCTTCTTCGTCAAAGGTAACTTGGTAAGCCTCCTTAATTTTAGAATTTAGATTTTTTTATAGATCAAATTTTAATCTAAACCTCTCTCTTTGATAAAATCTTCTACATCTTCAGAAATGGTTGAGAATTTTCCAATTGAATTAGCAGAGCTCGTTCTCTGGATTCATGCATGGTATTCAATGCCCAAACAAGTAATTGACCTCACAGATGCAAAAAAATATATATATAAATAAATAAATAAATAAATAAATAAAGGAGAAAGCAAGTCCATGTCCATTGAAAATGTTTCAATGCAAGTTATCCACAAACATTCAAACATTTGAACCCATAAGATCATCAACAGGTGGCTCATGGTCTTATTCAGTGAGTTTGGAAAGCAAAATGCTACATCATCTCTTCTCATGCCATGACCTCGAGCACTGAAGAACATGCTGAAAAGCCTTCACCTCAAAGTAGGCATCTCTGATCATGCTCTACAAAACCATCTTGAGTTGCACTCAGTTACGATAACTTAAATTGATTAACATGCCCGAGATTGCAAACATCGATATCAGAAACGCAAAACTGAAGCAGTTGGGAAAATCAACATCTTATCAGTGCATCCATCAATCTTCCAAGTAATTGAAGAGCTCATGATCTTTATACAATCTTTAAATGCAGTAATCTGGTGCATTTGAAACTACATGCTTATGTCAAGCTTGATCCACCATTTGTATGGGATACGAAGTTGGAGACTATGATTCTCATCGATCTGAGGTTTCCCTTGTATGCAATAACCGATTTGGTTTCAGGATGTCCTCGGTTAAAGAGGTTGGCGGTGAGAAGTTGGGAGGATAATAATTATGAAGTGAAAGTCATATCACCAAGGCTTCAAAGTCTAGAGATTGATTGTGTTTGTACTAATCTTCATGTAGAATGCCCTCTATCAAATGATACAACCATCTACACAGAGGGATATTCTGATGAAAGGAAAATGACCTAGAACCGAAGGACAAGTTAATCAGAGATATAGTTCTAATAGTTCCATGAAAGAGGTTCAGCTCCCTGCGGCATTCGAACACTTGGAGTATCTCGCTTTGGATGTATGGTTTGTGAATTTGTACTCTGAATCATTGAAAAGGCGCATGTTCTACAGGAACTTGAAATAAAGATAAATCATGATCTCTTCATTAGTTGAACTTTCTCGTAAAAACTTTATTTATCCTCTAACTCAACTAAGTTTACTCTAACATTCCTCATTTCTGTCAGTGCCATAAACTAAATTGGGTTCGACCACAGTATCGATTGAGCTTATTGGACTGTACTCAACTCTGCACTGATGCCTGAAGAAGTAAAAATAGCGCATCCAAAATGTGAACATCCAAACATTTTAATGGAGCTATTGCAGATTACCAGGTTGTCAAAACAAGCTAAAATTGTATTTGTTTAAGTACGTACATTTCATGTAAGATGGGAAGAATTCTTTTACCAATTTGTAATAAAATAATAATTATTGTGTAACTGTTGTGTTTGTTTGTTTTTTTTTTCTTGTTGGTTTTCGTTAAATGAGATATTCGAAAAGAAAGACTTACAGACATGATTTTTCTATGGTATATTTCTCTGTAAAAAATGAGGTGATTTCAAGATTCTCCCCTAACCTTCTTAGATATTGAAAAAGAGCTGATGTTTGGGCTTTCCTCAATCTTCTCAAATGAAAGAAGCATCCTAATTTCGAGATGTTCTCCACTTATTTTAAAAGGGAAATAAATTGACCTATGTTCTACTACTTTTAATCTTAAGTTGTTTTCATATTTGATATTTCTAAGTTTCCAATTTTGCAACTCTATTTTCGGCGTGACATGTAGATTTCATACTCACTATCCAGCCTTGAATGAAGTAACAATCAACGCCAAATTAAGGGCCAATTGCCAATTCCTATCATTATCACATGCTAGATGAACTTCATAGAGCCAATTTTTTCACCAAATTTGACTTGGTGCCAACAAACATCAAACCTTAGAATGCCAACTCCAGCTATAATATTCATTACATCCACCCTGCCAATATTTCCTTTCAAAGAAGTATCAACAATAAAAATAGCATTGTCTTAACAAATGCCTTTCCTCTGAACCTCAAACAACATTTGTACACAAAATTCTTTTATAGCAACAAATTCTAGGTAGAAGCATAACATCAAATAGGTGCCCAATTCTTGTACATTAGCACATCCAACTAGTGGCCAATTGTTGAGTCAAACCAATCATCTAGTAACACCTATTCTTGTCAAAGTACTTCAAACAACATCAATGGAAGCTAAACTGTTTGCTCAGTATTAATTACTATCTCAAAAGCCAATAGAACAAAGCTCAAAAGAGGGCATAATCTAACATGAAAAAAAAAACTTATTAGATGATTAACAAGAGAATTCATTGAAAAGAAAGCAATGAAACATTGCTAAGCATTCAGAGGAAGGAAGTATCAATACACATTCATCTACACTAGAGCATATCTATTTGGTGTAATTACACAAGTTAAAATCCACAAAAATAAAAAAACCAGAACAAAAGCCAAAAATAGAAGAGAAAAAACACAGCTTTGGCCTTTAGAGTTTGAAGATAACCTGTTTGTCGAATTGCCTCAATGGCTTTTCTCCATGTGGTTCAGAGTCAAGAAGAGGATGACGACGAAGAAGGGAAGGCGTCCTTCACGGCCGAGGCGGCAGTCAAATAGTTGAGAGTGTTTCGAAGAGTTTCGCGCTCCCTCTTGAGTCGCGCAGCGGTATCCTCGAGCTCGAGCAACGCCTGCTGCTCGCGCGGCGCACCCTCGAACGTGCTGGCCACGAAGAAGGAGAACGGGGTGGGGAAAAGGTTGCGCCGGAGATCCATCCCGCCCTCCTTCTCCGGCTTCCCATTAAGCCTGTTGGATATGCGAATCACGTCCCTCATGTGCGTCTCGACCTCGCTTGCGAGCCCCTCAAGGTCCTCAGCCTCTTGCGGCGGAGGCCGGTCCTCAAGCCAGGAGACGCGAGCGACGAGGTACGGCCGGGAGCGGACGATACCAGAGACGCGGAACCGCTCCTGGCCCTTGCAGATGAGGAAGAACCGGTCGTCAACGAGGCGCTCGTGCTTCACAATCTCGCCCACGCAGCCGACTTCGGCGACGGTGCCGGACTCGGAGAAGATCACGCCGAAGCGAAGATCAGTCTGGAGGAGCGTATGCATCATGATGCGGTACCGGAACTCGAAGATCTGGAGGGGAAGTATTGCCCCCGGGAAGAGCACCAGAGGAAGCGGGAACAGCGGCAGCTCCACCATATCGTCGCCGCCAGTGCCGCCGGGGTCCGACGAGGAGCATCTCGGGGTGATCGAGGGCCGATGTCGGCGATCTTGGTGGGAAAAGACTAAAGCCGCTCTGGTGGTCGCCGGCGAGATAGTGGGCTTGGAGAGGGGAAGGAAGGGAGTGGCGGCGCCGGCGTAGCGGAGGAGAGGAGTGGAGGGGAGGATTTGGGGGACGAGAGCCATGGATTAGGTTGGCTAGGGTTTAATGGCGGAGCATCGAAGCTCCAGGGTGTTGGGGTTTTCTCACTTTCTGGATGGTGCTTGAGGAGAGGAGTGGGAGGTTTGATGTTTCAGTTGTTTCAGATGGACTGTAGGGTGCCACGTGGCTGAATTCTTATCTTAAAAGAGGTTTTTTCTTTTGTGAATCAGGGTGAGTCATGTCCTCCATTCCAATCAAATGAGGCTGTGCTCTTCTCTGTGTTATGTGGTTCCTTTTATATCTTTGTTTTAATTTTGTTTTAATTTTTTTTTTTTTGGTTTGAGTTTTAAATTTTTAAATAAAAAAGTATAGTTGAGAGATGTCTAGAAGTTGTAAGTGGATCAAGCGTGATCGAGTTCGGTCTAACTTGAGTTTTTGCTTCAAAGTGATTAATTCGAGCTGAAGCTCGTCCTAAACTCAAAATTAGCTTAAATAGGTTCGGATAAGTTCGGCGCGATTTTATTTTCAAAACTCAAATTTAGATCAATTTAGTTTGAAATTAAAATTGATTAAAATAAAATTTCTAATATGATATTATATAAAACATGTAATGCATTAATATTATATATATTACTATATTTTAATATATATAATTTTGAGCTTTTGAACTTGATCCAACTCGGCTCGAAATTAAAATCAAGCTCAAAATTTTGAGCTACCCTCAAGTTTTTATCGAGTCAAGCTCAAGCTCAAGTTACTTGTGAATAGCGTTGTTATTTGACAACCTATAAAAGGGTAACTTATTTTTTTAATCTTCATTTTTTTCCAAAATATCATATTATCTTTTAATTTTCAATTTTTTATTTGAATTCTCTATTTTTAAATTGGTTACAATCTAATTACCATCCCGGAATCAATAGTGACCTATTAAGCATCATGGAGCACCTTTTTTTTATAAAAATAGATAAATTATATTTATTTATTTTTGAGTAATGTTAATTACATTAGGTGAAGAGTGTGGTGGCTTCTCCCTATTGACTCTCCCGGTTAAAACTCAAACAAAGACTACATTGTTACTTCATCTTCGCATGCCCTATAGCTTTAGTTTTTTTTGTGGTAGTTGCTACGGCGAACAAAGAAAGCAATAGGAACTTTATCTCTCGGATAATTCCTGAACCAACGCGCATTTGTTGTAAAAGCGTCATTGGTTCATTTTAAGCTAGGTGCTCTAAGTTACGGCTATTACAGTCAGATTCCAACCCATGTGCGCTTCTTTGTGAAGCTTCTTACCCAAATTATGCACCATGGAGGACCTCATGTTAGTCCACTTACACCGAAGAAAGAAAAAAAAGAGGAAGAAGAAAGAAATTTAACTTTTATATATATATATATATATATATATATATATCATGAGAGCTATTTGGTCATAATAATATTTTTTAGAAAATAGTAAATAATTTTTTTTTATTTAAATAGTGTTCATGTTTTAAAGCCAAATAGAGAAATCATAGGAGCAGGTTACAAGTCAGAACATCCTATCTCACAAATGTGGGCTTTCTATCTCAGATGAACACAACTGATAATACTGGACTCCCTATGCCAAATTTGGCCCATTCTCCATGTGTATGTGTATATATAATTCTAAAATAATTTAAATGAATGCTTCATCATGAATAATTCATTTTATATTATATAATTGCATGTGCATGCATTTTTTGAGGATATACATGTAATTTCTTAGATTTTCAGAATTATATAAAAAAATCCAACAAAATAGAAGCCACAAATTACTTCTAGGGATTATTGTTGTTAATGTGTCTCGTAATGTTGGGGATTTAAACAACTCAAATTTTTTATTTGAGAATTTAGATGATTTTTTATCATTATTATTTTAGGAGACTAAACAAACAATATTCCATCTTAGACTATTCATGAAATTTACTAATAGTACACATATAATATCAAAATTTTCCAATAGTATATTAAAAAACTTTTATTTATTATTTTATTTATAAAAATAAATAAATCACATTCATTAATAAAAAAACAATAGATAGTTTTAGTACATCCTTTGGGACAAAGTATAAATAAAATGAGAACATGAGAACAACAAAGCCGATCCCATAGATGACCTATGGGTGTCTCTAGGCATGCTTATGCGTCTAGGTAAAGTTGTCGTTTTGTGCGGAATTAATTTATAATAAACATATTATTTATTATGAAAATATCTCCAATGGCATTATTTATCTTGGTTGCTTGACTTAGTGCACTACATCAAACCAAAAAAATTATAAAAAAAAAACTAATTTATAATAAATGATATTTGTTGTTCTCTGGGATTTCACAAAATGACCATTAAAAGTCTCACCATGAACAACCTTTGCTTTTAGTCCACCTGTTTGGGTGCATTAGATATAGGTCATATGAGATAGTTGCTTTTTGGCAGACTGTACTGGGTTTAGAAAGTCATCACACATTGACCAACTGGATCCAAATTCAGCAACCAAAAGTACAGAATCTCACAGTAAGACTATAATAAGAGCAGGACTCAGAAGATGTCACACTGCATACCTGTTTTCTTTGTCATATAACAATTATTATCATCACTATGATATTTTTTTTTTTATTTATGTTGAGATTCAACTTAAGGAGGGGGACCAAAAAAATTTTCTATAATATTTATTGATGACAAGATCTTCTCGTTTTGGGGATTAGAACAAATCCAAATCATGATAAAAGAAGTTGGTAGCAGTTGCGAAGCTCTACAGAGAGAAGGGTCGGGTACTCATGCCTCAAGATAGCCTAAAACGGAGAACAAAAAGGAGAATCAGAGCATTGCGTGCCAGATACTAGATTATCTTGAGTCCTCCTTATATAGTCATGATATTATTGATCTGTTAGGAGACAATTGGTTGTCAACTCAACTCAGAGCTATTCCCCACCGTCGGAAGATCAGACCGTTATGCTGACAATTGAGCCTTCAACTAAGCATTTGTGATCATGTCACATAGGACCCAAAAAAAAACACAATATATGATATTTTCACCCATAACAATATTCAATTTCCAAAGAAACAAAAGGAAATACAACTTAGGACCCAAAAGGCAAAAACACAGTATATATAATATATAAAACAATGAAAACAACACTGAGAAAAGCACATGAGCAAACTCTCTTTTCCAACTATTTTTCTTCCAGACTGGTGCCAACTTTTCATTGAAGTTGAAACCCAGAGAATCCAATGCATGCAGTCCAATAGAACAACAAATGCTGGGAGTCATTCCTCCAAAAACACAGCTTTTAGTGTATGTACACACACACACACCCACTTTACAGTTAACATAAATTTTTGTTTTACTTTTTCTCTGCACCAAGATCATTATGAAGATGCACTGACCAGAAAAACAACACACCATGTGAGAGCAGTGTATAAGAAAACAATTGACTGCTTTGGATTGCACTGTACTGAGAGATGTCAGGAACCATCAAGCATTTGTCTGACCAGCTGGGGAACACACTGCCTCCACAGCCACTCTCTTCATCACATTAGGACACGGATCTCCTCCAAAATTGTTTGTTGATATTGTCACTGCACATCTCTCCTTTCCTATGCATTTCTGTTCTCACAAAAGAAAAAAAAAATCATGACATTGATACATACATTGAAAGAAAAGAGTGTTTATCTTTTCCTGTGCATGAATGCATTCATTTGTGTTTTCATACTATGCTTTACATGACAGTAATCTTCAGAAAAAAAGAACATGTTGGGAGACAAGAGTCAAAAGCAAAATTAATAATCAAAAACATCCAGCAAAGGGACAGGTAAAGGTCAGTCTTAGTATAGTGATGAAGCACATGCATGCATTAGTGATAAAAGGTTTAAAAAGGGCAGAGATTAGAACCTCTTCTAGTATTGTATGAGAGTTTGGTGAATGGCATACTCCTTGTTCAAAACTTCCACATGTTCCTAATGGAGTACCAAAGCTTGCAAACTTGATGGCAGAGATTGATTGTCCTGGTGCACATCGTAGGTGAACTTTCGGCTTGTGGTACTCTTCTGGTTGGCCATAGCTGTCAATGTGCCAGTTCTTTACCATGGGGTGAAACTCGGAAACATCAGCGCAAACACTAGACACTGTTCTCTTGACGAGAGAAATCTTTGTTGCATCACCTCCGAGTTCTTCAAACACCACCAGCAGATTCCTGGTTGGCTGTAACCAGGATCGCGGCACATGATACCTGAGTGACCAACAATTAGCTCTACATGCTAGGATTTATGAAACTAAAATGTATATAGATGATTGTCAAATAATCAAAACGCAGAACATGGTTACCAAGAATCAACTTTAACATGATAAAATTCACATTTGTATTTTGTGTAAACTAGAAATACTTTATCTTAATTTGCATCAAATATATGATGGTTTATGGATCAGGCATTAGCAGCTATGACTTTTCGAGAGGCGATGAAAACTAATCTAAATGTGGCACAACATTACAAGCCTTAGCCACTCCCAAAGAAAGGGACCATTGTGGACAGCCCTCATGAAACTAAAAGTATTCAGAAACATGATTTAATTGAAAATTTACTGAAAATAAGTACAGATTTCTTACCAACGTTGAGTTGGTTGGCCGCATCCGGTTTGACACTTCGGGGATCGATATGTCCCAGCATAACTGCATGGATTGCAGTTTCCATTGGGTGCATATGCAGTCCAATATCTACCGATACTTTGTCCATTGATCCACACTTGACCTTTTCCCATACTTCCCATGTCTAAAGCTACAGGATCATCACCATCTGGTGCATTGAAGAATGCCTAAGAAAAAAAAGAACCCGAGATTCTTGCATTCAGACACTGGAAGAATAATAGTTAGAGTGATTTAAATTTCATTCTGAGGTTCATTCTTACCTTATACCATGTTAGTGGTTGTTGTTGATGAATAGCTGACAACCCTTGCATCCATTCAACAGAAGTAGTTCCCTCCAAAGAATTAAGGTTCATAGCTTCGCCTTTTAGGCCAACCTGTGAAGCATAATAGTTACAAAGTGTCACAACCTTTGATGCATTCAACACAACTAATCAGAGAATGAAATGCGTGAATTTAACCTGGTATGACCATTTCTGCCATGTTAGATCTCTTCTTCCTTCATCAAGCCCATGGAATACAACAGGACCGAGGACTCCAGTGTTCCATGTCTCGAAATGCATCCCAACATTCTTTACCCACCATGAAGGATAAGAATAAAAAAGGAAAAGCCAAGTTAGATTTTCCTAGAGTTCGGTTCTAGAACTTAGAATACTCATCAGCAAAGTTTCACAAAACAGAAGAATGTATGAACTAACCGGAAGTCCAACTGCCACACTTAATATTGCAATTCTATTAGATCCAGCCCGAAGGTTTGCATTCCCAGTATAAGTGATCCTCCGATCTTCCCTGGTTCCGTAGGCAGACCCTAACATACCATAATAAACAGGATTTTGTTATTTCCAGTGACTTGACCAGCTGAACGGGGCATCTTCCAAAGCTACCAAGTAGGCCAAAATTTCAGATACCTGAAAGCTCTCCATTGATGAAGACATGTAGGGCATGACCAGCTGATTGTACTGTGAGCACAGGAAGGTGACCTCCCCGCAAAAATCTTTCAATTGGACTTATATCAACACTGTAAAACATAAGTTTATTTCATGTATAAGTATATGTCCAGAGCTTGAGTTGAGCATCAGCTGTCCGCTTGATATATCGAATAGTTGAAATATCGAATATTGTCATAGAAAAGGGACCGAATCTCACCTAGTAATATACCACAAATAGTCACTGTTATCTCTGGTAACATTTATCTGCTCTAATAGACCAGTTGCTGTGATCAATGAATTATCCTCTAAAGAACCAACCTCTTCATCATACTTCTCCCAGGTTAGAGATTGTGTATCAGTAGCAGACATTTGCATTTGAGATGTTTGCACACCGACCTATGAGGAGAAGAAGATTAATAAACCATGAATTTGGCACTAGTAACTTCTATAGCATTTGTGAGAAATTTTTGACAGCCGTGGACTAGATTGAAGTATGGAACATTTAAACACTTCAAGAATTATAATTCAAGAACTGAAGCAGATGTCAGGTCCTATTTCACTTACTTTTGCCGTATTATATACAGCATTTCTGCAGTCGGGAAGAATGCTAATTGACCAAGGTGGCAGATTATAGTGCATGTTATTGAACATTACTCTTGCAAAGGATTTTGGGTTGTAGTTTGCAAGGAATGCAGCACAACTTCCAGCATGGGAGGAGAATACATGAGCCTGCTATGCCATGTAGCCAATCAGTAAAACCAATGGAGAAACTACAGGAAGTGTCACAAACAAATTTAAAAATAAATAAATAAATAAATAAATATGAAAGTGATGCAGCAAAGCAAACCTGTTGATAAGTTCCCAAAGAAGTAACTGTTGGATCAGAAGAAACTAAAGCTGGTTCACATAACTTAATAGCTTTGTGCAGCTCTTTCAGATGTCCATATTTGGGTTCCCTGGCCAATCCTGTCAATTTCCCAATATGAAAGAAATGAATATGAATAGTTAATGAAGAACATACAAACATGTCTAAATCCAAAAAATGAAATCCCAGTATGTACATAAGATTGGTAAAATCATTACCTTCAAATCATTGTTACTATATTTAACAACCGAAGATTGAAACTTGAAAGTATTAAAATTAAATTCAAGTATCTAAGCAAGCTGCTTTGGCCTTACCATATTCATCAATAGGAGCATCATAGTCATAACTGGTTGTGATGAACGGACCACCAGCTGTACGCCCAAAGTTTGTTCCACCATGGTACTATTACAAGCAACCAAAAGTTTACTACTTCCGCAAAAAGGTCAAAAACACACAGTATTCAACAGAAACAAAGAAACTACATGCTTTTACCATGTAATAATTAATAAAAGAGCCACCCTTCTGTATGAAACGCGCAACAGCAAAAGCTAAATCTTCAACCGGTCTCTGATGAACACTGCCGCCAAATTCAGTGAACCTACATTTTGGAAAGCAAAAAGGAGATAAAAAGAGACTTGTGTTCAGCTTCAACTCCTTAAAATATATAGCATCAAAGCCCAGTTAGCCTATTTCACTGGACAATAAAGAACACAAGAAGTGCCTGATAAGAACCAGAATCATGCTAAGATTTGTAACTATGAAGTGAATACAAATTGAATCAAAGAATATACAAGGTAACAATTTGCCAAGAGAAGCAAACTTACCAACCACTCCAAGCTTCAGTCCACATTGTTGGCTTGTATGGTTTGTTCGGAGTAAACGCATCACAGTAAAAACCATTGCACGTATTTATCTGTTGCCAATAGGAAAAAGAAAATCAGAAACAAAAGCTTAGAAAATCTGATTCGAACAACTTTGCTCAAAGCATTCAAAGAGAAGTGTTCATTTCTTGAAGAAAAAAACTCATTAACACAGCATCACTCATTACAAGAAGTAAAAAACAAAACAGAATAACATTTAATGACTGTCTTACCACTGGATCTGGGGCATCATCTTCCTTGCACATTACCCAAGGGACTCCTGTTCCCAAACCAACTGCCATCTTTGCAGCCCAAGTCATGTAAGCATAACCAGCAGGTCCAAGTGCCTTGCTCTCTGGTCCATACTCATTCTCAATCTGCAGCAATAAAATCATAAGTGAACCCTGTATTGAGAAAACTCCAAACTAATCCAATTTTTTTCTCTAAATTTGGCTTATTTACCCAATTCTTTAATTAGAAAACCAAATAAGCATAAATCAGGTATGGTTAAAAGCCAATGGTGCTTGAGATAGATGGAAAGAGAATGCAGCAACAACATGCCTGTGAGAGAATAATTGGGCCACCTTGAGACTCATATAGTGATTCACTCTTCATCATCTGAACAATTTTTTGTGTAAAACCCTGCATAGCCATCTGCAGCAACAGAGAAGAAAAAAAAAAGTTAGGTAAACATCTTTTTTAGAAACAACAAATTCCTCAATTACAAAAAAAGGGGGAAAAATCTCATAAAAGAAATACAGATAATTGCCTAGATATTTCCCTTTTCAATTGCCCTAGACACAAGCAAAGAATCAAGAAACCTAGAATGGCGAGAAAAGGACCTTGAAAGGCTCGTTATCTGTTCTGAAGCTGATACCAGGAACATATTTCAACCAAACTGGAAACCCACTGAAACAAAACACAAGGGAAAAAAAAAAATTAGAACAACCATGATAAAAACTGAACCTTTTTCAAAGCTCATCTAATAAAATTCATAAAAATCTCCAGCATAACTCCAGAAATTGGGGCACATAGAAGGAGGAGAAGAAGAAAAGTACCCAAAATTCCATTCAGCACAAGCATAAGGCCCAATGCGAAGATGAACATAGAGCCCAGCCTTCTGCACTGTCTTGACAAATCTAACCAAGTCATACCTCCCCTCAAAATTATACTGCAACACAAAAATCAAACACTCATTTTTAGACAGAAACAAACACCTCCACAGAAAAAAATACACCAATGTGAGCAAGAAAAAGGTTACATTTCCAGGAGATGGCTCATGACCATTCCAAAAAACATAAGTCTGTATAACATCCAGCCCTCCATCCTTTGCCTTCTGAACAAGACCCTCCCACATCTGCCAGAGAGTGACAACCACTTACAAAGACATCTCAACCAAAAAACTCAAAAGCACAAGAGACAGAGATGAGCTAGTGTTACCTCTGGGGTGCTCCTGGCATAGTGTATGGAACCAGAGATGAGAATCCTCTTGTGCCCATTGATGACAATAGCCTTTCTATCATATGTCACCCCACATTGTGC
Source organism: Dioscorea zingiberensis (assembly GCA_026586065.1). Lineage (NCBI taxonomy): Eukaryota > Viridiplantae > Streptophyta > Magnoliopsida > Dioscoreales > Dioscoreaceae > Dioscorea > Dioscorea zingiberensis. Next base: position 6,844,516 of record CM048821.1, on the reverse strand, counting down.
AACTGGTAGCACTACCAGCAAAACTAGAACTAGCATGGAAGCTTGCCAACCTTGAGCTCCCATGGCTACACTTCTCCCTCCTGACTTCCAGTGAGGAGACTGTATGGAGGGAAACTTGAACATGTGAAAACAAGGAAATGGGAGGTAGAGACAAGGGATGTAGAGTCCCCAGTGAATGTATGTGTAGTATGAAGGAGGGTGGTCTTCTAGTATGCCAAGGAGTCCATCTGTTCTCCTCCCTTGGGAAGAGTGATCAGAGGAGAGGAAGAGCATTTGGAGGTGGTGGGGCTATTATTATATTGGAAGCAGATGCTGGCATTTTGGACCTCACACAAGATTTTTTTTTTTTTTTTTAAGGAAAAAAAAAAGCCACTGGATGGATTCTCTTTAAAAAAGGCAAGTTATTATGTTGTTTCCTCTCACTCCCTTCTTCTCCCTCTGAACCTTGGATTGTCATGTAAATACATAGAAGAAAAATGGAAAAACTGAAACTTTATTAAAAAAAAATTGAAAAACCAAAACTTTAATCACACAACACCTAATTCAATAAAAATACTTCACCTAAAACAAAAACTAATGAAACACTATATAATGCTTCAGCTAAAACAAACACTAATGAAACACTGTATAATGCTGGCTGGCATGATAGGACATGTAAATGCTCATGTGAGGATGCATCCCATACAAAAGACATACCTCATGGGGAGAAGGGTTGGGGGCACACAATTACTTGTCCCTCTTCCCACCATAACTCCTTCCTTCCATTTTGCTTTCAGTTCTGGTGCTTAGTGTTTCCCATCTTCTTTAATCTTTGATTAAACTAGCTGTCCAATAAAATTATGTGGATAAAGCTTTTAATCTCTGTCATCATGGTGGTTGAATAATGATTACTTGTGATGGTCAAGGTTGCATCTCTATTATTCACAACTGTTTTTAGTAAATTCTGGGTCTAATAACCAATTTAGTTCCTTTGTTATACCGAACCCTTTTAGCCCCTCCATTATAAATGGATTATTTTTTATCTCTATATTTTCACGGTTGAGGAATGTCAGTCTCTCCACAAATATTTTTTTTCCTGTCAATTTATAATAGAGGGATTAAATTGAGTATTAGACCTAAATTCTATAAGTTAATACCATCCAACATTATGAAAAATATGATAATAATCAGTCAAATTCTTGTTGAGTATGAGACTATTTTGAAGTTACTATTTATTTATTACCATAGAATTTATATTAGTGATTCTAGGTGGTGATATCCATGAATAATTTAGATATGAATGTTAAAATAACATTTTAATTTAGGGATAGCAATAGGTTGGCTTAGAAGGCTGGTTTTCACTTGTTTAGCATTCCAATCTTTGGAAATCCAACCATTCATGTCTCATTCCTATTAGGGATAATTTTATTTATTTTTTAAAAAACTTTGTGGAATGAGGATCTCCTCCTAGCCAAGAAATGCAAAAGTATTATATCTCAACTAGCATTTATCTTAATTTAATAAATCTAGTTATTTATGTTTAATAAAAAAAATGAAATTGAATTAGATATAATTTAGAATCTAATCAACTCTCGGAGAAGGAGAAAAGGAGAAAAGGCTCGCTTGGAGCCTGGTGGTCCTAGCAATCACTGGGGCATGTAGAGAGAAAAATACCAATGATGCTTTCATGATGAAAACCGCATTTTTAACAAAAAAACATCCGAGAGATTGATTTCCTAATATTTTTCTGGTTTGATATAGCACACCACTTCTGGAGACAAAGCTAGTGGCACGAGCTTAACCTTCACTAGGAAGAGTTGGACACACCGCTCGAAGATGATTTTAAGAACACTGTATCGAAGCCAAAGTGTACCGACTAAGGCGGATATCGAGACACAGAGTAGACCTAGGATCACCTAGGATCACCATAAACTCCATTTAGGATGTGGGTGTTTGTGCTTTATTGTTGTACTATGTTATACACCATGTACTGTGTGTTGTAATGTGAATGAATAAAATCATGGTTTATCTATTTTCCAATATATATATATATATAATAATAATAATAATAATAATAATAATAATAATAATAAACAACGCTAAAATTTCATAGTTTATCCAAATCATATTTGGTAACTCATTCTCTTTCATAAAGAGAGGTTGTTCTAGTTGCTTGTCCATATTAAAAAAAAAAATTAAAAAAAAAACATATTTTGGCACTAATTTTTGTTGTTTTTTTTTCCTTGAATAAAACTTATGACTCAATTAATGAAATTTCTTTGATTACATAAAACAAGTGGTTTATTATTAAGGTAAAATAACTATCAAAAATCCAAAATCTAAAGACAAAATTATTTAGTGATCTTCGTGATAAAATCTCTAAATCAAACCGTCACAAAAATTATTTCCGTTGGTCAAACATACTCTTAATACAAAACTAACCCAGATATATGGGTATTTTCACATAAACCATGTCTAATAAATTAAAATGATACGCAAAATGAGATGTAGTTAACCCCTTAAATTTAGTTATTTTTCTTGTTTTATTCATTACTCCCATTTTTTTATGCATATATACACATGCATCATTTCAAACAAAGAATATATGTAATATTTTTTTGACATGGGCGACGAGCACCCTCTATGGGATCAGCTTTCAATGGACATGCACAATAGCACAGAGCACCCGAAGGCTCTTGTGTTCACACAGAACACCCGCAGACGCACATGCTGCATGGGACATCCTACTGGGCTTCACACGCACTGTGCCTTCACCATGTGCAGCGGAGATTCGAACTTGAGTCTTTTCTAAATTGAACCTCTTGTGCAAGGAACCTGGTGCCGCTAGACCAATTGGTCTTTGGCAAGAATATACATAATTTCAAACAAAGCATTTAAGCATTGATTAAGATTGATTAAGAGGTGTCCAAGTTGAATCAAGGAATAAATGGGAAGGAATGAGGGAGAGGAAAGATAGAAAGAGATTGAAGGACAAAAAGGCAAAGAAGCAAGAAAAATTTTAATGAAAGGGAAAAGAAGGCCACTCCTTTCGCTATCACGGGGTTCTCCTTCTCACTAACAATACAACACCACACGTTAAATTAATGCATACACTTGGAACAACAACTCACGCTCACCGACGCCAACGGAACGAACCACAAAAAGAGCATTTTATACAAAACCATAAAATTAATTAAATTCATGCATTCTTCGTGAAATTAATCAATATCTTTTTTTATGAAAAAAACTTTTTTAATTTATAAAAAATTAGTAATTATCTTTATATATTTTTTACATGTATGCAAAAAAAAAAAAAAATGGTTTAGAGATGTACATATATAATTTGAGTTTCTATGAAATATAGATAGAAAAATCAATTTGTTATTAATATTTAGGAAAATTACTTTCATACCCTTATAAAGTATATATTTGCTTAATTCTCTTGCAAAAATTATAGTTACTTGTATGGCTATACACAAACATGTTTTATTGCTTATATAATTTTGACTTGAGTAACAATTTGCTTATGTTAAAATTTTAAAAATTTAACTATAGTTAAAAAAATATCTGAATTACTTTTAATTTTGTTTCAAGGCCATTCAAGCAATTCTAGTGGGTTATATTAGTTTTTTTTAAATGAATAAAATGCATTTATTTATTAATGGATAGTGGGAAAGAATATATAGGTCGAATAGCATATAAGCTACTCTCAAGTTTCTCGGGTATATCAGATAATACAATAGTTTTTTTGTGGTTACTCATATGAGGTTTGTTTAGGTGTGATGTCTTCAAAGTCATCTCCCTCCGTCATTTCCCACGATGGATCGTCCCTATTAAAAACTAAACTTTTTTTGACAATGGATTTCATTGGAGGAGTTAACTGCATCAAACCAAAAAAATATTAGAATTTACATCCCATGAGAAATTTCAGAACAAAGGGGAGTTTATTTCAAAAGCATTTTTTGTTTATTTCGAGCCAGGTGCTCCAGGTTATTGCGATCACAACAACAAATGCAGGGATATATCAACCAAAAAAAAAAATCAAATTGATTTGTATGGTTATGCAAGCAAATATTATTTTTATAGGGGTATTTAAATAATTATGAATTTGTTTATAGAGATGCAAAGAAAATACGAAATTTAAAACACTTCATTAAAATTTAAAATTGTTTTTAAGGTTATATATTTAAAGAGGTATAAATAAAATAAAAAATCAACAATCGCACTTTATTGTGGTGGTCGGTGGTCCTGGTGGACACGTAAATGCAAAATAAATAAATAAATAAATAAATAAATAAAATGGAAAAGGATGTGCGTCATTCTCTCTCTCTCTGTGGAAAGAGGTATAAATTTAAAATAATTCATTAAAATTTAAAATTAGAGGTATAAATAAAATGAAAAATCAACAATCACACTTTATTGCGCTGGACACGTACATGCAAAAATAAATAAAATAAATAAATAAATAAATAAAGTAATTGTGGAAAGCGGCATGCTACCTTCCGGCTTTGTGGCTTTATCCCTTTCTTTGATGCCTGTGAATGTATCATGTATGTAGATAACACTCACTAATAATAATAATAATAAGTCTGCTTTGTGCTTATGCTTGTCTCCAATCAATTGGACCCACTCCTTGGAATGTCTCTTTGTCACTTCTATTCTCTCTTTCGCTTCATCATCAACTCAATCATTATTTTTTTAAAATATATAAAATCAGGGGTTTTTTTATTTATTAAATTATCTACTACAAACTTTTTTTTATAGATATATATTTTATATAAAGGAAAATTAGAGTTTTTCCCTTTTATTTAGTTGGATAATGCGACAAGCCCCCCAAAGGACATGTCATGCACATGTACAAATTCGACAACGCTAAGCATAAACGCCGCGTAGATTCGTTCACTTGATTGCTCTCACCTTACAAGGAAAAGGGTTCGATCCTGGGTCTTCCATAGATATACTATCCATCACTTAACAAGGAACCCTTATACCAAGAAGTATGTTCGAGTTAAAGTGATTATCTATCTCTCATGTGTTCTTAGTGTTTTTTTTTTGTATAATAATAATATATATATTTAAACTATATAGTTTAGGGTAAATTTTTCAATAGCTCTTTAACTTTCAATGCTTTGCAATTGAACGGTGTACTTCTCAAATTAGCTATGTTGATATTGAGATTTGCTTTTCTTGGAAATTATAATAAATTTATATCAATTGGTGAGAGAGGTTGATAAAGATTGCAACACTTCGGTTGATTTTGAGGGAGATATCGGTTGTGATAGATGACTTTTTGAGCAGACTCTTTTGTGTTTCACAAAATTAGTGCTTCACCTAGAGACCAGCTTCTAGGATCACATATTACTGGGAGATTGAAAGAAACTACAAAGGAAAAGGGTGCAAGCGCTTATGCTTGGAGGGAACCTTCAACATCATTAAAGTCAAGGAATCCAAATAAAGAGGAGAGCAATGATGAGAAGAGTGTGTGAGAGAGAGAGAGAGAGTAGAGAGGATTCAGAGAGTCAAAGTGTTGCACAAGCTAGTGCTCAATCTCAGTATAATCAAGTCAGTATACCAAACATCATATATTAGATGCCTTCTTCATGAGCCGAATATCTCTTTAAATAGCTCGAAGACCATTAGTTATTAACTTAGAGACCGTTGGCCAGCTAAAAAACACTACTTTCGGCACTTTTTGAAATCTATTATCCACCGTCAAATAAACAAGCGATTATGATGACGGTTGTCATTTGGGTGTTTATCATCATGCCACTTATTCTCATATATTGTTTCCACATACCAAATTACAATATAAACAATAGATTGTTATAACATCACTTATTCAGAAGCCTTTATATGTCGTGTCATGTGACACCCACTAGAAGCAAAATATTGAAAACAATTACCGAAAATTGTATTCAGTATTTAGAATAATATTTAAATTATAAAAAAATAAATCAAGATTCCAAGGAAATTATAAAATCAGGCAAATTGCACTATTTTTAAAATCATATCAATAAATGATAGTTAGTTGATAGTAAATTCAAGAGAAGATTTATATCAGAACAAATTCGAAACTTCAAATTTCAATAAGAAAAATTAAAAAGTTCAAGGATTCAAAAAACAATTTACCTATATTTTTAATGTTATTTCGAGTTAAATATTTATTTAAAAAAATAATAATTTCATCATGAAAATCAAAAGAACAAAACACCCATAAACGTACGGGTGAGATTCGCTGACGGAGAAACACGGGAAGAAGTACGTGGGTGTACGTACGATCACGCCGCGCCAGTCACGGGACGAGTATAGAGGAGAAGAGATGAGGGAAATTACGGGAATGCCACGGAGTGAAGGACAAGAGCATGTGGGTGCGTGGATGGGGGAGCTGAGACTTGAGAGTGATTGCACTACCTCCGCGTGGGACCCGAGCGATGATCGCGCCAGCCTAACCGGCGCACTCACTGGCCGCTGTCGGCAGTGTGTGGCCCCCGCGTCGCCCTTGTCTGTGCGCGCGGCTCCCTGCGCGCCCGGCCCATGTCAAGCAAGTGTTTGATGAAATGCCTCAATGGGTTTGGGCCCGCTTGTTTCAGTTGTCATGGACCTTCTGACCCTTTGATGTTTTGTGTCAATTCATTGAGGTTTTTGTTTTTGTTTTTTTGTTTTGTGTCTCAAAAACGCTTTCAAAGTAAGTTAAGCACTCATGGAATAAAATTATGTTTAGATGAATTTTTACAAAAAACAGAAGCTATAAATTAAAATAAAATTGAAAAACAAATTTTTCAGAAGCTAGTGATTTGTAGCTTCTGAAAAAAAAGTGTTATATAAAAGTTGTTTTAAAAAATGTCAATTATCAAAACACCATTAGTTATTTTGAAAAGTATTAATCACCAGAATACCCTTTATTATTATTATTATTATTATTTATTATTATTTATTATTATTATTATAAAACTGCTTCTGAATTAACCTATTCAAACACAAAAATAACAGAAGCGCATAACTTACTATGAGAATTATTTTTTTTTAGAAGTCATTTTAGCAAACTTTAAAAAAGCATTTTTTTTAAAAGCCAATAAAAACAAACCTTGAGATTGAGATTGAGGTTTAAAAACAAGTTAAAACTTTTTTTTAAATATATATATTTGAAAATTTAGAAAAATAAGATTGTTGAATTGGTTTGTGTTTGGTGTTGTTTAATGTTTAGTTGCCTCTTTATAGAAATATTTATGTTTTTACTAGAGATAAGATTTAGTTTGAGTAACAATTATATTTAAAAATTATTTATAATATTTATTTTCTCATATTTTCTTAATTTGATGCAGTTTTGATGGCAAAGCGACTAAGGTAGAGACATTCTCAGCAAGAACCTCGCCCGCACCTTGACAATGCTGACGATGAGGCATTTGAAGATGACAATGCAAAAAAATCAAGAGCATAGTAGAGGATCTCAGCTTACTTGTTATTCTCATGATACATTCATGTAACCGAGTTGTGAGGCTCATGTCTTAATGGATTGTTGTATTTAATTTCTATATTAAATAAAATTAATTGTTGTTTATCCACTTTATCAAATATATATATATATATATATATATATATATATATATACTTGGACAAGATAAAGCCATCGCCAAAAATAAATTAAAAAATATATATATTTAACTATTGAAATATCAAACTAATAAGTGTCGTTCAATTCATCGAGGAAGAAAACATTTTTAGTTTAGAAACTATTATTATTATTATTTTGTATTTTATACCGACACTAACTGTCCACTTTCTGTCACTAGAAAAAAAAAATTCAAGATTGTGACATAACAAATTAGATTTGTCAAAAATATTATGATTTAAGGTGATGACTTTGACCGCATTGCATGATTATGACTTAATAGGTATGTAATACTGGTCGAGTTTAATAGTCTGATGCTATAGTGATGATGCGTGGCATAAGGTTGATTATCTTTGATAAATTTTTATGAGGAGCAATATACATTGGGTTCGATTTAATTGATCGAGTTCAAGATTGGTTTAAGTTAGATATAACCCGAGTTTATTAAAATTATTCTAGATCCAAAAATTTGATTTATCATCAAGAGACAAATAATGAGAATATGATTCTATATTATCAAATCAAAACTATACATCAAAAATGGGTCTAATACTCAATTTAGTTCGTTTATTATACCGAACCGGCCTTTTTGGTCCCTATAATATAATTTGATACTTTTTGTTCCCTCTATTTTCCCGATTGAGAAATGTTAGTCTCTCCCACGGGCCTTTTTAGCCCCTATACATATGCATTTCAGGTATTTTTGGTCCGTGTGTACATGTCTTTAGAGACTGGATTTTTATAATCGTGAAATTAGAGCGACTAAAAAGGCTTAATTTATAATAGAGGAACTAAATCGGATATTATATCTCAAAAATGTGATAATCAAATAAATAATAAAAAAAAAAGCTCAGTACGTGGACATGGGCTTGGGCTGTGTTTCATAATGGGCCGAATCCGAAGCCACGTGGGCCGAGAAAACGCCACGTCACCACTACCTGCCCGCCAGATTTCGAACGCCAGGTCTACGACGGCATCATCTGAAAATGAGACTTTTCTCAAAGTCGAAGCCATTGAGGTCAAAGCCCTCGGCGAGAAGAAGAGGAGATGGACGGAGAGGTGAAGCATCATCGAGTGCGAACCAATGGCATATGGATGCACGTCGCCGAGCAAGGGAGCACCGGCCCACTGGTTCTCCTCATCCATGGATTCCCGGAGCTGTGGTTCTCGTGGCGGCATCAGATGGCGCATCTCTCCCGCCATGGATACCATGTCATCGCCCCTGATTTGAGAGGATATGGCGAAACGGATGCCCCGACGGACCCCCTCTCGTATTCCTGTTTCCATATCGTCGGCGATATCATCGGACTCATAGATCACTTCGAAGCCCAGCAAGTAAAACCCTTGTCTCTCCTCTCTGTTTGCCGCTAATTGGCTGTGGGATTCTTGATTGATGGAGTTGTGATTTGGTTGTGTGATCGTGTGATAGGTTTTCGTGGTGGGTCATGACTGGGGAGCTTGTGTGGCGTGGTGGCTTTGCCAGTTCCGGCCGGATAGAGTGAGGGCTTTGGTTAACTTGGCCGTTCCCTTCTTCCCTCGCTCGCCAATCAAACCTTCTGATGTTTTTAAGATGTTTGGTGAAGGATTCTATATCAATCAGTTTCAGGTATGGCTTCAATAGCATGCATTTTTTTCATTCCTTTCTTGTCATGTGAATTTTGGATGGATGATGGGAAGTATTGTAGAGTTTATCCTTGAATCACTAGTAAATATGATTAAAAGGATTATTGTTGCAGATTATTGCATATTATTAGAACCTACCTATATGGAAATTTTGCTTTTTAGCAAGTAGTTTCTGGTTGTTTGATAGAAAAGTGAATTGATATTATTTAGAATTCTGTCACACAATAAATCTCATTTGTCTTTATATCATCTTAAAGAATTTTCTTACTTCAGTAAGCACCATGTAGCTCCTAGAATTTCATGCATAAGAGCATCGTCTGCCCTCCTTTAGTAATAGCATTTTTGTACATGCCTAATTCTGAAATAGTATCTAGTACCCCTGTGATATTTCTTAATCACACACAAACACATACACCCTTATAAAATTCTAATTGCATTCATTTACTTGCAATTGTCTAATACTCAAGAACCAGATCATCATAATTTGAGATGATAAATGTGGTGAAAAGAGAAATTATGATGGAAGGGATATATAAGTGTAGTCGCTTTGGTATTCTGGTCAAGTCAAACTTAGAAAACCTAATTTGAGGGCATTTAAGTGGAAATATATTGGTTTTCCAGGGGCATTCCTACAATTATGTACTTTGAAGGAGTATATATACAAATACCTTCCATCATGTGGAATATTTACATCTTTTTTTTTTTTTTTAAATTGGCCCCCCCCCGGAGGGATTGCAAGAATATTTACATCTTTGATATCAACATACCCCAAACAAGTATTTTTTTTTTCAATCCTGTTTGCAATATTTTGTATAAATATCTGTACTTCTTTGGTTTTCCACATTTAAACTACTAATTCTAGTAAAACCATCTCTTAGCTCTCTAGAATCTCATGTCAAAATTGCATATAGTTCAGCTAACGATTTTGGTCCTATACTTGGGCCTTGTCTTGTCTTTGTGGGCAAGTGTTGCCCTTGGGAAGAAGGTAAACAATATTAATGCCTTAACAATGTTTTGCATTTCAAACAGTTTGTCTCCTTTTCTTTTGGTATATATACCTTACAAAAAGACTACATGATCATTTACATCTTTATTGAATTTTATGAATGCTAGGAATATGGGCGGGCTGAAAAGTCATTTGCTCGGTATGATGTTTTAACTGTCATGAAGAAATTTCTATTGTTGGAATTGAAGGAGCTGAATGCTCCTCCGGGTGTGGAGATCATTGATTTTCTTGAAACCCCATTGTCACTGCCCCCATGGATAACTGAGGAAGAACTTCAATATTTTGCTAGCAAGTTTCATAACTCAGGCTTCACCGGGCCCTTTAACTATTACCGCATGATGGACATGTAAGACCTTTTTCTTGCTGCTTAATTGATTTTATAGATAATCATTTCGTTTTTATGCACAATCAAAGTGAAGTAACATAGAATCGTACTGGAATATTTACTTTTAAGGAACAAATTGTGTAGTAGACCATACAACTTTATTTCTGTATCTGTTACGACACTTCCACTTTATTCTTACTGTAAATTAGATAAATCGAAAGATACAGTTATGTTTGTGGTTTTCCTTTTATCAGTCAGTTTTCATATTAATTTCCTGTACTCTATATGCAGTGCAACACAAAAAGATATTTAGTTGAAACTAGTAGAAATGAGATAAAGGGGGATTAGCTATCCATCTAATCGTAAATTTAATTTTCTAACATTTTTTTTTTTAAATTCTATCAGGTAAAGCATGCATAGGAGGTTACAATTAGCTCTTGCATCTAGTTATAGAGTAGATGTGGAAGTTTGGGACTTGGAAGTTCCTTCTTCCTCTGTGAGCAAATACTCTGTATTTTGTTCTACTGCTTATAGCTTCCCAATGTACTAGTTTCCTAATTAATAAATACATCAGGTTAACTTATTATCTCTAAAATAGCAGCCACATGTGCAAATAAATTGTTTGCATAAAAAATCATGGCAATGTGGCATGTGAATAAAAGTTAATGCAGTGGCTGATGAGTAATTTACTAATTTTGAAGTGTGAGGGGATGAAAAGTAGTTTGATGTTTTCAAGATATGATAAGCAAAGAACCCGAAGAACATACACAATACTTCGCCGACGCTGTAGTAATGTCTAAACTTGACAGTTCAATATCAATTCAACTGGTTGATGAATATAACTGTTAGTTTTTTGGTTTAATTGAAAGTTATCATCTCCTAATAAGTGGTTATATAATATGCCTGATTTCTTGTTTTTTAGTAAATTCATTAGTGCTGATTGAAATTTTTTCATGAAAACTAGCTATGTCAAATGGAATATGTTTATTAATGGGAAACTTGCTGTTGTTAACTTCGGTGCCTTTTTTTTGAATAAATTCTTCCCGTGATCAAAAGTGATGTTTTTCTTCAACTTCACATATAACAATCTCTAAGCCAATTTTTTTTTTTTTTTTCATTTGATGCTGACAGGAATTGGGAATTTCTTGCTCCATGGCATGGAGCAAAAGTTTTCACCCCAACAAAATTTATAGTTGGCAATAAAGACGTAGGATTTCAGAGTTATGGCACGGAAGAGTTCATTACCAGTGGTGCTTTCAAAGATCTAGTCCCCAACCTTGAAGTTGTTATCATCGACGGGCATCATTTTATTCAGCAAGAAAGAGCAGACAAGGTGACAAATGAAATCCTGTCCTTTCTTGATAGTTTTCCAAAAGACATTGTGTAGTGCTTTGTTGTTTTATGATGATCTATGTATTGTAATCAATGTATGAACAATCAATACTTTTTTTTTCAGTGAGTATCACTTTGTACAAATATTAGCACTCATCTTGACACTCTCTTTCAGTTTTTCGCCAGAGTATATGTATGTATAATTGGCAGAGGGTCAAACAGGGTATTTTGTTTGTGTTTTTATGTAATTTTTTTCTTTATATGTATTTTGTATATGCTAACATATTTTTTTATAAATAAATTGTGTTGAGATTGTAAAATTGACCAGTCCACCCTCAAACTAAACAACAAATGCAAAATTTAATTCAATAAATTTATTAATTTTAAAATATAATTATAAGTGTTTTAAAAATATTTTACTCAGCATTATATTTTTATTAAACCAGATTAACTCCAAAATCCAATCCATAGAATCTACACTTATTAATGAAAATAAAATTTTCATTAGAGATAATACTAGCAAATGGTCTTCATGATTTTTAAAAAAATAGTAATGATGGTTTTATTAGTATATATTAATTCAATCATTGTTGTATTAATTTTAATAAATCTTCTGAAATTAATGTTAGTAAGTCAGATTTAATAAGTTTGAATAAACCGCAAATCATATATTTTTCGATGGCTTTTGTTCAATCACAGATCTATCAAGCTCATACGAGCTCCTTGCATACCACTCTCCATCCGGAGGGCGGAGGCTTTTTAGCGGCTCTGACAACAACGCCCCTAAAGCCCCTGAACCCTCTTTATAGACTCCCATAGTTAATTACATAAAAATTAATTTATTTTCACTTAAAAACGTGTGTTTGAGTAATTATTTTAGCAGTTTCATTGTTTATATTATTTTATAATTAAAAAATTTAAGATTTCAATCTAATTTTTTGGTTTTTTAATTTTTTTAAAACTTAAAGTCCTCAAGATTGATAACCATTCGCGCAGGGTCGATATCCCCACAATGGAAGCTGGACGGGCGAAATATGCTCGCATTTGTGTTGAGTTAGACCTCTCGAAGCCCCTACAAACTGGAATATGGGTTGGAGAAGGTGAAAGAGAAACTCTGGTTGGCATACCCTACGAGAAGATCCCAACATTACATTTTTCCTTTGTGGCATGATCGGCCACCTAGTGAGTAACTGCAGCTTGGCCAAAGCCAAACAGATGGTGGACAGGACAACTGAAACTCCTAAGACTGCGGGGAAGAAGGATGATCTCCAGCCTATGCAAGTGGAGGAGGTAAACCAGGAAGAGACTCAATCCCGGAGAGCGAATCTTGAAATCAAAATATTGAACCACCAGAAAACAAGGAAAACCAGTACGATTGGGCTTTAGCCGGACCCTGCCGTGGCCGCGGACGTGGGAGAGGCCCCAACACCAAATCTGAACCAGGATGATGGAAGAGGATAGTCCATGAATATGGAGAATCTCCGATCTTTGACGATATGCCCCTGGCCCAAATACAAAAAGATGCCAAACTGGAAGCTCTGGCAAGGAGAGCCAATATCAAAACAAGATTAAGGAAAAACTTCAACCATCTCATGTTTGCTGATGACCTCATTATCATTACTAGGGCATCTAGACTAGCTGCAAGAAATTGTAAGATGTGCCTGAATCTATACAGGGAACTCACAGGCCAGAAAATAAACTTCTCAAAGTCATCCTATCATCTACCATCATGGATCAATAGGAGAATTAAAGCATCCATTGGAACCATTCTGGGCATGAATTATGGAACTTTTCCCTTCAAATACCTAGGAGTCCTGATTTCACCCAAGAGAGTTACAATTCAACAATGGCAACCCTTAGTTACCAGGACTGAAATCAGCTTGAACTCTTGGAATCATTCAGCAATCTCATTAGCTGGAAGATCAGTCTTGGCAAACTCAACCCTCTTGGCCATCCCAGTTTATGCTTTATCTTGTACTCTAATACCTGATTCCATCATTGACCAAATTTCCAAGTTGAGTAGGAATTTTCTTTGGGGATGTGGCACTGCTGGTGGCAAACCTCTCCATTCTATAGGATGGAGCACTACTACACTTGACAAATCTAAGGGAGGGTTAGGAATTAGGAACTTAAGAAAAGTAAAAATTGTATTGATGACCAAAAACCTCTTTCAACTGATAAATCAGGAAGATAAACTTTGGGTGCAGCTATTTATGTTCAAATATGGATACTTTAACACCTGGTCAAGACCTCATATAAGAAATACATCTAGTTTTTTCAAATTAATTCACAAAACTGCAAATGCTGCCAAAACTAATATATCTTTAGATATCTGCAATCCTGAAAACACCAATTTTTTGAATGATACATGGTTATATGAAATCCCCATCTCCCTAAAACCTACCTATCTTAACATGAATTGGCTTGTGGAGACAATGTCAATTCAAGATCTGGTGACTGATAATCACTTGAATCATATTACTATTTCAAACTGCTTTGGGGATCAAAATGATTGGGATAAAATAAGCAAATTAACTTTGAGAACCAACCATCCAAACCATTGGGTGTGGATGCTAAGAACTTCATATGCTAAGATTTCAAGGGTTGTTTACAAGCATCTAAATGGTGAACCTGATTTTGAAGTTAATATATGGAAGGGATGGCATAAAATTTGGAAGTTACAGGTGGCTCACAGAGTTAAAACCTTCATTTGGAGGTTGGCCCATGGGAGAATTCCTACTTATGAATATCTGTACCATCTCAATATTGGACCTCAACTCCAATGTCCATTATGTGGGATAAATAGGGAGACAATTGAACATGTTATATATAGATGCAGAGTCTCCTGTCAATGCTGGGATATGGTTTTTAACTACTCTGGCATGGCTGGAGACATAAACTACTTAATACAGGGAGAATGGCTTATGTCCTCCTACGAAAATGGAAAAATTGATTTCAAAACTTTGCAAGCGTTGGTGGCAAACATGGCATGGTGTATCTGGAAGGCTCGTTGTGAACTGGTTTTCAAAGCCAGGAGACAACAACCAGCTCAAATATTTCAACTGGCACAGGAAACCACATGGAAGCAACTCAGCAAATCCAAGAATCACCTCAGGGAGTACCTTACAAATTCAGTTTTCAATTTCTCCATAACTATGCGATGCCTCTTGGTGCCCTAAGCAAAATTTGTGTGGAACGGGTTTCTTAATGGTGAAGGGCACAAAGTATGTGATTTTGGCTGGAGCTTCCTGCAGTCATGCTGAAACAAGCCTACAAGCTGAAATCTTAGCAGTTGGAGCTGCAATGGAGCAATGTGAAAGATGGAATTTGAAGCTAGGCAAAGTATACACTGATTGTCCAGAGGTTCTTGCTATTTTGGACAGACCTAACCCTGAAGCAAGTTGGAGATTCTACAATGACATTGAGAAGGTCAGAAACAATATTGGGAGACACCCTGAAACAAAATTGATGTACTGCCCCAGAGAACTAAATGGCATTGCTGACCTGCTGGCAAACTATGGTAGAAGAAATCCTCAACTATCATTATACCATCAAGGAAATGACAAACCAAGATGGCTGGAGAAGGCTTTACAAGCAGTCGGACTGTAATTTTGAACAAATCATGCTTTATATAGTATATTTTGTACTTTTTTATTAGCCTGTTTTTAGGCTCCCCACCTGTCAAAAAAATAAAACTTTAGTTACTTGGTTTTAGAAATCCAGTGTGGTTCACAGGATTTTAAAACCTCACGTAACAAAAAATACATCCAATTATTTCAAAAGTTCATCACATTAAACCACCCAAAATAATATAGTAAATTTTAAAATTTAAAATCTAAAAAGAGAACCAGGGTTTAAAATTTTAAATTTATACTCGCAAAATTCTAAAAAATTTCCAAAGTTTCGATCCAATTTTCTGTTTTTTAAAATTTTTAAAATAAAAATTATGATTTACTCTATATATAGATAGAGGAAAGTTCCACAAAGACCTCGAAAACTATGCAACTCCTCAAAAAGCCCATACTATTTTCTCACTTCTCGAAAAACCCCTGCTTTTTGACTAGATGTCATGTCAATCCAAAAGGTGATTGAAGATGCTAAAAAAAATATGTGAAATTACCTTAGTGCCCATCAATAGTTGTTCTTCTCCCCAACTTCATAAAAACCATAGTTTTTGTTACTCTTATCTTCATTTTTGCAATGTTCAATCTCCGCCGGCCACCAGAAAGACCATCTCTTCGAAGCGTCCAACGATTACCTCCAAGGCGAGCCTCTCTCAAAAGAAAATCCTTCGATTTTGGAGGTTAGGGTATGTGATTGAGTGCCAGTGTCTCCCAAAGAAAAGTTATTCGGAATTTAGGGTTTATGATATGTGATTCAGGGCGAGCTTTTCCCAAAAAAAAAAGTTCTTTGTTTTTTAGGGTTTAGGGTGTATGATTCATGGGTTGATGTTTGTTTTTGAGTTCAGGGTTGTAACAATGTGCGTGATTTATGGTTTTGTGATTATTCTTTGGGGTTTAGGGTTTATTTTTTAGGACTTGGGGTTCCTGACTGATTGTGAGAGCATGCGTGTATTATTATGAGTTTATTAGTCATGTTGTAACATGCTTCAGTTGTTTAATAAGTCAGAAAATACACGATTTACACAAAATAATACACAACTCACAAAAAATAATACACAATTCACCCAAAATAATACACGCTTCGGTCGTATAAGCGGAAAATGAAAAAAAAAATTGTCATCATATACTGAGCCAAAACTCCTTCTATGATTTTTCTTTGGGGTTTATGGTTTATTTTTTAGGACTTGGGATTCACATTTGGATTTGTAGAGCGTCGTGTATTATTATGGGTTTATTGGTTCGGTTGTAACATGCGCCTATTTATTTAATAAGCCCGAGAAAATCTACGATTCACATAAAATAATACACAACTCATTTCGCCGAAAATAATACACGCGACGCTTTTACCCAAAATAGATCATGGGAGTTTTTCCCAAATGAAAAGAACCAAAAGGGACAGGGGCAGTCTTGTCATTTTTCAAAAAAAATATGATAGTCCACTGTTAGGAGGGATCTGAGGGGAACAATTTCAAAAAAGAGGGTTTTACCACGGAGTTGGAAAGTCAGAGGGGCCGGAAATATTTTGGGGACTGTATGGTAATTTTCCCATATAGATATATAGATAATAAATAAATTTTACAAGGATATATAAGTAATTTTCTTTGGAATTTTAGTAATATCCTGAAAAAGGAAACAGAAAACAGAATGAAAAGAAGAGTCTTCGAAAACAAGATTTCAATTTTTATCTAATTTTCTCGTGTAGCCACTGATCGCGGAGAAGCTCCATCGTCCTCCTTCGGACCTTCACCTCTCTCTCCTTCGTGCTATCGCTGGCCTCTGGAGAAGAGAAGATGATCCATCGAAAGGAGTAATCCTCTCATCAAACCTAGTGTTGTTTCTCTCTTTGTCTCTAAAACCCTAGCTTAATTGTCTTGTGCGTTGTTTGTCAATGGAAAAGATGCCATCTTTGCAACATTGGCGTTGCGTTTCTATAGGCTATTCTCATCCGCATCCGCACACTCTTGATAATCTTGTTTAGGGCATCTTGCTCCGAGGAGGTTTCAAAGCCCAACAATGGTGGGTTTTGGTTTTCTTTTTCCTTTTTTTTTTCTTCCTATCCTTACAACTATTGCTGAAACTAGAATTCTGTCTGGTTTTGAATTTAGTCGGACATCAGGAAATGGTTCATGAAACAGCACGACAAGGGCAATGCCAGCGCGCCAGCCAAGCCTGCTGCGCCGCCCCCAGAGAAGCCTGCAGAAAAACCGGTATTGTTATGCTTTGATACCTCCTGTTCTTATCTGCTGCTTTTGCTTTATTTATTATTTATTTATTTTATTTTTTGTGTTTTTCTGTGTCTTCTGCTCCAGTTTGATCATATGTGCTATCAAGTTTGACTCTTTGGTCATAGAAATTTATATAATTTTGTGATTGTGATTATGATAACCATTACTTCTAGGTGGTCTTTTCAACAATTTTCTTTTTTCTTGCCTCAGTCCAATATGTGTTTTTTTTTCTTTCTATTAAAATGTGAAATGATATTTTTGCCTTTTATTTTTTTTTCTTTTGTTTCCAAAGTCTGAATTAACTGCCATTTATCTGAAGCAAAGCAGAATCATAGGCTATGTTTAGATAACCGAGCAAAGTCATAATTTACACTGGATTCTTTATTAGGTGAATTTAGCTAGAGGATTTTTTCTTTTTTATGTTAAATCTAACATCCTGTATATGTTCAATATTTTTATTGTGAATGGTGTAGTCTGAGCAAATCTCTGGGTCAAGCATAAATCATCAGATTTTTGAGTTCTATTGTAGTTCATGGTATGTTGTATTAGAATGATTTAATCAATGATATTCCAGGCACAAGCAGTTCAAGAAAATTCAGGAAGGAGGAAAACAAGCAAATACTTTGCAAAGGCAGCTGCTGCAGACACAAGCCCTAAAGAAAAAGTAAAAGATGAAACTGCAAATAAGAGGGCTACTGCAAGAAAGACCAGGGAGGTGTTTCTTGATGATGATGATGATGTCAAACCTTCACCCGCTAAGAAGTTACATAAAGACGAAGATGATGACTTCGTGTTACCCAATAAAACGAAAAAATCCACTCCTGCCAAACCAGCCAAGAAGTTGAAGAATGCTGCAGGTCTTGGAGTTGCAAAGCACCCGGCTGATGATGAGGATGAGAGTGAAAAGGAGGAGCTTGATCACAAAGTTGTGGAGACTCCTGTTAAAGTGGGTGGAAGGGGCAAAGGCGGGGACGAGGAATCTGGAGTGACTGCTGGTGGAAGAGGGAGAGGAGGTGGGAGAGGTGGGTTCATGAATTTCAGTGAAAGAAAAGACCCACCACACAAAGGAGAGAAGGTAAAATTTGAAAGAACTATTGAATTGCAAGGCAAGTAAAAACTGTTGATCCATGAACTTGTTCTGATTTATACATCCTATATGTTGTCTCAGGAAGTTCCAGAGGGTGCTCCTGATTGTTTGGCTGGTCTGACTTTCGTCATTAGTGGCACTCTTGACAGGTACTTCAAACCACCTGATATGTTACTCTTCAAAATTCTGAAAAGATTGCTGATTTCTGTTTTAACATTGAATTTCTTTATAATCTGCTACTGGTTATTCCCATATTTGAAAATTCATCAAGTGCAAGTGTTCTCTTTTTCTTCAAGGGCAGCACACAACCATTATACATTGATACATTTATACACTGAATCTGTCTATAGTTTGGAGCGAGGAGGAAGCAGAGGATTTGATCAAAAGGCATGGTGGTCGGGTTACTGGATCAGTCAGTAAAAAAGCGGTGAAAGCTTGCTCAAAACAATTAATTTTAGTCCTGAACCGTGTTTTAGTGGATTTAGGCCTGTTATTGACACAATCTGTTGACAGAATTATCCTATTAGCTGATGAGGGATGTTGGTGGAAATAAATCCAAAAAGCCAAAAGAGCTTGGGTATGGCTCATCATACATTTGTTCTTTTGGTTTCCTTCATGTTACCTTGTCATATAATCATGTTATTTTCTTCCTTTCTCCATTTAGTACAAACTTCCTGACTGAAGATGGATTGTTTGATATGATTCGGAAAACAATACCTGTGAAAGTGTCTCCCCAGAAAGACTTGAAGAAGAAAATTGGGGGAAAGGCAGACAGTTCACAGGTGAAGAGCAGTCCTCAGAAACATGACACAAAAGGTATGGCCAGAACCTTTGGAAAGCTTGAGCAGTATGTTCAAACTTTCTTTATACAGCTTTTTATATATTTGTCCTGTAAAGTCATGCCATTATTCTTCGATTACAAACTAGCCGCTTATTCTTGTTTATAATAATATTAATTTGCTTCCTTTGGCTTTTCACCTTCCCTTTTGCCTCCATGTTTTAGCATTTGGTGTTCGTGTCGTCCATTTGTTATTCATAAACTTTTTGACTCCTGTATTCTGTTGTTGAAATTGCTTGTCTTTCTTTTGAGGTCAAGTAATTACTTCAGCTTCAGCTATTCTAATATATTGATATTAATAAAAGGCAATATTTTTTCCATTTTGTTATCATTGGCTATCGTTTATTATGTCTACTTATTTATAAGTGTTGAGTGGGACTTATTTTATGACTTTTATATGGGTGAATGTTAAGCTGAATAGTTTTTACATGGTTTGACCTAATTGCATAACAGAGTGGCCCTTGCCTCTTAATGACTTACTATCCTTCTCGTTCGCCTAAAGCTTCTCCAATGTTATGGATGCTAATCTTTATCAGGGACATGAAGGATATGATTTGCATACAATTGTTCAACAACCACAGAAGATATATTGTGTTTTCTGCATCTTGTATATGAACTTAACTAGCCCACTTGTTACCTGATAAAATAAGAACGTGGGATGATCTTATCTATTCTCGAAACTAGAGGGTAATATCTCGATGGGTAAAGTACTATACCTTTGTTTCATTTTGAGCATTGAACTTCAATTTGTATCATTTTAGTTACTAAACTTCGATTTCACTTCACAGGAGGGTATTGAGAGGATTTCGGTATTATTACTCACCGGACTTGTCCATGTGGCCAACTTATCGCCTCGTCGCACGCCACGTGGACTGCCACATCAGCACGCCACGTGTCCACGTGGACAAAATTAGAGTTTGGCAGTCCATGTGGCGGTAAATTGGCCACGTGGACAAGTCCGGTGAGAAATAACACCAAAATCCTCTCAGTACTTTCCCGGTGAAGTGAAATCAAACCAAGATGATGCAAATGCAGATGATATTCAAAGGCTCAAATGAAACAAAAATAGTACCGGCATCCACCTGAGATATTATCCCGTAAACTAGATCATTATTTCAATCATGTTAGATTATCCCTGTTTATTCAATTTGGTACATGAAGGATATAAGCATTTGTCAACGCACTTGCCTCATAGTTTTTCGAATCATAAGTGAACATGAAAATGTTGATCAATCTACTATTTTTTGCCATGCTATTGGAGCCAAAGTAGCTAACATCCATTCTAATAATGATTGTAGTAGCACTTGTTCTGCTGCTGTAGAATTGCAACTTCCAATTTATTCTGTACATTAAGCTATGCATTACAGAATTTAATCTTGACAATTTATTTATTTCAGATAATCAGTCTAGTTCTTTGATTAAGAAGAGCAGTGTAGGAAGTTTTGATAAAAGAAAAAGTGGTGATGGTAATTCATTGACATGGACTGAAAAATATCGGCCAAAGGTTCCAAATGATATTGTTGGCAATCAATCTATTGTATGTATCTCTGGTGTCCCTGACTAACTACTTCCATGAGTATGCACATCATCTACATTTGGTTACAATCCATCATTGTTTTCTGCAGATAAAACAGCTCCATGACTGGTTGGCACGATGGAATGAGCAATTTTTGCAAACTGGTCAGAAAGGGAAGGGAAGAAAACAGAATGATAGTGGATTTAAAAAGGCTGTACTTCTAAGCGGATCTCCTGGCATTGGGAAGAGCACAACAGCCGGTTGGTTAGTCAGATGCTTGGATTCAAGACTATCGAGGTCCTTCTTTGTCTTAGATGTTCTTTTTTATATTGTTTAGAGTGGCACTCCCTGCATGGTGTTGGTTTGACTATAGGGTTTATCTTTTGATTTCTCTTTCACCTGTTATATTGTCCGGAGAGATGAATTTAATGCCCTTGATCTACACTTACCATTTTCCGTTTTTGAATTATTGGCATTTGCCGAGGAATGTCCTCTGTTGCATCTTCTGGCCGGACTGATTATGCATGTCTTAGACAGAATCTTAGAGTGGGCATGTTACAGGCCAATAACTTATTGTAGAACTATTTCATATTTTTGCTTTTGGAGGATTTCTTTTTCTCTAAGCATTGCTGCCTCAAGACCTTGTTATAGAGTTACCTAATGCTGGTAGTAATGGCAATAGTGTAATCTGCAGATTGAATAGACAATGGCCTCATATGTTTTTTTTCCTACTTTCCTCCCACTCTGTATGTAAATTTTATGTCATAATGTAGGTTAATACTGCAAGTGATATTAGTGCGATGGGAAGGCTGACAGTGGAAAAATACTTAAAAGCTGAATTGGGGAAGTACATCAAATTGTATCAAAGGAATTAAGCTCAATAATGGAAGCCCTAAGTTATACCAAGGATTGGGGTAGGTTTCCTTGATGTTGATGCTGTTTAATAAATTTAAGGGATATTATTAAGTTGTTCCTTTATGCATCTTTTTGTGAGAACTTTCCAACAAGGTCAAAGCATCCGAAATCTGTATTGATTATGGATGAGGGTTGATGGGATGTCTACTGGGGACTGGAGGTGGAGTGGCTGATCTTGTATTATGCCCAGCATCAAGATTTCCAAAATACCATTATTATATGTACGTAATACAATGACCCGTTACAGCCAAAACTTAAAAGTCTTATCAACTATTGCTTGCCTCTCCAAACTTCAAGGAAGCCCACAAAACAGCAGGTTGTCTTCTTTTCAAATTTTATTTTTTAATTGAAACATGCTATGTTTAATTGTATTCTCATCTCTCAATAACCTTTTCCCTTTGGAATTTTGGATGCTTTGACTTGTAGGTTTAATCCCTTTTTTATGATTTTTGGTTTATTATGTTTTAATATATGAAGGGGAACCTTGGTGCAATGGTAAAGTTGTCGTCATGTGACCTGTAGGTCATGAGTTTGGTACGTGTAAGCATTACTCTTTTGCAAAAATAGCAGCTAAGTACGCGTCTGATTGGCCAGTGGTCCGACCCTTCTCTTGACACTTTTATATATATATATATATATATATATATATATATATATATATATATATATGTCGATTAAACTCCCGATTGTGCACCCGGCCGTCTCTTATCCCTCTGCGAGTCATCGGCTTCACAGCCGACTGGTATAGTTGTGCCTTTATTGGCATTACTTTGAAAGAAATTAGAGTGCTTTCAGAGGCAATTGCCTTCACGCTTTGGATACATTAGTGTGGTATAATGCCATAGAATTTAGGTCCCATTTGTGTTGGCCTTTGGGATTGGAGTAATGA